>JAPZDV010000007.1:7778515-7808985 GCA_029814665.1 Acanthurus lineatus | reverse complement strand
AATAATAATAATAATAATAATAATAATGTTCAATGACAGTCCTAGAGGTATTCATGTGTAGGCGCTAGAGGGGCGAGGGGGGCCTGAGGAGCATCTATAAGAATAAACAGGGTTCAGTCTCCGAACCTGTACCCACTTCTCCTCAATACACCCATGGTGCAAATCACGCGCCCCGCCCCGCTCACACGCACGTCAACGGCGTCCCTAGCAACCAGACCAGCGCTGCCGCAGAATACAAAGCGGAATCAATCATTTGATAAGTTTTTGTATAAAATTCTTTTGTTTCAGGGCTTTTAGTCTGTGTAAATAACCGGGTAATTTTGCGACGTTTTCTCACTGTACAGATCACCGACATCAACCAATATAAATCGGACGTAAAATCACTTCCGCTGCCGTTTTTGCTGCACAAGACGTCATCAGCAATGGCGGACAAAGAGAAGCGCCGGTCAGGGGCAACTCCTCCAGGGATGCCCGAGGGCAAAGCCACCAAGTCGGACAGCGACAGGGAGTTTCTGACGCAGGCAGGGGTTGGGGAGCTGCTCCGTGGAGCCATCCTGAAGATGGTCGAGGCCCGATCGGACGATCCAATCGGGTTTCTGGCCGACCATTTCTGCCACCTTGCCTCCGTGACGGAGACCGGCACAGCTGGGTGCAGTGATGGGGAGCAGTTGAACAACGGTCCGCTGACTGCAGGCGCGCAGGAGCAGCAGCATCTCAACCGGGCGCTGTGGCACCTGCGGCTGGCGCACCACTCCCAGAGGTCTGGTCAAATATCTGACTTTTTTTTAATGATGAAACAAATAATAACTAACTGAAGCTATGACCAAACCTTCATATATGCCGAAACGATCCCTGTGCTAACTCAGACATTTAAATAATTCAGCTAAGGTTGATAATTTGCCTGGCACCTCTGTATTCGTGATAACATTAGACCTTTAGGCTGTTTATCAGTGCGAGCAGTCGGGATTAAGCTAAGAATATTTTCTGTTTTACTCTTCAGTAATAGTGGTCTTACTGTAAAACGCATAGTGATAGACCCACAGGTTTGATTAATATGTGACTTTGCCATATGATTTTTCTTAAGAGTAACTTGGAGTAACTATTACTATATGTAGACCCAGGTCTTTAATTATGGCACTACTGTACAAGCAATTCAATGATGCACAACAAGCATTTAGCAATAGGTTTTGAATGATTTGTATCTGAGATCACAACTTCAATACATGTAGCTGAACAAAATTTTACCAGCTGGATGCAACTCAACACTATCTTTTTTTTCTTTTCTCAAAGAAACATGACCCTTTATTTTCCTCAGAACTCACTATTTGATTGGTAGGTGATGATAAACTTATCTTCCAATGGTGCAGTTAAAACATACCATTTTGTTAACACTGATGCTGTTATTGAAGCTGTGAGCTTAAATATAATTTAAGACCAGCTTTTCCTTCTGACTATTACAGACAAAACCAACAATTTACTTTCTTTCCTCCCCTTTCTCATTTCAAATCCAGATCAGCCTTTAGTAACAACGTCCGTGTAGCCTACGACCTTTTAAACCTCACAGGGCCCCAACGGCGCTCAGGTGAGGTCCCTGAGGGCCCTGACGGGACCTACACAGACACCTTGACAGGAGGGGGAGTGAGAGGAGGCCTCTACACACAGACTCTGCAGTGCCTGTGCAGTGAGGGTGGAGTCCCTGCCTCTACCTCTGCCCCGCTCCTCCGACGCCTCCATTGCCAAGACCACGAGGCCGTCCCTTATGATGTATTCCGTCACGGCGTGCTCACATGTGCCGTTTTCTCAGACTACATCCGGCAGGCTCAAAGGCTTTACGCTGAAGTGTGCTCCCCGGACGAAGGGCCTGCCTCACGAGCCCTGTGCCTGGCCGTGCTGGGGACCTTAAAGGAAGCCCTGGAGACTTCCCAAGGCTGTGATTTAAACTGCTGTGTTAATGCTAATACTAAAGCTAATCCCTGTCTGGAGGCTAATGTAAAAGCAATACGCTACTTGGAGGCCAGTGCCAAGATATCCCCTTACAAGGTAGCTCAAGCCATATCTGGAGCACAGACTCGGGGCCCAGGTGGTGATATGGATGCAAAGGAGTTTGAGAATGCTGCAGCAGAGCTTTTTATCACTCGAGTCAAAGTTTTGTCCTAGGTATCTTATATATTTTCACATCATTTATGGATCTACAGCAATCTACAGTACATCCTAGATTTGAGTGAATAACCCTCAATGTATCTTCTTCAACCTCCAACCTACTGTTACCTTATTGGCAAATGGCTACTAAACACCTAAAAATACTCACACAAACACTTTATTCAATTATCCCATTATCTGGAGAAAAAACACTATTATAAAGCATATTTCCAAAGGTCTGTTATTGAACTTGATGAAGTGAAAGAGATGAGATATCAACATATGTTGTGACTAAGCAAGCAGTTACTGTGCTGTGTAAAGATCAACTCGCTTCCTTCATAGACTAAATATACTCCTTAGGTCACGTACACGTTTATCCTAAAAGTTTTCAGAATTCTTTTGCCTTTTGCCTTGAGATATTCTGATTAGTAACACTCTATACTGATTTAATGAACCCAAGTACAACGATCCTGTAATAAATCCCCTTTTTTTCGAACTTAACATTTTCTTTTTTAATTAAGAAGGACATTGATTGAACTCTGTGTCATTTCATAGTTTGTTAGGATGTCAAATTGTGATGCAATATCTGAAAGTGTTTCTGTTTTGTCAACTGTTAGAAACATTTACCTTGTTTGACCTGAGACCATATGCTCTCCCCCGAGGACAGCACTGTAGCAGAAAACATTTTGGTCAATAAACATGGATTACAGGGAAATAGTTGTGCACTTTGATGTTTATTAGCTTGTTGTCTTTATCACTAGTCTTCCAGTTAAGAGAATACATAGAAACTGCCCAGAGTTTTTTTGGAGGAAAGCATCTTTAAAACCTATTACTCTCTATTGTACATTGATAATGATGAAAAATCTTGAAATTTCACAAAGATCTTTAACACTTAATGCTAAAACAACATAAACATTGATTAACAATAAGGGCTAACTTCCATTTGGTCTAGTAATCAGGGTCAAGTAGGCTCTTTCATGGGACATATGAGATATTTCCAATGGTAGACATTTACTTGAGTAAAAATAATAATACTACAGTGTTAAAAACAGTCTATTACGGTCAGTTTTGGTCTTACTTTTGTTTAAAGTATTACCGCTATTCTAAGTGCAGCGCTTGATTAAACGTACTTACTGATATTTATTTTTTTTTCACCGTATATCTCTCTGATTTAAAATAATTGTTATTGAGTCTCAGCCACAAGATGGCAGCACCGCTATGGTGGTTACAGAGTCAGACAAACAAGAAGAAAGCGGAAGTAGACCAAAATAGCCCACATCTTATTGGAAATGATGCCAGTAGCAATAACATCTGAACTGTTTTACCTTCATTGCTTGTATTATATCATATAAATATCATAACATAACTTCTCGCATGCTGCCTCCCGGTGAAACGTTTGAAAATGGGGGAAGAGGAGCAGCTGCGGTCCTTCATGTTCGTCATGACTTACATGCTACTGAAACGCAGGAGAGACATAAACAACGCCAACATCCAGAGGCGCAATGAAATCCAGAGGCGCATCAGGCATCGGCAGTACTTCTTCCAGAGGCAGAGGAGGATGCTTATGGTAGGTGTGTCCCTCAAGGTTCGTTTCATATCCCCCTTAAATGTACTTAAATGTTGTCGTTCATTACCGTCAACTTGCCACCATACCAGCTCAGTAAAATGGTGAAAGAAAAACCCCTTAACATGCGTAAAAACATGGAATACCTGGTAAAAAAGTAAATCTCTTTCATTTAAGGTTTTACCTCAGTTAAGAAACAAGAGTAGTATAATTAAGATTTATTATAATTACAATGAATAAAATAGCCCATTTGAAAATAATGTGCAGCTTATTATTTGATTAGAATTATTGATGCATCACCGTGTAAAATCTATCACTCATTTACATGTTAATAAATTGTTTGGGAAAAAATTGTAAAACAAACTTTTGGGTATTGTTTCTTAGACTAAGGTAAAAAAAAAAAAAAACAGAACTTTATAAAGAATATAAAATTTGAAATCCTATAAAATGGAGAGAATAGAGAATTGACAACCTGAAACCAGAGGTTATTTGGCTTTTTTTTGTGGAAATTTTGATAGAAATGGTTGATTGATTAATCATGGTGATACAGATAAATTATTTTGATTGATCAGTGGATTATTTAATAACTGACTTATTTCTTCAGCCTTTAACCAAAATAACAGAAAATTTGAAGTTATACCAACAAAAGATGAAGAAAATGCAAAGTTTACATAGAGGTTATCAAATGGCATTGATAAAAGAAAAACATGCAAATCTATGTTGTGACATCTCTGCTGTGTGCTCTGCAATCAATAATGGGGATACAAATTTCAATTGCTGGACATTACAAATGCAGATAGATCCATTGAAGACTTCTACTGCACTGACAATTGAAAATAAATGAGTCATAGTCTCAATAAAATCTTACTTAATGGTTTTAACATGTAAAATCACTGATCTTCTTCCCAGATGATGATAGCTGGGGGGATCCGCTCAAATGTCCGCATCCGCACACGCCCCTGGACCACTACCCCAAGCACTGACTGGTGGGAGCGGGTGGTGATGACAGAATTCCAGCCGTCTGATTGGTTGGATAAATTCCGCATGAGCCGGGAGACATTCTTCTACCTTTGTGACAAGCTTAGGCCCCGTCTGGCTCGCCAGGACACCAGCTTCCGCCTGGCGCTGCCGGTGGAGAAACGTGTTGCAGTGGCTTTGTGGCGTCTGGCGTCCAACATCGAATACCGCACCATCAGCACCCTATTTGGTGTGGGGAAGTCCACCGTGTGCAGGTGTGTCAGAGACATGTGTCACGCCATTGTGGCGCTCCTCAGCTCCATCTATCTGCGTTCCCCCAACGAGCAGGAGCTGGAGGATTCAGCCCAGCTCTTCTTGGCCCATTGGGGCTTCCCTCACTGTGTTGCTACCATAGCAACACTGCACACCGCTATCATCACCCCGTCAAACAATGCCTCTGACTACACCAACCCTGCTGGCTGGCTTTCAGTTCTGTCACAGGTAGAGATGCTGCAAATACATGCTCACCCATTGTCCTGTATCGGATCTTGAATTCTTGCCTCTTTCAATCTCTTCTGTATTTCAGGTGGCTGTTAGTGGCCGAGGGCAATTCTGGGACGTATGTGCAAGTTTCCCAGGTGGGACAGACCCAGCTGACATCTTACAAAACTCATCCCTGTGGGCCACAGCTGCAGAGGGTGGACTGTCACCTTCCCCGCCACCTCTCTTCATGGAAAGACCACTCAAGTACAGTTAAATTGAATGGCATATTTTTCTATTTTTCATGCACTTAAAGGTCCAGTGTGTAGGATTTAGTAGCATATAGAGGTGAAGTTACAGATTACCACCAACTGATTATCACTCCACTGACCACCGTCTGTTGTATCTAGGTATGTGCTGCTGGGAGAGGCATGCTACCCGCTCCAGAGCTGGCTAATGAAGACCTATCCTGAGGAAAAGGGCAGAAAGGCAATCCAACCAGCACTGACAGAGCCACAGCGGCTTTTTAATCGGAGACTCACCAGAGCACTGCGCGTGTCTGAGGAGGCGCTGCTGAGGCTGAGGGCACGCTGGCAGTGTCTGAGCAAGAGGAACGACTGTGGACTGGACGTGGTGCCCACCATGATCTTAGCTTGCTGCATTCTGCACAACATGTGCGAGACCCACGGGGACGCCTTCAAGGCAGAATGGCAGGTGGAGGTGGCGGAGACAGAGAGCCCTCAGCCCAGCCACAAGCAGCTCCTCTCAACCAGTATGAACCAAGAACATGCTGAGGAGGTCCGACACCTCTTCTGTGACTATTTTGAACAGAGGAACAGTTGAAAGGGTAACTACAGATAAAGACTTACGTTACTGGAACTATTGTAAACATTTGAACGGTAATATTCCAATATACCATGAGCCTTGGTGTGAATTTGTTAACTAGCATTTTTGCAATAACATTCATGATACATGTTTAAATGTAGGGATGTTAATAGCAAAGCATAATTGAAAGACACCAGAGATGGACAAAGTTAAGCTTAGACTGACAAGAAATAAGCTAAATCCAATGATGTAGACTGAAGCCTGTCATACAAAGTCTAGAATGTCCTGAAATCATCATACATCCATGAAAAAAATCCCCTTTTTTGGGCGGTAAAATATCCTGAGTTTGGTGCTACAATGTGACAAGTTCTTATGCTTTGTCTTTTTCTTCTATTCTTTCAAGTGTTTTCATCCATCAAGCAGTTTATTTCAACTGTGTAATTAACATTGCAGTTTGAAGGGACTGCTGGCATTGCTATAAAGCTTTTATTCATTTATTCATCATAAAACTCTGTGTTACTTTATTGTGTTAATGTACATTTCATATACACAGTGCATCAGTGAAATAATATTCCAGTTTTGTCTCAAGTAAATTTGTTGTAAATTGCTTAATCTTATCTTTGATGTTTTCTTGTAACCACTGTGCAATGCAAACATTTGTTAAATTTGTCGGAAATGTTCAAAATTGTTATTTATATTTTTGCTGGAAACCAGTATCGAGCATCATTTGGCTCTGTGAGTATTAAAACAGGTATTCTGTTATAGGCAGTCAAATATAAAGAATTTAAGAATTGAGACACTGTTTTATATTGATCGATAAAATATTTTTATACAGAAAACAAGGGACAGCTTAATGTTATGGAGATGCAGATCCTACACATTTCTGAATGCCGAGCGTCCTTTGTTTCCCTTTACTTATTGAATGAGTAACGTGAACAGATGTGACACGCAGATGCGCTCCAAGGCCACAAGATGGCGCTGCTATCACAGCACACATCCTCCACAGCCGTCTCTAGTCATTTGTCTAGTCTGATGCTTGCAGATTATTGAATAAGTGATGCGAATTATCGATGCACTGAAATGTCTCGATGATCAGGTGCCACTCTGCATCACACTTTAAAATATATTATTCAGCAATGCCCAATATAGTGCAGCTAATAAACAGCAGGTAGTGTGCTTTTGGCATTTTATAACGGTCTCACGTGCAACATCGAGGATATAAAAAACTAAAAATCAGCCCTTTCTTATTCATGCATATTTCGGTTTTGCATCTTGTCATCGACCCTGCCCACAGTCAGATACCACCCCGTGGACCCGCCTCGTTCATTCAATTGGTCTGTCACAAACCTGTTTCATGCTATGCTTCGTCTGTCACTCAACACCACAGTATCTCCACCTCCTCGCTTGGCATCAGACTGGTGTTGTGTGCCGACCTTGTTCAAGCGACGAGCTACCCGAAAGCCAGCTGTTTGCAACGAATACAATTCAGGCGAAAGCCGCCTGTCCGGCACGCATTTTATCCCCTCTGTCGGGCTGTGGTAGTAGCCGTGTATTTAACCGTCAAAATGAGTCGGGGTGTGATGGGGTGCTGCCCTGCTGTCGCTAGCTAGGCGGACAAATTCCTTCAACCAGCTTGCTGTTTCAATCACTGCGGGTTGACACCAACGTTAGCCGAGGCGTTGTTAAGTGAACTAGCGGGCTAGCAAGGCAGCTTTCGTAGCCGTTACGTGTAATTTGGCCAACGCTGGCTAATGTAGTTACGGACGCATTGCTGCGGCGTGGATAGTGCAATAACGGTTATCACAATAATGTTACTAGCTTACTAGCAAGGAATACTACTTCCACTAGCGTAAACTAGCTAGCTAACGTTGGAGATACTGCACAGATATTAACTGTTACGGGTTTGGATGTCGCGACACTGCAGTTTTGAACCACTTTTGACGGATTGTGAGGGTAGAATTGGACCCCAGTCACAGACGAAAATATAGAATTGGACCACCAAGTTAACAGAGGGGGTTAATGTTATAAATCAGGTATTAAGGGGCTAATCGTTTGCAGTAATTTTAACATTACGTTAGCTGTATTAAGGAAGAGCATCTCGGGGAGGCCCCACCGTCTCCTGACTCCCTCCCTTGTCCGAATCTCCCGTGATTTGCCGAGAACACCCGGGTGAAGTCGCAGTTGCTCTCGGCTGGGGGGACAACTTGACAGCGAGGCCCCTAGCTAGTCTCCCCTCCCCCAGTCCCGTCCATCCATCCGTCCAGTCCGACAGACCACCTCCTCGCCGGAGACTGAAGCGAGTACCGGGGGATTCGGTATAAGCTGAAACCTTGTGCAAGTGTTCCCGGGTCCCGTCTAAAGTGGGCTGCCAAAACCAGAGGGGATGACTCTGGAGTCCATGATGGCTTGCTGCCTGAGCGAAGAGGCGAAGGAGTCGAAACGAATCAATGCAGAAATTGACAAACAACTCCGCCGAGACAAGCGAGACTCCAGGAGAGAGCTGAAATTACTTCTTCTCGGTATGTAACATGCTTTTTCTTAAACACATTTTTATTGTCATTTTTTTCTTGTGTTGTTAAATGGAAAACTGACGCTCCTGGGCCTTCTTGGCAATGCTAGCAAATATGCTACTAGACAAGGTTGCTAGCTGGAAGCCTTGTTTCAGTATGTGTGTAACGTTATGGCTAGATATATAAAATGTGTAGCTTGTCTTTGAGCTAGCTGAGTTAAAATTAATTAGATAGGCTGTCCAGGTGCGTATCTGCAAGAATTGGTCGGACAGCATATTATCTCCTATTTTGAGTTTTGTTATATTGGCATTGGGTTGCATACAACAGCTCATCTGGCAACGAAGTGTCTAAGATGTCACCGTTTACAGGCTACCACATGCTTGTCAGTAGGCCAGTTTGACATTATTGACTAGCCCTCAAGCTAATCAATTGGTCAGCTTCAAAACTGCCACTGTGGTTTGTTAGCTGTTGGTAGTTAAAAGGTAAAGGTGGTCACTTGATAGTGGAAGAAACAGCAGCTTTGGGTTGCTGTCTGTTGCTGTTGCTTTCACCAGGTTGCATAACATTTGTACAACTGGA
The DNA here is from genome assembly GCA_029814665.1 of Acanthurus lineatus. Lineage (NCBI taxonomy): Eukaryota > Metazoa > Chordata > Actinopteri > Acanthuriformes > Acanthuridae > Acanthurus > Acanthurus lineatus. Next base: position 7,799,931 of record JAPZDV010000007.1, on the reverse strand, counting down.
TGAGGCTTTAGGTACCTCGGCTAGATCTCGCTTGGTGCCCATTCATCAAGTATATCAGTTTCTTTTAATTATCAGTCTACAAACAATATCACAAATCTACCCTTCAACAGGACAAGGATACTGAGGGATTTACCCCCTCATCCTGTAGTCTAGCTGAGTAGGTAAGCTATTTTTATAGCTGGTGTGTGGGCAGGTGGGAGCTGCTGTTGAATAAGTTGCTCTGTGCTGCATTGATTCATAGTTCTGTGGACTCAGAGAGGAACAATAGTCTGTGCTTTATGATAAAAATGTGCTTTGCATCGCTTACAGGAAAATGTATTTTGCGTGCATGCATATTCTAACAGGCTAACTTTTTAACTGCGTGTGCATGATGTGACCTGCCAGCCACCTGAAACAACAGAGTGTGAAAGCTCCTTGGAAAAAAAAAAAAGCAGATGTCCAGTTTTAGGACAGTTAGAATTATCTAGGTTGCATGCTTAGTTTTAAAACGTTTGCTCCCATTTCTCGCCCACCTAAAGCAGCCCTGGTTATTTGACATGTGTGTCTCCTTTCATTTCCCTGCTGAATACCTCAGCTTGGAGAAGTAGGCCACACTAGAGCCATACAGTTGATAGGACGCACTTTGTTCTGTGCCATACATTTAAATCTCTGTTGCACTGTACCTGGTGGTGAAGGTGAGCGGGTTTACAGGGGGGTGTGTTGTGCAATTTTGAAATGGCTTGCCTGTGTGTTGCAAGCGTATTTTTCTTGCCAGATGATCAATGAAGGGCTGATGGAACGATCCCAGGATATTAAGTAATGTAGACATTTAAGCATAGCCATTGCATCTAGAATTTTAAGATACCCAGTATATTCTGATTTTGACAGCAGACATTAGAAACACTTATGAAAGTGTCAGTGTGTGAAAGGCAGATAGCAAGCAAGACCTGCAATCAGTCGTGGTGTAAGTAGCCCAGCCTGTGTGAGTTAAGGCTGTCAGTGGATGCCCGGATAAGGATGTGTAAGGCAGGATTAGTGCAGGTCTTAATAGGCTTGGTTAAACACATCCGCTGCTCAGACTTTAAGATGTCACTGACTCCTATTATCCCGTAGCATAATTGTTAGGCCCACGGCCCTCGGTGAGCTGCCTGCCTATCCACACCTCACTGCAGGAAGAAGACAACCTCTTGTTTCTGAACACTTCACGGCCACATACCATTGAGTGTATTTGAAATGGGAGGAAAGGTGATATTGAGCTACATATTGAGAACTGGACGGTTATCCATCTCAGCTCAATGTTGTGGGAGTTGTTCTGTCCTTAGGTGCACTGCAGTTCGGTCCTCGTGCAGGAGAAAGGTTGTACATTTCAGCAAGGTTCAATGCAATGTATACAGTAGGTCCTTCTGGTCAAGTATTGTCAATTTTAGTTGTGTATAATGTCTTACTGTGGACTGTTGTAGCTTTAGTACTAAAATATTTTAGTGTGGAGGCATGCAGTTCTTTTTAAGGTATCATCAAGTCACTAACACAATGGCTAGTTTCATGTGACAATATGTGGTGCCAGAAATAGTTGCGATAAATGGTAATATACATTTATTAGTCATTGTAACTCAATTTTATTCCTGTTATAAAATGGTAATATAATGCAAGTGAATTCTTTGTTGGAGCAGCAAGCTCTTTTCAATTGCCTCACCTTTACTGATTTACTTAAAGGTGTTGTGAAATATTAGTATTAATTATGTTATTTAAGAATTATTATTTTTACTGTGTAAGTTATACACACATGATGATATTATGTCATTAATACAACATCTCTTAAATAATTTCTGTTTCTGCCCATTTCCACGTCATAATTGCCACATCTCCACCTCTCTATGCTTATGTTTTGTATATAATTAATTCATCAAAAAGGAGACAAAACGCACATCAATTAAAGTAGACAGATGGATAGACAGGCAGAATTTTTTTTTTTCAAACACAACAAGCTACAACAATGTCTGCAAAAATGATAGAGGTCCTTATTATATATCATACAATGAGTGTGTACATCTTCACTTTGGTGATGCATTGTAAAGTAAGTTGAAAACATACTTATGCAGGTTATTTATTCAGGAGAAATACCATTAGCTTCTCCAGTGAGACAAGTTGCAGCTATTTTCTCTTCTATATCATTTCCAAATTACCCATAAAGACTAATCAATTAATCAGAAAAATGATTTGGAAGATAGGTCAGTAATTAAAATAGATTGCATTACATTATAATTAGACAATCCAATCTTTTTACCATCATGTAAAACAAACAACAAAAAAAAACAAATTCTCACATTTAAGAAGCTGGAGCAGAGAGTGTTTTATATTATTGTTAAAAATGGCATAAGAGAAATTGATTATCAAAATATTTATTGTTGTTTCATTAACCTGTTTAACATTTGAGGTCTGGAGTGATACAAGAGCCACTGCCAAAGCTTCTTGTAGAAATTCCTCCAATAAAAGGTCTTTCTCTCACTAACCCAGGTCCACCCTCTCTCTCTGTCTCTCCCCCTTCCTGGCAGGGTTAATGTTACGGCCAGGGTGCATTGTCAAATTAACTATGTCTCTACAACACTTATTAGGTTTAGTTCCACTTAATGCCATACACAGGCATGACACTTCCTGACTAAGAATAAGGTCAGGATGAATGTTAGAGTAAGTTTTGTAGGTAAAAGCTATAGCAACCTTAAGCATAGCCACTTGGTCAGAAAATTACAAGTCTGCCAGGGCTGCAGCAGTGCCCACAGTCTGGCTGCCTGTCACTGAGGGCCATATCAGGCCATACGGCCAGCTTCCTGCTCAGCAGACCCGTGGTTTGCCTCTACTTGGTCAAAACACAGTAGGCCAGGAGCTTTGGCCTTTGCTGCATCGGGTAAATGAACTGCCGGAGCAAGCGAACGGTCAGTAAAGCGAGATGTAAGGGCAAACGATGTAGTGTTTCCCAAAGTGCTGACTGAGATAAACTCTAAGCTCCCAGCCAAGCTGTCGGTGTATGAGTTGACATTGGCTTTTCATGAAAATACGTGTTTCACATGAAAAATGAGTAAAAGAATGCCTGATTAGTAAAAAATCCATAAGATGACATCAGAAAGGCATTTATGGTCATCAGAGAATTTGCCAAAAACAGTATTTAAGAAAAGAGTCTGACGGGGGCAAAAGTTGGCTCAGCAGTGAAAATGTTGTAGATGGCCTGGTAGCACATCATCTCAGGCGGAGGTTTAATGTACAGTCGTTTGCCAAGTCCTCATTGATTGAATTGTTCTTGCTGATCCTCCCTAGCTCAGCAGTATGTCTTATTACCAGGTTAAGACATCCTTCAGAGGAACAGTCTGATTGAACCAGGAAGAGGATCAGGGGTTAGGCTCAGATGTTTATTGCTGACCTTCCTTCTCTTGCCAAGCCGTCTTATTTTGATCATATATGGCAATAGGGATCTTCTCGCTCTACTCCTCAGTGGTTGTGTGTGTCTGTGTGTGCATGTGAGCACGGTGCTCGTAATGCCAGTGAATGTGGAGCTATGTGGATGGTCAGTTATTACTGAAATCCTTTTTATCATGGTCAGATCTAACACTTTTTAATATGGAAATCATTATGAAACAGGCTTAAGCAGTATTATAGAGTTTACAAAATCCGCTGACCTATAGACTCATATGAACTTGTAATATGTCAGCTTTTTTGATAAAGATTACTTGAACGAAGCTATTAAAGGATTGTGATGAAGATATGTACTTCATAAGTTGAATAGATTTCCCAGACACTTTGACCAGAGTCACTAATTCATGACAGACTTTGTCCTCATTATCTGCTTTATGGCAGTTTAATCTTTTGACAGTTTATGGTTATTTTACTCAATAATGGCATACATGGAGAAGTTGCTGTCAGTGTTTGTGTAGAGACTTTTTGTAGAGTGTCTCATCTCAGATGTCGAACACTGTGAAACTGGCATCACTATGCAATGAAAAAATACATAATTCCTAATTTTTTTTAATTTTTTTTTTAATTTCATGTCTTTTCATCCATACAGACATTGTGATGTATTGTAGATGGTTATTTTGCAGTGTATCAGGTATCCCAGAATAGCTGTATTGCAATACCATCCTTTTCTCTGGTACCTAATCATTTGGTGGGTTACTTTGTTGTTCTCGCCCCTAGTGTACTAACTATGCAGCAAAAGTACTGTTTTATATGATCTTACTCATATCTTCAGCATTTCTGTACTGCGGTTTCTCGTTGCTTATTTGCAAAAGTATTGCTACAGTTCCCCAATGATCTGTGTGATGAAGTTTTTTTACTGCAGCATTTTTTTTTTTATAATTTCATTTATTTTTTTTAATTTAATTTTTGTTGTAAATATTTTCCACTGTAGAGAGTAAATACAGCCTCTTGAACATTGAAAAAGTAATAGGTAATAAAAAATATTTATTCACATCTTTACTTATCTTATTATCATATCTTATTTTTTATACCAAATTATGATGAGTAGTATTAATAAGAGCATTGATTTTATTTTATATGTATCAGTATTGGTATGAATAAAATCCCGATGATACCAATCTCTGTTTAATCTTTGGATTCACTGCGAGGACTGTGTGTGATACTTAAGTTAGTTAAGAAATGTTTTGCCATGGATGAAATAGTGTATGTAGGACCATGTGTTAGATCATCTCATGAACATTGGTTGTTAAAGGTTTTTAATATAACATCCATCTCATTGAATGGACATATATTATTATTTACAAGGTTGAACTGCAAAATAATAACATTTGAAAATCCACCCCAAGTCATTCATTAATCTTGAAGTCTCAGTGAAGTCAAGGCTCACAGTATGTTCTCCGTCACAGAGCAAAGCTGGTGCCTCTGTACAGACTTTTTTCTGCTAGTTTTCTAGTAACTGTTCAGACTTCACCTCAGCCAGCCTTGGCACACGCTCTTTGCCTCTCTCTATGAAATGGTGTCTTCCACAGAGTGGCTTATATTGCACACTAGAACACAGAGGAACATTTAAGCACATATTAGTGCTGGGCTGTATATCACCGCTTTACAGTCAATCAATGTATTGCGCTTTTAAATGATATATACAAAGAGATAATTTATAATTGATATAGTTTGATGGTGAGATGAGATAGCCTTTAGTTGCGTTTCTCCTCTCTCACTCTGTGCAATCATGTCCCTGTTCGCTCACAAGTTCTCCTGCAACATGGAGGGAGACAGCGCTTGTCAAAACACCTGAGCTGTTTTTTCATATAAACTCTAGACGATCAAGCCTGAAAATTGTCTGGTGTTGCCCTTTCACACATTGCACACGTCACTTAGCATCAATTTTCCATGTATTTAGACATATCTGCAATATCAAGGAAAGAGTGAAAAGCAGTGTAGGCCCTACAGGCAAGCAGAAGTACATATGAAGCAGTTTAACTCTGCAACCTCATCAACGTCACCACTATTTGCGGTGCATGATTGAAAGACTTTGATTTGTGAAAAGAAAAACTTTTGCAGTTATTTGAAGATAGTTTAGATTTAAAAGATCAAATAAACAGGAGAGCCAATGTGTGTTTTAGTTACATATATTATGATTAGAGAATTTTCATTTATGCAGTGATATATTGTGCAGTTGTATGTTTATCAATAGAGACTGTGTTTTCCTTTTTTCTTTGGTCAATTTAATTTAATAAAATTGCTAGTGACATCTCGCATGTGACTTGAAACATGAAACAGCATGTATATCATGTATGGCCATTAAGACTGAAAATACAAAGAAATTATTTTTGATCCATATCTCCCAGCCCGAACACACACACACATTCGTTCCTAAATGGGGTCATGGCTTGATCTCTGGAGATATAGGGATGAATGAGGCTAGATGGTGACTGTCCCACATAACGCTGCTACCCCAGTCCCTAGACAGGACGGGGACATGGCCTGCCTCTCTGCTCACTGCCAGTATCCTCAGCCCTCTCTATGTGCTGACAGGGTGGCATGTTCATTTACTCCCACCAGCTCCTGTGTACAGTAAAGCCCACACATCTCTGTGATCGTTCCGTTTCAACTTCTGTCACTTCATCTTTCAGTTTCAAGTTAGATTGACAGTGCTTACACTTGCCTTTTTTTGGTTGATGTTAAGCCTGCAATGGGGTTTTGATATCTGGTGTGAAAATCCATGCTGCAGAGATGTGTAATGTGTTCTGCCCATGTGTGGACACAGTGATGTTATCTTAGAATCTCTATGATGAGATTTCCTAAAAAAGTGCCGCGGCCTAAGAAATAATGTCAACATCTAGGATTTAGCTGTTTTAGTTTGTAGCAGCAGAGCACAGTGTGTGTATTGCATACCAAAATACTGCTGCTTGCTCCAAATCTTTTGTAAAGCCAGTATTTGATTTTTCTTTTTCGCTCACCCACACCCACTCGACCAGAACAGCACTCTACGCATACTCACTGGTGAACAGACAAAGCTTTCCTAAGGTGGTCAAATGAAGGTGTGTGAGTTTGCAAGTGTGTGTATAATGTGCAGTGCATGCTGTAGCATGTATATTCCATTTACAGCTGTAACGCCCACGCACATGAAGCACTCAGCAGATGCAGAGACATCAGCACAAAGAAGTAGTGTTTCGCCTAGAGTGTTTTGCCTAGTGATATTGATGGAACAAAAAAAAGAAGGAAATTTAACTGCAACGGCAGTGCAACCCCCAGGACAATTTGCAGCAATCCACACGTTAGAGTTATCTCGTAACTGTAAATGATTTCTTCTTCAAAGAACCCAGTGGTTTCAAACATTTGGTTTGATTTAATGACTAATGTTAAATGTTATCTTTGCAAGATGAACATGAAATATTGTTAACTTCTCACACTATCACTCAGAGACTTCAGCCTGATTTACGGTATAGCGCCTAATGCTTTTGACTAGTGTTGCTCAACAGAAATGATGTATGTTCAATAGAAAATAATCAATAAATGTAGCTACTAATGAGCTTAAAAAAATACAGCGGGATATTTGTATGATATGTTGATTGGTTATCATTGAAACAACTGAAACCTTTTTTCAAAGACATAGTACAGGAAATGTCACAAACAATCATTTCTGTTGAGTAACACACATTATCAGGAGTAAGAGCACCCTGTTGTAAATCAGCCTTAATAGTAGTGGAGCAGTGACCAGACCAGCTGACCAACCCGCCTTGCAGAATTAAACCACTTAAACCGACCCTGAGGTGAAGAAAATATCTTTGTGGTCAGTATGTTTCACCTCAGAAGCCCTGCGCTGCTCAGCATCTTGTACAGTGATAGCTTCATGTGAGCTTAAGGTGCAGCAGAGGAGCTGCTCTCAGCCAATGGAGATACAAGGTTAATAGCAACACAGCAAAGCACTACCCCTTATGGTATTCTCATACAGACAGGAGACTGCAAGATACTTTAAAATTTATTAATTCAATTATAAATGCTAGTAACTTTTTAAAGGAAAGAGCTGTAGATAATTAATCTGTGAATAAATCTTAGTTGCCAGATATGTTTCACACTTATGTCAGTGGACTAAGGATGACCATAAATGGTTTGGCACACAATTAACTTGAGCAATGACTTTTCAATCATTAACTCAAGAATCCACCTTTTAATCAAGAATTGTTCTGAGTTGAAAATCAGTTTTTGACCCCAGGAATCAAAGTTGAACCACGTGATTCCAGGAGATTCATAATCCTATTGGAAAGCTGCAATAAAACTGCTTAAGACACAGTTTTCCTTCCCTTTGTCTTTATGCTTGTGTGTGTTCTGCTGAAGTCCTTTACTGTCTGTATTATTGCCCAGATCACTGCAGGAAAAAGGAAAGAAAATGGGCCATCACACTGAAGGTAACATCCATGCCTTGAGGTTGACCAGAGGATCTGTGTGTGTTCACAGGTGGTTAAGCAGCTGGTGTGTTTGTTGTGTAGCTCCGGGCTGCCTTGGCTCAATTCCTTTCCTTTGTATGCTTGAAAAAAGGCCAGTTTCTAAGATGTATTTTAGTTAAAGATTGAGACCCACGCTACATTTTGGTTCGCCTTGTGACTGCCTGATTCATACGCTATCGTTCCAGGGCGCTTATAAAAACGGCTAACACCTGGCTCGTGCCAGTTCTGAGATATTTTAACCTCTGCTATGTCTATGCAAATTTCTTCTCTCTGCTGAGATTGGATTGCTATACACTGTCTGAAAGGACAGTTTATAAACCTAGATAAGCCAACACTTTTCATACCACTGTATGTGGTAGTGAATATTTGCATGCAGGTTAGCTATGATGCTGATAATCTCCATTTATCTTCATGAAAAGCAGCGACAGGCATTGGAAAGTGAAGCAGGGGTTAGCAGAAGTGCTTGAGCATGAGGCTTTTAGTTACCAACCATGCCTGCATTTCAAGCACAAGGAAAAAAATTGCAGGATATGAGCAGATAGTGTAAACAAAGTAGGCCTTGCATACACAGATTTAACCAGATAGACTGACAGTTCGATAACCTGGGATAGACCAAAACTGCTGTACTAAGACTGCGTGTCAAGTCCATCAGGTGTTGTGTCACGAGCTGACATCAGCCACATTATGTAAAGGCTTACGAAAGCCTAGCAACAGGGGTTACAGGTAAAGTATTTAGTGTTTTTACATGATAGATGACTGTTACTATTTACATTCTGTTTTCATCTCAGTAGTTCTTATTAATAAGGCTACTCAGATGATATTAAAATATTATAAAATTATTGTTGGTTGTTGTCAGGTTACATCTGATTGAGACTTCTAGCTCGGTTCAAAGAAACACATCAGTACCACAAAAGACCAGTGTTAGCGTGTGGGCTGAGAAGTATACCTTGCACATTGGGGTATAATCTGAGCACATTTTCCTCTAGCACTCTTGTAGCTACCTGGAACAGAAAGCGTTATCAAACCCAAGTCGTGTGTGAGCTATTAAAAGGTGACCTCCTTTTTCTAGGTCATTACCAAAAAAGAATGGATGGATTCTAGTTATGAATATCCAAAATTCTTGACAGAGAGGGATGAGAATGGAGAGGCATATTTCTAGCCTGAGGGAGGTTAGGAGGGGTTGCGAAGGAGGGGAGGAGGAGAAGGAAAGAGAAAGAGTGTGTATTTGTGTGGGATAACGGGTGAGTGCATGCAAATGGTTGTGGCTGTTGGTGGTGCAATCTGGAGAGGAAACGGGAAGACAGAGGCCCGTAGTGTGTTGTCTGGTGAAAGAGGGACACGGACAGTTAAGAGAACACAGCAGCGAGAGATCTTGTGATGGGGTCACGAGAAATAAATCAGACATCAAGCTGGAGAGTGATCCTCTTGCTCCTGTGTTGAAGCAGTCTGCAGTCACCACTAGGACACTACCGTTGCAGCACAATACAAAGAACACACTCTCTGTACCTGACCCCTTTCTTCAGCTAGACAATCACAGTTTTTATTAGGCCGACTAGCTTATAGACACTAGTCTGTAGCATCTAGCAAATTCATTGGTTCACTCAGGATGCATTTTAAAGATGAGGCCTTTTTACTGTATCAAAGGTCATCTTGTCTCTGTTCTCCGAAATTGGATATCTTGATGTGAGAGAAGACAGAGGAGGGTCATTTCCCCTTATGGACAGTGTGCTAAAACCCGAAATTTCTATCAGAGATTAAGGCATTTCTTTCCGCATCAGTGGAGAAGCAGCTATCTCTCCCAACATTTTTGCAGTCCTTGGTGTTAGGAACCCCCTGGTACTGACCTCAGACCAGCCTTTTTCCCCCCCAAAGACTCTGTGGAGCCAAGGCCCTTCTTCTCTGTGGTTCGCCAAAAGATGAAAAGCACAGAGCAAGCCTGAGGGGCTCACAGTTATATTTACTGTCTGCTACGAAAGAGAGGAGAGAGAGAAGGGGCTGATGGGAGGGGTTTATTAAAAAGAAAAAAAAACAGGAATGAAAAAGAGAGGGAGACAGAGGAGGGGTTACCATGGTAACGGAAATATGGCTGCTCTTCAAAAACCTTGAATGTAGGTGGTGGTGAGATGAGTGTATGTGTTTTTTTTTCCTCCTCGTTTTTCCTTTTCAGTTTTGCAGATATTGTGGATGTGCTGGATCCATTTTGATTTCACTGAGGACTGAAATGCCATCAGCTCCTTTTTTTATGGCCTGGGGGTGTTGTTTATAGGCATGTAGAACATAAAAGCAAGTGTGAAAAGTGGGTTAGACCCAAAAGACCCCCCAGCAAGTGGGGTTTTTTTGGCAAACACTGTAGGTCCTGAAAAGCTTGAAAACTGATTGTGATTTCTCTTTTAAATGAAATGAATGAGATTTGATGATTAGAAACAACAAAAAATGTTTCTAAGTGTATGCCTATAGTCCAAAGCATTTTCTTAGGCTCTTTACCATGTATGTAAATCTGGAAACCTTACACCACTTGAAATATTGCGATGATCTTACAGCCTGATATGGACTTAGGAGGGCAGAGAAGGATCTCTGAAGGAATGCAGCCTTTTGACAACGACCCCTGCTGTCACCTTTTGGCAGAGGCAGTTTTAGTGTTAGAACCTGAATGTAGGACAAGTTGTCTTAATCGTCTTCATTCAATTAGCTTTTCTCTTTTTTTCCCCCTTCCACTCATCCCTCCTCTTCTCCTTGGAAACATTTTTGATTCGTTCTCTTTCCAAACTGTGTGATAACATCCTGACGCTGAACAAAGAAGCGTTTGACATATTAGCAGTCGTAACCAGTTTAGTTAATCAACTTGGAATTTCAGTTGAGGGATTTCATAAAGCGTAAAATTTACTTAGATGAACATCCCACGTTGTGAGAGAGTATTAGTTTGGCTTCATTTATACCATGTTGTGCTGATTTGCCTTACTTATCGATTGAATTATTAAATACTAATTTAACATCAGATACACAGATAGACTGCAGCATGTTCTTGGATCCCTTTAAGTAATCAAAGTTTTTGGTGGTTTTTTCTTTTGCCTTTCATGGGGCATCTGTCTCAGGTCACAGATTGGGCTTGTTGTCATCGTCTTGGCAAAAAAAAAAAAAAAGACTGATTTTGAAATGAGCTATCAAGTGAAGGTGACAGGGACTAGTGCTTAATATGAGTGGGCACATGAGTAAAATCTGATCACAGTATCTGTCATTAAATGCACAATGTGATTTGGAAATTTCTAGAAAATAACTGAAACCCTTTTTTTTATTATTATACATACAAAAACCAGTTTTGTTTGACCCAGAAAATTATCTAAAAAATTATGGCACTGCATCATACTGTCATAAAGATTTGGGAATTACCATGAAGCAGTTCTAGTCATTGATGACCAGTCACAGATGATAAAATATTCTAAGGCTCTGATCAACCTAATCTAACATCAATACTGTTTTCCTGCTCACTGAACCTTGCAGAACATGTATTGCAAACTGTAATCATATTGTCTTTCTTTGAAACTCTTAAATAAACGTCCACACTGGTGATGACATGTTGGGTCTCTACTCTGCCACTATGTGGCGTTACTTAGGTGCAGCAGCTTGAAGTAAGTGCTTTGAAAAGATTATTTGCTCCCATTGTTTCCTCAGCTCTGTATTAATTATTAATAATTAATTAAACATCAACTTTAATGGTGCATATCACCACCTACGTGTTCACAATGTACAGATCCTGCGCTCATTAGGTCAATAAAAGCAATTTGACCTCATATTATTGTGTTTATTTATAACCGATGAGGATAAATAGCCCATAGTAGATTTCCTATTACATATCTATAATGTATTGATAAATATTGTGCAGTTTCAATCCAAACCTTTTCCTGTAACTGTTGTGGTGTTACCTTTTTTGTCAACCATTTCCCAAGTATTGGAGGATAGCAGTTTCACTCAGAGCACTTTAGCACAGCCAGCAACATGTAGCTGTATAACTAACCAGGTTTGTATTGTGAGGGGGGAACAAGTTATTGTGAGCAAAGTAGTTGAAGTCGTCTCAGTCTTGCAAGTTCGTGTTCTGTTTGCTCAACAGGTTTATGATTTATGGTTGCATCTCTGAGGATATGAAGCAAAGAGTTCTGGCTAGCACACTGACTCTCCCTCTGTCTCAGGGGGTTTTCAACATGGCTGCCTGTGTGACACTAAAACATAGCAGCATGCTTTTTTCTGTTCATTCAGCTCATGCTTTTAGAAAAGCTTACAATCACAAGGAAACATTTTTTTTAATATATTTTATCATCATTTTAGCAAATTCCACAATGTTTTGCTGCTATGATACAATTTTTTTTCCAGTGCAAAACATGGCAACAGACATGTTAGGGTCAAACGTTACACCCCTTGTCTCAGGTTTCTTGACTTTTTTGTCTTGCACTGTTTATTTTTTGGCCGTGATAACTGGCCAGACCTTATTGCCAGAATTTTTATTCTTTGTTGTCTCATCATGACTAAAGTGTAACTTTGCTGCACTCTGTCTTTAACCCTGCCTTCCTTTTCCTGTTCAGGTACGGGAGAAAGTGGCAAGAGCACCTTCATCAAGCAGATGAGGATCATTCATGGAGCTGGGTACTCAGACGAAGATAAGAGAGGCTTCATCCGGCTTGTTTACCAAAACATCTTCACTTCCATGCAGTCGATGATTCGTGCCACTGAGACCCTTAAGATCCCCTACAAATTCGAGCAGAATCGGGTAAGGACTGACTCACAGAAACAGGAGAAGGAAATGTTCTTCAAGTCTGTCCCTTCTTTGATGTCAGAGTCCCCCACGATTATTTTAAAGGCGTGGCAATTGAACTTGGTATCTTCTATACAGCACAGTGTTTTATATGGAATACTTCAGGTTTAAGCAAGTACACAAGTCCCAAGCCAAACTCTTTGTTTTTTATTGTTAATCAGTTATTGTACATAGACATGCACTTTAATACATTCAAATGACTGAAAGTGAACTAGTTAGCAGAGGTGTGGGCACAAAACAACTACATAATTATAGTCTATTATTGTATGCTACAGTGGTTTTCAATTCCAGTCCTCAGAGCCCCGCCGGTCTATTATCGTTAGCCTCTAACTGAGGGCCAATTTACACCTGGGATCAAGGTGAATGTAGTCCGCTGCTTAGTAGGACAGAAATCCACCAGTACGCTGCACAGTTGCTTTAATAGTGAGACAACGAGAGCAAACAGATGTCCTGTTTCATAGCAATGCTTGCAACTGATGGCATCTACAGATAATTTAGTAAAGCAAATATTTGGTGTAGGGAGACATCACTTATATAGTTAAATCAAAGAAATATGTTGTATTATTGTGTGAAATCCATCAGTTAAAAAATACAAGATCACAAAATGTCCTGTTGAGGTGAAAAATGCAGCTCTATTGCAGCAGTTTGCAACCTTTTTTTTTTTTTTTACAAGGGGGAACATAAGAAATACAGAAAAAAAAATCACTTGAAGTCATCTCACTAAGAAAGATTACATTAAGGAATCTCTAAACGTAATGCACAGTACTGACTGTTTTTAGTAAAAATGTTCCCATTTAATGAAGTAAACATCTTTCAGTTTAACAAAAGCTTGTACTCATATTTGTAACTTGGCAAGCAATGCCTCGGCTGTCCCCACCTTCTCATTTTGTGGCAACTCATCTCACAGTCTCTAAGTACAGCCATGTCAATACAAACTAAGCAGACAGCTTTACAGCCAGCCCCAGTACAAAAAATACTTTGTAGTTTATGACTTATTAGACACACTCACAGCACATAATCATTTCAAATTAAAAGCTGATTCCCTGTATTTCAATAGGTTTTGGGTTTTTTTTTCATTTCTTCATAAGTAAAATAACCCAGCAGAACCATCACGCAGGGAGGCCGTGCAATGCCAAGGTCTGATTCTAGTGTGACATCTTTTACATATCTGATTTGTCATTATATGAGACATTATATTAGACATTAATGCATTAGATCACTGGTAACAATTAGGAAGAGAAACTTTAAGGTTGTAAAATGGAGACATAGTCTGATTTATGTTACACATATCTAATATCATATCTTATCTAGGGATTAAGAATCCTTTTTTCTCTTAAAGCACTTTAAATAAATAGTAACACATTCCTCCTTTTTTGTATAAAGTAATGCTTATTTCGTTGCTTTTTTCTTACCCATTTGTTAGTCTACACTCTCTTGTTTTTCCCAGTTAGACAAACTAAACGTTGTTGGTCTTTCCTGGGAAAGATCTTCAGAGGCACAAAAAGTGATGCATTCAGTTTGTCTGGCAGAAACCTTTTTTCTGGAAAAAGTAGATTGTGTGGGTGGTTAAGATCAGCCACCAAGTCCAAACAGATCTACAGCTGTCTTAAATATCTTCTGCTATAAATTTAAGAAAAAAGTATCTGGTTTCTATTTCTGTTTGCCTTAATGTCTCTTTCTGCTGCCTCTCATTCACCATCATCCTATTTGCTCTTCATCTTACCTTTTTTCCCCCTTGTTTATCTCTTTCCAGTCTAATGCCATGCTTGTGAAGGAAGTGGACATCGAGAAGATCAACGGGTTCGACCAGCCATACATCGCAGCTATCAAGAGCCTGTGGGCCGACCCAGGGATCCAAGAGGCCTACGATCGCCGCAGAGAGTACCAGCTCTCTGACTCCACTAAATAGTATGTCTGTCTCTCTCTGTTTATCTGTTTGTGTCTCATCAAGTGTGATCTCTGTCTGGGACTTAAGAGTGGTATTTGTGTGACTGTCTGTGACACAATAGGTGAGTGTGCTAATGTGATTTTAGTGTGTGTATGTATGTCTGTGATGCTGGTTTAGGAACTGGTACAGATATATGAATGTTGTTGACATTACAATTGTTTCTTAACATTCCCTCTAAATTATGCTATTAGATCTTTTTTTGTAGATAGAAATCCAGATTTTTTTCAACCCCTTAATTTCTTGTGTGGCAGGGAGATGTCTGCAGAGATTAGGACCACAGTTTTCATAGTAATTAGAGTGTGTTGGGATGTGTGGTTGGTGGCAGGTTATGTGTGTATGTTCCATGTGTAATAACCATGTGGCTTTTGTAAAATTCAGGGCAGAGCAGCATACATCTACATGTGATATTAGATGACAAATTTCAAAATTCACAAGCTAATTTCAGGATTGAATAATCTCATATGAGAAATGTACATGCCAAGGTTATAGTACAGTGAGGTTGTATTGTAGTGTTTTGTTGGTGTTATAACTGAGTGGACTAGGTATAGAGGCCCAGAGTTCATTCTGTCTCGGCAGAGCAGGGATTTTAAAGCCACAATCCTGTCTTTGTTGTTGTTCTAGCCAAATGTGTCAGCCTCCTCTTCTGTGTGTTTCCCATAATCACATTGTAAAAATATAGAACCCAAGGCTTAATGGCCAAAGGCCTTTAACTCACTTTCTAGTGCCCCCTGGTTGTAAATCTCCTGTACTACAGTTTAAGGCTGCTTTAAGTCAGCATGCGAGCAGATGTGCTTGCCATGTTGAGAATATGTATGGTATGCTAAACATGTGAGCTATGTATTTGTGTGTGAGTGAGAAAGACAAGGAAATCATTGAATATGTCTATTCCACACTGTTGTGATATATATCTCCAGTTACCTTAGTGATATAGACCGTGTGACTGCGGAGGGATACGTTCCCACCCAGCAGGACGTGCTCAGGGTCCGTGTTCCCACCACGGGTATAATAGAGTACCCGTTTGACCTGGAGAACGTCATCTTCAGGTACCCCGTGGCACCAGGACTGCAGCATCACCATAGCTAGAGGACAGAAACCACTGATGACTGCCAGGATGTTAACACATTAACTAAGTTGGGGCTCATTCTCTTGCTCTACTTGTACTCAAAAATGACCAAAAAATGATTTTAAAAAACGATGATATCAGTGTTTCCGTTTTAGTAGCCCAGAATTATGAACTGGCAAATGCCCCAACATCACTATGGTGAAATCACATGTTACTCAATTAAAGAGTGATCGTCCTCCTTGTCCAACTGAGAGAAATAAAGATTGGTGTATTTAAATCAAGAGAGCCTGATGACCATGTTGGCTAACCTGATTAAAAAATCAGTGGTTTGTGTTCAGAATTGTGCTGAGCTTCTGGCTCCAGGATCAAAACGAAGAGCCTGACATGTTGCACTGAAGCATGTGGGGAACAGCCACCAAATATCAGATGAAGAAGGAATGGAGAGTGATGGTAAAGATTACCCAAGAAGTGTCTATAAAACTAGCGAGGTAATTGGACACTGTTCAGAATAAGAGTGAAACTTTTTGAATTGAACTTGACATGAAAATGCACTTTTTTTTTAACTTTCTTTTATGTTTTTCTTTAAAAAAAAAAAAAAAAAAAAGTGAATATGTTTATAGCTATCCTTGATACCATAATTACCCAAACCTTCTTTATCTAATCCAGGTGCTGCTTTCTCTACTGCTGAAGTCACTGCTACTACTGTCACTGATACCACATCACTGTCTGCAACATAATCCACCACCTCACTGTAAATCGGATAAATAGAGTCAAGTTAACTCAAAGCCACAGCTGCAAGTTAACAGATAATCCCAGAAGTCTAAAACAGTCTATGGACAGAATGTTGGTGGAGCAGTGACACTGACTAACAACATTTTGTTTCTGAGATGTGGCCTTTTCTGTGAAGCTTCCTCAACAGGACTGATCCACACTTCCTGGAATGGCAGGGGGTTGCGGTAATTGCCTGTCACGCTTTATATAACTGTTTTCCTGTCTTTTTTTCTCTTTATCTCTCCTTTTCCCTCCAACTGGCCTGCCTGTAGTTATCTTTCCGATCTGGATCGTATTGCAGATCCCAACTATCTTCCCACTCAGCAGGATGTGCTCAGGGTGCGCATCCCCACGACAGGAATCATAGAGTACCCATTCGACTTGCAAAGCATCATTTTCAGGTAGAAAGATACCTATTTTGCCTCAGTCCCGCCTTGTTATGTCATGACATCATTAACCCCTATGTCATTTGATGTATTTTTTTGCCAATTCCCAAATAAACCATGTTTTTTGTGATCACAACTAGTTGAAAATACCTGTAACCCATGACTTTAAATTCATGCATTTGACAGTTAACCAATCAAAGAAAAATAAGTCATCACCATTTCATAGTCTCTTCATAGTCCTATGCTTTCTCTTACCTCCTGCCACCGAGAGCAGTCGTACCACACATAACACAACCCCCTGATGAACATGAAGTCCTACATTCTGGTGCCCAGTCTTTGTAAATGGGTCGCCTCCTCTCTTCCTCTTCCTCTCCTCCTTTCCTCTCCGGCTGGCAGAAGAAACGAGGTCGTCCTCTCCGCAGTGGAGGAATGTTATTTTGGGCAGCAGGTCCTGCAGGGCCTACATTGGCCCCTGGTCTCTGTGGACCACAGTGGACTGGGCCACCACTAGGGGGCAGCATTGCATTGTGAATTATACTAGATTTTTTTCAGCTTACTCTCATAGACCATGTACACCTGGTCTGGAGGCTTGCACCTGTGCGTCCAGAGGTGCAGCTAAGTTTAAAGAGTTGGGAAATGAATTGTACTGATGACATTCGTATAATAGCTTGACATCAGAGGTGCCTGATATAAAAGATTTTACTGAATCAGTTGTCACAAATGAAGGCTTAATGAAACTGGGACCTGAACTCCCTGACGAGTGAAGGGTGACTTTGTCAAGGAGAAATTTAGGAGAGATGAAACCTTATAAATATCTACACATCTGTAGTCAGTATTCCAGCCAGGATTGCTGTTCATGAATGGCTTTAGTGAATGCTGAGTGTCTGCCTACATGCCTTAAGGCTGAAGTCAAAATTTTCATGCCAGTTTTTACTTAGTTAGTTGTGTTAGTCCATCTCTGAATATATATAAATATTGAACTTGAGATGCAATTTTCTCAGCATGTAGCCTCTCATTAGGTTACATAGGAGCTGTCCTTCAGCCATGAAAAGGACCCCCACCGTCACAGGTGCCCCCTGTATCTTTCATCAACATCTCAACTCTGCCACCTGTCCTCTGTGTGCTCTATCTTCTGTCCTTCACGTCATGTTCCTCCTGTTCCCTGATTTGTCTTCCAATTTTAAAAACTTCAGTCGTCTATGTGTGTTGCTTTATCACACACACCAGGAGAAGTTTAGAAAACTCTTTGATAGAGAAATGAATACATTGTCTTTCCACTTTCACTGTATCACCTAAACTGAAGAACCGACTGATCTAGTATCAGATATGATGTTAATTTATTGTGTAATCAAAAGAATGCCACTCAGTTTATGAATTCTAGTGAGGTATTTCCTTTAAAAATATGTATTTTCTACTGACGCACAACCAGATTTCTTGTTTATGTTCCCTAAAATGTCAAACATAGGCTACTTTGTCTTCTATCTGTGCACATTTTATCACCAGAGAGTTGCATTCTCATTCCTCTACTGAGGGGGGCGATGTCTGTCACAGAACAGATACATCAGTATAGAGAGTGGGAGTTTTACATTGGCACAGCCACTAGCTCTGTGTCAACCTCTGCCAGTTACAGCTTACAAACAGTATAAACAAATGAAAGATGATAACTACACCTATTATTCTGACATGTCTGCCAGCTGCAAATTTTGTAGACTGGCTAAGTCTCTCCAATGTCTCCTATAGTTAGATGTATTGATTCTCGTTCACAGTTCAGCCTAGCACAAGCAGCTGTGGTAGGCTGGTAATTGGTAAATCCAGATTTTTTCAATGAGAGAGAAAAAAAAGATCCGCCTCCAACCCCCTTTCAGCCTTTTTCACTTTTTTAACTTTTAATGTAAGAGCTGGAGCTAATGTAGCTTTTAAATCAGATTGATTTTAGTAGTTAAGTTGCTTCTTTTCACAAATTGTTACTTACTGGACTTTTGACCAAACCTGAGTGGCATTTGTTTAAAAACTGATCCTAGATCTGTCTTTAATGGGAAGCTATAGCGTTGTGGTGGCATGCATGACTCACACATTTAACAAGGACACAAACATATTCACACTTCACAATGGTTTCTTATTTATTTGTTGTTTGTTTCTATTTTTGTTCAATATAGTGTTCTTCACATTTTTTTCCTCTGGAACCTTTAAAGCAGATAGCCATGAAGTTGTGAATTTGGTTCATCCTTCTTTGAGGTGTTGAATCCATCATGAGCCAATTCTTTTTTTTCCCCCTCAAACTGCTTAAAATACAGCTAATAGGACCACAGAAAAGTCTCTTTTTTAAAACAAATGATCAACTCAAACCCAAAATAAATGACAGTTAAAATATGCTTGCATGAGTCCCAGGATGAAAGACTATATTTTTATTTGGGTCATGTGCTGAAAAATTTTTAAGGAAGACCTATACCAGAGAACGTCTTAATGATAAATTTACACATGGAAAGGTTATAGTTCTGCTGTAAAAACTGTGACAAAGCAAGTCATATTATAGCATAGATGTAATAAAATATCTAAATAAATTAATAAATAAATGAACATTACAACTTGGTGTTATCAGTAAATGTATCTTGCTGGATTCAAAACCTCCTTAAAAAGCAAACTAATGTCCTTGAAGCCATTCCAGGACTTTGAGAATTTGCCTAACACTGAGCACCATTGAAATACTAGACTGAAAATGAACCAAGAGATATATGCTAATGTTTTTCCTCTTCTTGCTTTTTCACTTGTTATTGCACCTTTTCACCTCTATCCTGCCATCAGGATGGTGGATGTAGGGGGTCAGAGGTCAGAGAGGAGGAAGTGGATCCACTGCTTTGAGAACGTCACCTCCATTATGTTTCTTGTGGCACTGAGTGAGTACGACCAGGTTCTGGTGGAGTCAGACAACGAGGTAAGTGAACATTAAAACAGCTTGTTGTGTTCCCTTTCTTCTTTTGGCCCTAAAAGAATTTCAAAATAAAAGCATATACTGCAATGATAATCAATGATATTTGATCACTGAATTGATATTATTCTATCATTCCACCCATTATGCATGTGTCTCAGTATGTATGAAGAATTGAAATTGAAGAATTGAAACTAAACATCACTAAACATCATGACTCTTGCTCTTTCCACTAGAATCGTATGGAGGAGAGTAAAGCTCTATTCAGGACTATCATTACCTACCCATGGTTTCAAAACTCCTCTGTCATCCTCTTCCTGAACAAGAAGGACCTGCTAGAGGAGAAGATATCCTACTCACACTTGGTGGATTATTTCCCTGAGTTTGATGGTGAGATCACAAATATGTTGGTCGTGTGTGTGATTGTGTGTGTTTCTGAAAAGTCTTACAGAACATTAGAGAAGAAAAAAATGTCTGTGGATTATCTAACCACAACATCAGTGTATTTGTCTCAACATAACATGTATGATATGTTAACAAGTATACACAGAGTGACATGATGCATTTTAATGGAATTGTTCAATGCTTTGGGATATACATTAATGAGCTTTTCTGACACACTGTTAGAAAATAGTTATAGCATGTATGCTTCAGACTAGCTAACACTAGAACTTTGGCTTGCAACACACCGCTGCCCCCTTTTGTGGGAAGATGACTCTCACCATCGACTTTAGTGTGAAATAGCAGTACAAAAAAGAAAAAAAGAAAAAACAGCAACTTCTCAAGCCTCAGTCAGAGATTTGCCATTTAGTACTTGGATATTAGTACATATTAGTACTTGGCAACATGAATTATTGAACTTGATTAAAAATGATTTTTTTTAGTCATCAAAAATAAATTAACCCTGAAGAAGAGTTCCTTCTTACATTTTGTCACGTGAATGTATAATTGTGCAGTGTTGGCACTTGGTGTGCTGCCAGTCTGATGCGTCTCTTGCGAAGAGTAATGAGCTTAAGATTGAGGCAGGCTAGATTTTTCCCCTTGCTTACAAGTTTAATGCTAAGCTAAGGCTTCCATCTAAAGCTGAAACTGAAAGTTTTAACTCATGAAAAGAAAGAGAATAAACTTATCGCCACAATGTTAATCTACTCCATGAAAGGACTTTTATGTTGAAAAATAAATTGATGTTTGCATGTGCTTGTTTGTCTTTTATGTCTCAGGTCCCCAGAGAGATGCACAAGCAGCACGAGAGTTTATCCTCAAGATGTTTGTGGACTTAAACCCAGACAGCGACAAGATCATCTACTCTCACTTCACCTGTGCCACGGACACTGAGAACATCCGCTTTGTGTTTGCAGCTGTCAAAGACACCATCCTACAGCTCAATCTCAAAGAGTACAATCTGGTGTGAGGGCTCACGTACGACGCACATCTCCTCCCGATTGCACAAATGCACACCTCTTTGGGAAGTGTGCGTTCAACTCCACATGCATTACACAGCACACCATGCTGGCTCACACACAAACACACACCAACAGAACCCTTCCTGTTTTTATTTTTTGGTTTTGTTTTTTTTTTTTTTTTTGTTTTTTTTTTTTTTTTTTTTTTTTTTAAAGTTTTTTAGAA
>JAPZDV010000007.1:7761079-7772033 GCA_029814665.1 Acanthurus lineatus | reverse complement strand
CATCGGTGTGACCAATGTGGGAAAACATTTCCTCACAGTAGTTATCTTAAAACCCATCAACGCAGTCATACTGGAGAGAAACCATTCTGGTGTGAGCACTGTGGGAAGACTTTTGCGCTATCAGAAAGCCTAAAAGTCCACTTACGTGTTCACACTGGAGAGAGACCATACTGGTGTGAGCAATGTGGGAAAACTTTTGCGCGATCAATAAGCCTAAAAGTCCACCTACGTGTTCACACTGGAGAGAAACCATACTTGTGTGAACAATGTGGAAAAACATTTACTAGTTCAGGTGGCCTAAAAGGCCACCTACGTATTCACACTGGAGTGAAACCATACAGGTGTGAACAATGTGGAAAAACATTTTATCAGAAAGGTTCCCTCAAAAACCATCAATTTGTTCATGTTGCATCACCATGGCCATTTGCCAGAGTCAAGCTTTCTGTTTAATTCTGCTTCCTCCACATGCCTTCATAACTTTTTTTGACATTTTGATATTCTGAGTTTTACTACGTACTAAAGTGCAACAAACAGTAACTGCTTACAATTTCAAAGGCATGTATGTTAACGAGGCTACAGCTACACACTGTGGAGGAAGAAATGGGTCAGGGTGGAGTATCTTCATGTTTTAATTTTTTTAATCTTTCATGATTCTGACAATTTTTGTCTAAGTTCCTTATTAAATATTATGTCGGCTGTGTAGCCTCCTCTGACAGTCTGAATACCTCCATCTTTTCCTGATAGCTTTGACTCCCCCGCAGTATTTTGTGTGGTACATTAAGGTGGACTTGATGCTGCTGTTGTAGATGGATGAATGTTTCAGGCTCTACTGCTTAAACTTTTCAGTGATACTTAGTTTGGAAAGCACTCCCTGAGATTTCCCCAAATATAAATTTTTAAGTTCTGTCTTTGCTAATAAAGCAGCTGAACTTAACAAGGTCTTCCACAAGTATATGTAATCTTATTGAATGAATTGAAATAAAGAGAAACTGAACATTCAATCAACTGTTTCCATTCAAGAGTTTGTTGTGTTGTTGTAGCTGCTGTTCTCAGCATTGACACACTCGTGTCACCGAGTCATGAACGACTTGTGATCATGAACTCATGAGTTGAGGGCCACAGCGGCCATGACCAACACCTGAAATGTTCCTACAAGGAGAAGAGAATGAACAAACTTTAATGATGCTGATATGAGTGATAATCACAAAACAAAATTAACCGAACTGAACTGAACTGAACTTCTTCTTTTCACAGTGGAGTTTTAAAATCTTTTAGAGTTCAAATGCAGATTTTAGTCAAAACTGAGTGAAAAGGAAACTGCAGCCACAAGAGGAAGCCAGCAGACCAGACAGGAAACAGATAATGAGATCAACACAAGGATTACTAAAAGGATGTTTCATCAAGTGTTTCACTTGTTCATCACTTAAAGAATGTATTTATATATGTGTGTGTGTGACAAAGGATGTGTGTGTTTAGAGAAATAAAATCAAAATGTAGTTAAAGATGAACAACATGAGGCTTTGAATACAAACGATGGTGGATTTTATTCGTCTGAACATAAAAAAATGTACTTTTGTGCTGAAGTGTCACTTTCAGGAAATAAAAAGACTTCATGAAAACAGTTTTTCTCCAGTTCAAACTGAATTTGTCACATTCAGACGTAAATGAAAAGCAGCAGTGAGCTCAGATAAATGAAACATGCAGAGAAACATGAAGGACAAACACAGCAGGTGTTCATGATGTTCAGTCTGTTTCAGAGAATCAGACAGGAAACATATGAGGTGCAAATACTGCAGCTACTTCAGATTAGATTTATTACAACACATATATTCATTAAGAAAACACATGTTAACAAGTTTATCCGTAAATGAAAAGTGTCGCTCTCAGTGTGAACGGTCAGATCGTCATCATGTTGTTCATCTTTAAATCCACACGGACTCAAACACACACAATCATGTTAAAGGGACATTTCATGATTGCACTTCTGTTCATTTCCCATCGGGGGGTTCAGTCATCACTCATATGTGTGAACTTCTTTTGTTTCACAGCACATGTTAATATTTTAAAGGATCATTAAAAGAAATGATTATTGATGAAGTCTTTGTTTGAATCAGGTCTCCATCAGTTCCTGGTTTACTTGTGTGATGTAACATCGACTCTAAAGTTTTACTCAGTGGATTTTTTTTTGTAGGAGCCAAAATGCACTTTTTTTTTATTCTAATACTTTCTTGTTTATTTGTCATTAGTGAGATTGTGTGTGAGAATGTGTGCAGTCATCCAGTTTGGCCACAGGTGGGTCTAACCCCACAAACAGGCAGCAGCTTCAAACCTCATGTGAGCAGAGAAATCAGAGATCAGCACCTCGGACACAGACGCTGCCACCGCTGAAGACTACAGAAGGCAAGGCAATTTCATGTATATAGCAGCATTCAGACACAAAGCAATTCACAGTGCTTCACAGGACATAAGAAAAGAATTACACTAAAAACAAATCAAATAAAACTGAAAACAAAGCAGATTAAAAGCAGTTAAGAATACATAAAAAAGAGAATAAAAATAGTAAGAGCTTTATTAAAAATAGCAGAAATAAGATAAATAAATATGTTTGCTATCTAGAGGAAAGCCTGAGCAAATAAGAATGTTTTAAGGCCTGATTTGAAAGAATGTGGCGTTTCAGCATTTTTAAGGTGTTCAAATAAAAATATTTTAAGTGTTCAAACAAATGTTTTTTTTCTATTACACTTATTTAGACATAATCATAGATATACTACCTTGAAACTAGATTTTAAGATAGGGGCCCCAGTTCATTATATGGCCACATCTTTGGTTAATGAATGATACAGAACTTAAATGGTGCAATTTCCCTAAAAACAATATGCAATTCATCAGTCACTTGAAGCAGATAATACACCGTGTCCCTTGGACTTTGAGGGTCCATCCGGGGTGCCTGCTGAGGCCAGGTAATAATCCATCCCTGGGTCCCAGACGCTGCGTCAGGGGCCCCGATAGCTCCGGCCCTGGTAGCTGGCGATGCGCGCTTCAGTTCAGCGCTGTGTCACACGGGGCGCCCGCTCCTCCGCTGCTCGGTTTGTTTTCCGGGTGATGCTGCTCTTCTCTTCAAAGCAGAGGAAAGTCCGGGGCTCATGTGTCAACATCCAGGGTTTCCCCGGGGAGGTGTAACGTTAACGTTAGTCCAAAAAAACCTGATGTTCCTTTGAAGACCGTTTTTATTTTTTTATTTTTTTTGTTAGCCGACTCATCCTCGGAAGCGGCGGTTTTTCTGACCGCAAAGACCAGAAGAAGATCTTCGGCTCCTGCTGCTTTGACATTAGCTAACGTTATTTTAAACGATGACAGAGTACAAAGTGCGAATAGCGTCTCCAATCATTTAATAATATCTGGGGACCTGTTAGCTTAGCCAGCTAGCCTGGTTATTCGATAAGAACAAGGAAACACGGCGAAGCTCACTGCTGACATGATGTTTCCTCAATCAAGGCACTCGGTAAGTTGGCTAGTTGAACTTGTCCCACTAGGAAACTAAACAACTGTGCGAGCCGAGCTAACGCTAGCTAGCAACCGACAGCTGATACTTAGCTGTGCTGGCTGCAGGTTGCTTGTCAGTTTGTCTTACAATGCATGACCTCTGTACATTTCATCCCGATGTTTATACTATTAAAGAGAAGAAGATAGTTTAAAACTTTAAATTGATCGAGATATTAGTTATAAATTGATATCTGTGGCTGCTAGCATCGTCGGTTGCTAGTTAGCTGTTGGTCAAAACACCTTGTTTAAGTTAATGGCTGAGTCTGTGAGAGTGAGTTGATGAGTTTTTCTTCGTCTGTTTGCTTAAATCTCTGTTTCTACTGTAAACAAATCGAGTTGGTCAAACATATGGGTACAGCAAATCGATACGTTTGACAACAACGGACTTTAACAAAACAAAACTTGAGTACATAGTAGGAAAAGATTTTAACATTTAAAAGACATGATTACAGATGATGAACAGATGAACAGCATTGCAACAGGCGAATTTAACGCAAAATTAGTCATATATTTGCTCATCTACACCCAAAAACTGCAGGTAAGTCATGCAATATGTTAATTTATGTTTTTGACCAGAAATCATGACCAATCAATGCCAAAATAAATGCATCAGTAAGTCACTGCCAGAAAACAGAAGGTGAAGAAAGGGAGCCTTTCAAATGATGACCAGGTCACGAAAGAAATGCACTCAAAATTAGACACATAATGGTCCCAAATTAAATCAGTACTAGCAACACTAATAATTGTGAAATGTGTTGCAGTAGTGTGAAAGCATATTGGTATAAATAATTAGTAAAAGTTTGGCTTTAAATAAAGGTTATTTTCTTTATCATGCTAATTTCTAAATTTATCAGTTATTCATTTTTTGTAGAAAATACTGAAAATACAACATTATTCACTTAACAATGATGTTGAGAAAGAAAAGCAGCAAATCTTTGGAGAAGTTGGAACCACTGTTATCTAAAAAAATATTTGTTGTTGGATTGAGTGATAAATCAACTCATTGCTCTAGGAATAATTATCCATATAGTGAATCAACAAAAAATATTAACTTTTGTTAATGATTATTACATTGTTTGAGTCAGTGCAAAACTGCCAATAATTAACTGCTGCTAGACTCTTAAATTTGATACTATAGTGGTTTCTTAGTTCTTCATAATCTACAAAAAACAATCATTGGTTGCTGCTCCCATTCTTATGTTGTTAACTTTATCATGACAATTTAAGAAAAACTAATGCAAAACAAACTGCAATGAGCAACACACGTCTCAAGCAGGAAATGACCCATGCAAACCACAATTGAGGAACCATTAACCAAATCACTGCAAACACCCCCGCTGTGGTGTCTCATGGTCATATAAGGTATATGTTGAATATTAGCTAAAAAAGAAAGCATGTGTGTTGTGGTTAAGTAGTTTCAACACGTGATTGCTTTTCCTCGTTTTGAGTCAAAAAGATCATCTAAAAGAAACATTATGAGCTGACCTGCACTACTGTACAGGCTTTAAACTGCTGGTGGCTTCTCTAGGAATATAACATAGTTTATATGTGTTTTGGGAGTGCTGAGATTGACATTAAGATTAACAATGAATAATATACCATCAAACTGATCAATAAAATTCAGAAAATGTCAGATAATAGTGTTAAATTCAAGTCAGTGATTCCCCAGGGACCAAGGGGATGTCTTCATAATATCTTGTTTTGTCTGACCAAAATACCAAAACCCAAAGATATTGACTTACAACGAAAGGAAAATAACAAAAATGCTGCAAATTTTGACATTTTGAGAAGCAGTAAAAGGAGCTTTACTAATTTTCTTGTAGAGTAAGTGATTTTCTAAGTGGTTAAAGCTAGAAAATATTTAAACATACCTTTCAAACATTTCTCACAGCTCAAAGTGACAGCAGTTGTTTCATTAACACTCACTGATTCTAAATCTTTCAAGTAATCAACGGATCAACTAATAGTTACAGGACTAGATTACATACAGTATTTTACAACAGTGCATTTATTGATGCAGAGTTTCAACCTCTGTGTAATCAGGGGACTCCATCTTCTCTGTTCAGTCTCATAATCCCACTGGTAACCTCTTGCCCTTGTGCCACTTATTTAGAGAGTAATGAGGTTTAAAGCATTAGATAAACCATGGATTAAAGCTTTGGACTGATGGTTTAAATGTAGTCTATACATATCCAGACTTCTAATGCAGCCTCGAAAATGCCTCTCACATATGGTCAGCATGGGCACACTTTAATCTTGCGATCTGTAAACACATTTCCTTAATAGCCACCACACTCTGTGGTCCTGAAAGAGTTTCGGCGCGCTGGTTTTTGAAGCACAGATGTTGTATATTGATTTGTCAGCAAGCATTTGTAAGCATGCTGTCTGCTTCTCCTTATTTTAGCTATCCTCTCAAAGGGTTAATCTCAGAGGTCAATCTAATGTTTCTAAACAAACTGGAGTGCAGATTGCATGAAAGACACATTTTCAGAATTAGTCCACAGAGATGTACGCCACTGGAACCAGTTTCTGCAAAGATATTTCTGATTCCTTTGTTGCTGCACCGGGAAGATGGTGAAACGAAGATTGTGCATCCAGACGGAGGGTCGTGCTGAGGAAAAACCAAAACTGCTTAAAATGCTTGACTGGGAATTAATTAGAAAAAATTTCTTTGACACCCATTCCATATAATCTATTTGTTAAAACACTTACTCCTAGTGGTGTCCAGGTCCCTGGTATGCAACGGAATTTGTAATAAACAAGTAGTCAATGTTGGTAAAAAAACAAAAAAACAAAAAAAACAATCGACTTGTGTAACTTCAAGCACATCAATAAAATACAATCTATGCACAGTTAAATACACCTCCTTATAAAAATAACTAAAAAACATATGCATCCTTACACGCTGACATTAGATTGGTACATTTTATTATAAGAATTGTCATTGCAAAAGAAATAAGACGCTACTGAAATATTATTTACAGACTGTGGTGTCAGACTGAGGGTCTCGACCTGGAGCAGCCTACAATGAGAGAGAATAAACATCTTGTTTTGGTGTCAGGCTCTTTGTGAATACAAAAAAATGGACAGTGTTTTTGTGTGTCCCAGGCGTCCTCTCAGTCCGGTCAAGCGCTCAAATTCACCACTTCTGACTCCTGTGACCGCATCAAGGATGAGTTCCAGTTTCTGCAAGCACAGTACCACAGGTATGCACCTAATACAATCATACCCTTTTTAAATTAATTTTAGTTCAAAACTTTTTTTTCAGAGAATATTAGATCTCATATTGAGCTGGGTTTAACTTTTGTCATTTCTTGGAAGTGTAATGTTTGATTTTAATTTCTTGTCAGCATGTCAGCTGCTTTAGCAATAATATGCATACAGAATATTTTATCAACATATATAATACAGTGTGTCACTTAAAACTCTCATGACTTTGTTAAAGTATGGCTGAAAAAAGTGGTCAAATTTTCTTTGATCATGATGAATCACTTTATGAAATCGGCAGCCAGGGTTGAACACCAGTATATTAAGAGTTTAATGTCCTGTAGTCAACATTTTTTTTGCTGTCATACACTCTTGTATGTCCAAAACATGATTAAAAAAACTAGACATCAACCCTGTAAATACAGTACAAAATGATAATTTTACCTCAATTTAACAATAAGCATAATTCCCAGAATGTCCCATATTGTTTGACATTTCAATCCTCTGTCCCCAGTTTGAAGTTGGAGTGTGATAAACTTGCCTCTGAGAAGTCAGAGATGCAGCGTCACTATATCATGGTAAGTGTCACTGTAATTCCTGTCGGGGAGATGTGAGTGTTTTTCTTTATCTGACCATCTGTGACATACCAACCAACTCAGTGCTGCAGCAAAAGCATAAAATTTAAGCGGACGCCATTCATTTCTAGATCGTATCCATTTGTTAGTTCAGTCGTACATAATCACAGATTAGTGAAC
The DNA here is from genome assembly GCA_029814665.1 of Acanthurus lineatus. Taxonomy (NCBI): domain Eukaryota; kingdom Metazoa; phylum Chordata; class Actinopteri; order Acanthuriformes; family Acanthuridae; genus Acanthurus; species Acanthurus lineatus. The sequence continues at coordinate 7,764,528 of JAPZDV010000007.1, read as the reverse complement.
GAACAACGTGTTGCTTTATATCACTTACAGCGTCCCTGATATCCAGTGATCAGCTGCAGATCATGTGACAAAAGCGTGAACGTTTCTGAATGCATAGCTCCCATTTGTAAGCACATGTAACAAAGTATCCTCTGATTTCAAATGAAGTGCGTATGATTCCTCTTCCTGCAGTTTGCCAGGCGGTGTTAACATTGAAGGATTCTTAGCTTGTGTTTTAGGTGTGCAAAAATATACCGAAAGTATTTATCTTTGGTTTATTATAATGTATTTATCTTAAGTTTATTATAATGTTTGTCTTTGTCTCCCTGTCTTTTTTTGTAGTACTATGAAATGTCCTACGGGCTGAACATTGAAATGCACAAACAGGTAATCACTGTCTAATGTAATGAATCCTTTAATTAGTGACTCCAATCTGGCATTTTCTCAAATAAAACTGTTTTTTTCTTCTTTTTCATCCCTCTGTCTTCTTCTCAGGCTGAAATAGTGAAGAGACTGAATGGGATCTGTGCTCAGGTGCTGCCTTACCTGTCACAAGAGGTAAAGACACATGTTTATGAATATGTTCAACCTCCATCTGCAGCACCTGAGACTCTCTGGCTAACATATTATACACAGTTGAGAGGCTAACAGGAGGATTAGAAAACCAGTGAAACCATTTTCCTTACAATCAGGATGTAATTATCAGTGTTATCAAACCTTTGACAAGCTTAATTTTGAAAATCTGAAGTGACTTTCTTTTTCCCCACAATTGTCAGATCTCTCTCACTTATTCTGTCCTTTGCTTACATAAAATTTCCAGGCATGTTAAATCAACTTAAAACCTTCATCAAGTCGACCACATGTTGTCTTTGTTTCAGCATCAACAGCAAGTCATGGGTGCCATTGAAAGAGCCAAGCAAGTCACACCCCCTGAGATGAACTCCATTATAAGGGTGAGCTTTACAGTGTCAATAAGGAGCCGCTTTCCATCCCGCAAGTGGGTTCTGATGTAAAAAAAAAAAAAAAAAAGAGAGAGAGAATAATACAACCAAATGCTAGAAAATAGTCTTTTGTTTCACTGAGAATGCTACAGGTGCTCAGCTAGTGGAAGTTTCTTTTTATAACAACTTATAAGGTTGAAGTGAGACATTTTTGAGAAGGTAATATACTGTATGTAATACAGTGCTTATTTAAATAGGATAGTATGGCAAAATTTTGTATTAAATAGTAATGAGTAAATGTCTTCATATATGTATAACTTAAAAAGACACAAAAAAAAAATTAGGAACACCTCTCTTTATTAAGAAGTGTGTGTTAATTTGCTAAATTAGCTACTATAATTTAGTAGGACTTCTAGATAATGTCAGTGAATGCCATGGGGTTCTTTACCAGGCTGAGAAGTGTGAGGTTGCTGCCTGTCGTCTGCAGCTCTTCACCTAACAGCTCACTGTGGCTGCTCCTCCTTGTTTCATTCTTCTCGGCAATATTTCAACTGATTTTCTGGCAAAAAAATTCCAAAAATGACTGTTATCTTTCATTTGAGGATGCATTTTTGATTGATGATAGCAATACCTGCTAAAGTCACTGACACATTGCATTCCTTTGGACTACTTAATAATACAAGTTAGCTGGTGTTCAGTACTTTTAATCTGAAGCTGCAGCAGTAAGAAATATTGGTTTCCATAAGCAGTACCATAATACAGGACTCTACAGTTTATGTTTGTGTAAACTGTAACACCGGTGTTATCATTTAATTATTCAACAGTGAGAAAATGTCCTCATTACATTCATCATTATGAAACAAATGTTGCAAAGTTATCCCAAAATGAATAAAAATGACAAAAAATAAGCAATTAACAAGCTTGCAGAGCTTAAAAAGAAATTTTGGTGAAAATCATCGCACATACATGTGACATTATACTGCATTGTCCAGTTTTAATAAGGACATGCAACACAGAGACAGACAGTGCAAGACATGCAAAGTAATAAAATGTTGGACACCAATGTTATTAGAAATACGCATTGTGCTGCATTATTAGGCAGGAACTTAAACATGCAAAGCAAGAGCAAAAGCTTATGAATTTAAAGTGTTTTTTCCCATGTTTGTGTGTGTGTGTTTTTAGCAACAGCTCCAGGTGCAACACCTGTCCCAGCTCCAGGGCCTGGCCCTGCCTGTGACCCCGCTGCCCCTGGGCCTCACGCCTCCCACCCTGCCTGCCGTCTCCTCCAGCTCCGGCCTGCTCTCCCTCTCCTCCATCCTGGCTAACTACTCCCATGGCCAGGCCCAGGCGGTGAAGGAGGACAAGGCCAGGGAGGCTGCAGAGAGGGTGCCCCGAGGAGAGGACGGGGACAAGTCAGACTAATGCAGACATAACAAGAAGGTTTGGAAGGGGCGGGGCGGGGGTTGAAGGATTGAAAAAAAGGTAAAACCGTAACTGTAAATGGAGATTGATGTAAGTCGGGCTGCCTGTCTGCTGAGTGTTGATGTAGGAACTGCTGGGATGATGGCAAGCAGAGAGGGCAGAGATGAAACTTGTGGATGTGCAGAAAACAAAACTGCTGATTGGCTGAGAGTGAGAGTTAAATGTTATTATTATGTAGTGGAAATAGACTCAGTTCAGGCTTCTAGATTTTAAATAGATGCATTTTTAGTGTAAGCCACTGTTGTTAGGCTTAACCAAGATATATGTTTTCTCATTTGGAAGTGAAAGCTGAGGATGAAAGCTAACAGCAGTGTCACTTACATGGATCTGCCTCACAGGTTTCTATTTCTTACTTTTTTTTTGTTTGGTTTTTTTTGGTTATTAGATTTCAGTGTTTTTAGTTCTTGCCCTCTTTAGTCCCTCCAGTTTTTTTCCTGCTGGCTCCTGTCTGCCAGTCACAGTAAGCAGTTTTAAAAAAACATCTCAGTTCCCTCTGACTCTTTTCCCTGCACCCTCCCTTTACTTGGAGCCAAATTAAATTTCAGTCCAATGTTAAATGGGATATTTTTAAAGGGACACGTCACTCTTCAGGTGAATTTAAACCCTTCTTAAGTAAACCACATGACTTTTCTCCATTTTTGTTAATGCGACCAACGAGTGGATGCATCACCGTAGCTGTATACTTCAATTCCAAATAAATGGGATTGTATTACATTTAAAAACCTATAGTTTGTGTACCCATATTGAGGGTTGCTTTGTTTTTCTTAGTCCTAGCTGCTGCTGCTGCTATGCGCTCTACATGGCACGGACCATGACTCGTCTTTAAATGACAAGAATTGAAGCTCTGACTTTATTTTGACATGTTGTTTTCGTGACGTTAAAGACAGGCTAATTAGACCTTCAAAATGTGTCTGTGTGTGTGCTTGAGTGACTGTGATCAAAAAGAAAAAAAAAAAAACACTTGTTTATTTTTAATTTAATTTAAATTTTTTTTTGCTTAATGCAGCTTTGTGTTTTTCCCTCCAGCTACCTCCGGCACCTGCCCCT
>JAPZDV010000007.1:7747923-7760979 GCA_029814665.1 Acanthurus lineatus | reverse complement strand
CCTAACACTATGTCCCTACACTACGCTCTTCCGATATATTTTTTTTTGATTAAAGCACCTTTTTGTATTTCCCTCCATCTCCCTCCTGCACCTGCCCCTTTCCTCATACTGGCCCGCTCTTTTTTCTGACCAAGACAAACTTGAACAGGATCTAAACTAAATCAGACGTTTGTAAAAGTCATACTTGTACTGTATGTCTGTAATTTAGCACACCTCAGTTTATACTGAGACTGTATCAATCACCTGTCTTTTCCTGTCTTGTTAAACTTGTGAGTAGTTGACTTTTTTCTTTCACTTTGTTTTAATGAAGAATGCGTTCAAGGTGAGTTGCTAAAGCTCTGTTAACAACATCAAACAAGCCACAGAAAACAGCATATTCATTCACAAGTTTTAGATTCAGTCAGAATTTGTGCTGGCTACCAAATTATTGTTTCCTGTTCCAAAAAAACTCAAAAAACAAAACATTGTACTTTAACCATTGGAAAATAACAGCTATGGATATCTGGAATCAAGCCTATGAGAAAAAAAACACAGGTAAAACCTATTTAGATCTTGTTTGGCATCTTTTGTTGAATTTAAATCTATTATACAGAGTACTATGTAGGAAGTGGTTCTTGAGGTTTTCTCACAAACACTTTTCATCTGTCATAATCAGAGTTGCTGCGTCTGACAGTTTTCTGTAACTTTCCGAAACCAACGATCGTTGCAGTGAGAAAGTTGTTCAAGCTCTCTTTTCATGCTTTACTCAACGGTTTCTTTAATTTCGGCCTAAAAGTTTCAGAGTCTCAAAAGTCTCAGTTGAGATGTCACAGGCACTTTTTACAGAGCCAGGCAATATGGATAAAATCAAATTTCACAATATTTTTGACCCAGTGCCTCAGTATCAGGTTTTCAGCATCATCACCGAGATAACTATTGGTGATTTCACAGAACAAGGTGAATAAAGTGAATAATTAAGAATGTTAACTTACTTATCTGTAACAGTTTGTGAAGTGACATCTCTTTACTGTAATGCAGCATTTAAAACCAGGAAAAGACAGCATGTATGTCGTATTATGATATAACAAAATCCAAAATCTAGGAAGGTATCTAGTCCTTTTTATCGAGATATCACTATAATAACAGTTTATAACCCAACCCTACTTCCAAGAGCCTTTAAAGCCTTTGTGAAAAGTGTGCCCTACTTTCTCTGTATTAAAACAATTATATCTGTAGCAAAGCAAACAATTAACGTCCACACCTTTCTATTGTAATCCAGCTTTAACCCTGCTTTTAATTTTGACTTCTGCAGTCCGCATAAGGAAAGACTACAGGAGCTGCTGCACTCAGCTAGAAAATATTTAAACTAATAGTAGATAACAGGGAAATGGAACAACTCGGAAAATTATTGAAAAACATTTTTATGTCTATTTGATGTAAATTTAAAACAGCAATGGCTTTCTAAGGTGGCAGTTTATCTGACCTTGAATGAAGCAATATGCTATAAAGATTAGTACACAGTTTGGACTGTATGCTCTTAGTATGGAGTAAGGGTTAGTGTTTATGTGTTCACATTTTAGGCAGCAGAGGGCAGCAGTGCTCTCACAAGACTGATTTTTCTACCAAAACAGGTTCAAGTCAGTGTGTTGTGCTCACCTTATTGTCACCGCTTCCCTCCTCTCATCCTCATTTTCTGCACACTGTGGTTGTCGGCTGTTGTTCATCTGTAATGTGAGCACTTTAGACAACTCACCTTTAACGCCCGAGCACGTCCAAAATTGGAGCTTAAACCCATTTTCCTCTTTATTTTAATTTGAAAAGCACTTAAGTTGCGGCTCAGTGCTCTTTTTTTCATTGTTTTTCTTCTTTCTTTCTGATTAGAAGAATTTTTCCTCCCTAGAGATTTGACCTTAATATATTGAGTGCGAAAACAGATCAGTTAGTCATTTGCACTCTTTATGCTGATATCAGTCTCTGTATAAAACCTCCTTTTGGCAAAACTTGGACATATGAATGGTATGTGTGTTTGTTTTTGCTGTGAAGGGCCAATTTGTATACATATGAATATATCAATATCCATATTTTTTAAAGCATTTTTGTATGTTTCAAAGCTGCTTTTTAACGTGTGTGTATCATGGAAGACTCGGTGTTGTATGTGTGCATTACAAGCCTACACTTAAGAGAGGCACAATGTTGTATACCATGTCGTTTTACCTGTTTTGTTTCTTTTTCTCCCATTCTCTCAGTAGTCAGTAACACTTAACATTGTTTTATAGGTTTGTAAATGTTTTAATCTTTTTTGTGCAAACAAAAAACCAGTTTAATGTGTTTATGAATACAGTCTCCTTAAAGATACCTGGGGCAAACAAACCCACAAAGATGTAAACAAGCAACTGTGTACTCTAATGAGAATGAATCAACCTTTTAGCAGTAAGGAAGCTTCTCTGGTGCCTTACAAATAAAAGACGTGATTGAGAGTGGTCAGTTGTCTTCGGTCGGTAACTGCTTGGGAAAAGACTGAAACAGTCGATAATGCAACTTTAAAGGGCATCGAAATCACTTTGAGTCAGATACAAGTTAGCATTTTGCTAAGACATGCTGAGTCACAGTATCATAAAAACGAAGTTCCCCTTGGATTAGTAACACTTCACTGAATGAGTCAGAGCCAAACCATTCTGTAAGAGTCAAGGAGAGTTTAAACTTTAGAGTTTAAACTAGTTAAAACTTGGGCTGACCTTTATTAATAACAGAAAAAAATGACTGGAAGTGATGAGCTTGAAGAGTTTATCACCTAAAACTGCCCTTCCAGTTAGTAACAGCTAACCATTAGCTGTGTGCTAGGCACCATAAAAACTAATCTGAGTCATTGACCTTGACCTCTTGCCGGCTTTGTGGTGATGATTTGCTACGAGAATTTTTCATGCAAATATCAGCCATATAATACAACCCAGTGCTCAGTTAATCCCACATAAACACTGACTGCACGTTTCCTGCCTAAACTTTAAACACGAGAGACAAAGTTAGCAACTAGCTGATGGAGCTATTAGCAACTAAAAAGGCAGATATTTCGCCCAGGACTTGGTGGAGAACAAAACAAAGCTGAAATAAAGAGTAAATATTGGACTTACATTTGTCAGGAGTCCAGATACACAACTCCAAAATGAATGATAATCTTGTTTTGTGTCAGCTGGTTGTGTAAATCAACAACTGTATGCTTAGAAGTTTGCAATATTTGCTTTATAAGGCCTGCATGTCAGCGTTGTGTTTGCAGCTTACTGCAACAAGAGAAAAAAGACATTATTTTCTCTCTTTGAGCCTTGAGACACCCAAGAACAAAGTACTGAAACATTAAAATTACAAAAATTTACCCACCTTTTCTTTTCTGTGTACTTGTTGGTCAGAAAAATTCCAAGAGCATGCTGTTAAAAGTTTAACAGGGATTTCATTGGTAGAATACAGTGCTTAACTTTTTAGGGTGGTGCTGATATATTATTTACAAATACCTGATAAAAGATCTCCCAATATTTGCTTTTTTAAACAAAAATTACAAATTAATAGACATTTTTTCTTGGGATAAAATGCATCCTTTGCATTTATGTGTTGTATTCTTGCACCCTGTGTGGATAACTCAGAATAACTGAATACTATGAAATTTTATTACTGGCATTAGCATCACAAATTCAAGTCAGTTCAATTCCTTTGTATCTGGAGGCAGATTTCTCCAAATCAGGGCAAATAAAATCAAAACTATCTGCATGACAAGTAGTGGAACATGTGAAAAATGTTTTGTAATTCCAATGAACTGACCTTTTATTTAAGCAGATCTTGGCACAAATGTCCCCTCATAGTGAGGATCATGCCTATGAAACGGAAAAAAATCCCAAAAGCATAACACTCTTATCTAGCCAAGGTGATAACCAACAGATTTTTCTTTAAAAAAAAAAAACAAAAAAAAAAAACAGCTCTTGTGTTGCCTTACAGCCCCATTCCTGAAGAGTCTCATAACCGTCAGCATCAGGTTCAGACATGAACCCTGCATCAGCCTGTTGTGCTTCATTTTCAACAAGACGACAAAAGAGAAACAAAAAAATTCCCCTGGCTTCACACAAAAAAGACCCCCACACTTGTCTTTTTCCCTACCCTTTCTGTTAAAGTTAGCGCTCAGACAACATACTGGCTAATATTTAAGAACAAAACTGCACAAAACAACCAACAAGCTGGAATAGTGTTGACATTATGTTACAGGTTACACATTTTGTTATAAAGTGAAGGTGTATTTTAGTCAGAAATTGTGGCTCTAGGTACAAGGAAAGTGAAAAAAATGACAGGTTTTGGGGTAAACATGCCTCCATTTGTCTTTGGCAAACCTTTTAGGTAAAGCTTGTCTGTATTTAAGAAGAAAAACATTCAGAATAAAGTTGCAGGCTTAAAAAAGTGACACTGTAACACTGTCACAGCACAGTGGTGCTAATGCATTCTTTAAAAGATACAATTTATTAGATACAGAAGTTATAAACTCAATAAAAATGTTAGCACTATACATAATTTTGTATATAGTAAAAGCAGTCATAATTACACATGCATATCTTCTAAAAACATTAAAATATAGAGACGCCTGCAGATAAAATGACAGGCAGGTATAATGGAGCTCCAGTGTAGGTAAAACTAACGTCTTATCTGGCTACAATAAGCAACAAAGTGGACAACATTTAGCTTCCAAGGTTATGTTTCTCCTTGCAACGACAGAAGGAAATCTTTGGTTGGCGTTTTTGAAATTTACAGATCTCTTTAGCAGCCTTTAGCTCACTTTTTTTAGTTTAACTCACAGCATAAATTCTCCTCTCACAAATCTGAATCTTTCTCTCTAAAATACAGCATAGAATAAAAAAAACATCTTAAAATATAATAATTGCACAATTTTAAAAAGAACAACAATAAAATGCTATCACAAGTATTTTCATACCTCACACACACACACACACACACACACCCTAAGTAAAAGACACACAGACAGTGGAGCTTCTGTTCCAACAAGTTTTGGGACGCTTTAAGTTTTCATAGCTGTAAAATAGTTTGGAAGTCATGTCCAGGTGGAGCAGGTCTAGTCGGGATTTCCAGGTAGTGGTTACTGCACTCTGTGTTGTTGTTTTTTTTCTGTACAAGTCACAGGTCCTTTAGTAACGGAGCTGCTGTTAGAGAGTTTAGGCCCATGTTAGTAAGAGTAGCTGCTGCTGCTGTAAGGAGCTCAAACAGGTCCAGAGTAGTTGAAATGATTTCCTCGCTGCGAGTCGGGAGGCTGCGGGCTCGGTTTGCGTTCGAGGTGTTCGACCTCGGCCGTGTCTGGTCGGGTGCAGCGAGGAGGGCGCTGCTTGAAGAAGTCAGACACGTACCGGACCTTAAGCAACAAAAAGAGCAAAGATCAGAGTATTTAACGCAAAAAAGTGTAATGTTCTTATGAATGAACTGACATAGGTTGTGTAGCTGCATTTTTCAGAGTCTGCATTTCATAACCAAATATGTTGCATCAAGCGGACAAGACCTCTCCCACTGTAATGATCTAACGTATCAGATATGCAGCCTTATTTGCCTGAATATGGAGAACACAGTGTGTGTGTGAAGCCGTCAGTATGACATAATCTAATGAATACCAGCTAATAGAGCATTTTGTAATCCAGGAAATCATATTGTAAGATGTTGTAATAACCATGGAATTAGGATTTACACATCATGGGACCACATTAAACTGAATTTTCATGCCAGAGTTTTTTTTTATCAAACTATGACAGACTGTTGGAGTCCAAACCAGAACATTTTAGACTTCACAAGCTGCTTTCCTGCAGAAATTGGCTTTAAAACCACTGCAACCTGAACCCACTTCAGGTTAATATTTAAATCAATCTCTGTCTGTCTAAAAAAACCCACAGATATACACTGTCGTACTCACCGTGAGCACAGCGATTAGGGCTCCCTGCAGAAACCCCACCAGCACGTCACTCCAGTGATGTTTGTAGTCAGATACACGAGTGTACCCAACGTAAAGAGAAAATGCCACCAAGAAGAACTGGATGGTCGGTCGAACCAGTCGTGTCCATTTCCCCTGCATCCGGGCCTGGACATAGAGCTAAAACACAGAAAAAACATGTTCTCTTATAAGATTAACTAGTTTCTGAATTTAATGCTTTAATTTTTAATTTAGTGTGTATAAACATACAAGCCTCAATTTGAGAGAATCAGTCAAATAAACAGTCTAAAAAGTGGTTAAGCAGCTCAGTGTTTACAGTATTTTGGTCTATATTTCAAACAAGATTCATTATTTTATGAAGCATCTCTATTTGGAAATCATTTAATTTTATAAAAAAAAACAAAAGAAAAAACAAAAACAAAAGAGCTTGCTAGCATTTGTTTTCTTTTACAATCAATCAACTTGAACCCTGAGCAAAACCTCATCTAAACCTAACCTAATATTTACCATGAATGAAACCTAAAATACTTTTTATTAGGATAGTAAATGGGTCTAGGATAAAAACAGACTAGGATTGTAGAAACTAGGATACTAGTCTAATTCAAATATGAAATTAAGATAATCATAACATCCAGAATTGAAAGGATAAGATTGCGATTGATTTTGACCTTTCAATAAATTTGCTCAAATCTGCCAATCTTACCTTCATTTTTAATAAACAAACTAAAATATGTATGATAGATAGATAGATAGATAGATAGATAGATAGATAGATAGATAGATAGATAGATAGATAGATAGATAGATAGATAGATATTTCCTCCATAGAAAGGTCAGAGGTCAGGCTTTGCTCCAAGCAGTATGCATATAACACTGACTCTCAGTATCTCACTCCTGAACTGTAACAGGGATTAAACAGCCTAACCTGTCATGTTCCAGCTATTGTACTTTGTGTAGAGTTACAACAATCATGTTTTCAGACGACAGCTCTGGATCTGTGTCGACCACCTTCTGCTGTTTTGTGTCACTTGCGAGTGTCTTTGGTAAACAGACATTAAACAGACACAGAAAGTCTCACGCAACAAGGTCACACTCACCGACAGAAAAACCATGCAGTACATCCCAAAGGACGAGTGGCCAGAGTAGAACGACAATCTAAGGAGCAAAAAAATCAACCACAAAATAAAATTCATGCAAAAAATGTATTCAGTTTTTCATCAGTTTTCAATAGACATGATAATAAAGTAAAGAGGAATAAAAGAGTCAGAGCTGTGGCCGAGAGTAACAACTTGTTTCTGGGTAAAAAACAAGGTAATTTAACTAATTTAAAGTCCCTGTGTGAAACTTCACTTGTTAATAAAGATTTCTGCAGACAGTGTGAGAGGCAAAGTGATGTGTAAACACACCTGGATTCAGTCACATTGCGATGGCTGCCGGTACAGTTGATCTGCAGCATGTATCCGTTGCAGCTGACCGGGGCGCACACGGATAAGAAGTTCGGACGGGGACGGCCTATCGTGAACTTGGCCAGGTCAGTCAGCGATTGGCTGACGGCTGCTCCAAACAGGTAGGTGCCCACCACCTTATAAAGGGCTGCCAGGTACTGGTTGAACTGGGAGTTGGAGTGCAGCCGCTTTGTGTACACAAGGTAAGCTTCCCCTGTGGTGATCTGTGGAGAGGACAGACAAGACATAAGGAAGGTCCTTCGGTCTGCAGGGAAACAAAAAGGTCTATATTTTGTGAGACATTGGGACTCACGATGACGATGGAGCAGGTGATGGTGACGGCGGCCATGCCTCCATGGGAGATGGTGTCTTTCCTGTAGGGATAGCTGATGCTCTTATCATCACAGTAGATTCCTCTTTGGTACGGACTGAACATCAGAGTCAGGATGGCTGAGGGCAGAGCCGCTGGAGGGACAAGAGACGACAGTCTGTCCTCTGTTTCATGAACACAACAGCATCAACTCTGCTGCTACACAAAACTACCAGATCTTCCTGAAGAAGGCATATAAAAGTAAATTAAGCATGTATAGTCCTGTATAGTCTTGTACATTTGTAAAGGGAACTACATTTTTTAAATGACCTTTTTTGCTGCATTGGTCAGAAAATCAATTGGAAAATATTCCTGAATGTGCAACAAAGAATATAAAACTTCTGTCTTGTTATTGACATATCCTAAAAACTTACAGAGCACAAATAAGCAGAACCACAAACACAACAAACTGCAAATAAATAGGAGACAATGACAAGGAAAATTTTACTGACTCTCTGAGGAGCCAATAGTGAAAAGTACCAGGATCCATTTACTCAAGTAAAATTTTAAGGAACATGTACTTATCAGCTAATACTTTTATCAATTGACCATCTGTTGCCATTTTATACTGGCAAGAAATCAGTGGAAGATAGTAACTTGACTACATTAAAGTACTGTACCAAATTTTAAAGGTGCAAAAGTATTTCAGTCATGCTACTTTATTCTTTCACTCTGCTACATTTCAAAGGCAAATGCTGTACTTTTCACTGTACTTCATCTTTTTGGAAGCTTTGTTTACTTCTCAGATTTAGACTGTGTAAAAAAAATATAATCAACAATTAAACTGAGGTGTATTTTTATTGATGAAACTACCTGCAGTAGTATCATCATAAGTTGCATCAATAATTATAATTTAACATAACAAACAACATAAAACTGTATATTTTTAATTAAAATGTCTACTTTCCATAATGTTTTTTGGCTTTTGCTACTTAAATTCCATTCTGATGCCGATACTTTTATACTTTTCTTCAGTTAAACTCTGAATGCATGACTTCTCTTGTTATCAAGTGGTTTTGCTTTTTTTTAACTGATCTGGTACTTTTTTGACCACCACTCAAAGCACAAGCATGACCTAAAAAGGAAATGATGCATTACAAAGTAAACCTGCAACCACAATAAGAAGTGATGGGTTAGATGTATCGAAGTTACCAGAGAGTGTTTTTCTGTCTTAAGTTGAATATTTTAGAGTCGAGCTGCTGTAATGGAGAAACTTCAGTCTTTTAGAGCCAAACAGTATTGTTTAGAGCTGGACGTCGTTCCTCAAAGCCTTCAGCTGCGTGTTGAAAAGTGAACCGCAACACAATGATCTGCAGCTCAGGAAGCAGCTAAGAACACACTGGTGGACCAGTGGTTGAAGCTTTGTACAGAGGGTCGAGTTCTGCCAAGTTAATGAATTTGTCATCAGCGGAGCTCAGAGGCAACAACTTCACTTCACACAACTTCTGCAGGTCATAGTTGCCCTCTGTGGAGGGGCCGCCTGTCACCATGGAAACACGCGGGACAGGACAGCCATGACCTCTGACATCAAAGCGGCGTTTACACAGAGAAGAGCCTGGGAGCCGACGACTGAATCAGGACAAACATTCACATACACTTGCATACATACAAAGTCGTGCACAACAAACAGACTCACACACACACACCAGACTGATAAAAAGGAGTCCAAAACAAGCAGGTATTCAAAGTTTCTGTGTGTACGACAGAGAGTAAAACTTGGTTTAACAGTTTCTCTTCAAATGCAAACAAAAGACTCAGAGTTCAGAGCAGCACAGCAGCACATAAACCTGCCTCTTAAATCTGAGCGCAGACAATAGTCTTATCAAAAGGGCTGAAGTCATGGACCCTCCAGACTACAACCCTTAAATCGTTTTCCTGTTTTCAAGAACGGCTCGCTGAGCTGCTGATGCCAATGTGAGCAAGAAACGGATGAAGTTTGTTTTTGCAAGCAGGAGCTGTATATTAACTGGGTAATGCCATGAGAGCGGCTCTCCACCAACAGATTGTTTCCTTCCTCCAGTGTGTGTGACCGCCGCTCTGATGGGCAGGAACTGAACGAGACCACATAAAGACACACACAAACACGGAGAGCAAACAAGCTCCAGACAGGTGATTTTGGGAAGGTAATTCCTGCATGAAGTCATGAAGATAAATGTGGCTCTGAAGTGGCCAAGAGTGTAAATTAAGTCTGAGGTCACACACACACACACACACTGTGGCTTCCAGTCAGGTGTGAACACTAACAGCCAGTTCTTCCCACTACATACAGAGAAGTTGAAGTACAGCGCTATAAATATGAATGAGCTCAGATTTGATGAATGCAAGCTATCTGAAAGGAAAAATTAATTGAATTAAAAATGTCTTTTGGCCATGATGCTTTAATGACAGAGCAACACCCTGAACAAGAGGCAGCTTCCAGCAACTTCAACAACACCTGGCCCAATCTGGCCACACTTTTTATATCAAAATCTGACAGAACAACACTTAGAAGTGCCTGCTTACCTTCTTAAAAGCGTTCAGATTTCTGCTTTTTAAAACTCCACCTTTAACTTCTGCAAACACACTGTGTGTGTAATGTGGGTCAAAATGCAGCTAGCTAGCTAGCTAGCTAAGTTTAGCAACATTAATTTTTCATGTGTAACCTTAATCTTTTGCTATGATAATAAATCTTGCTTATTTTGTTGCCAAAGTGGTTCTGTTGGGCTTTAAATTAAAAGTTGTTAAAATTAATAAAAGTGATAAATCAATAGTCAGAAAACTGAGGAATTTATAAACCAGCAACTTCTTTACTTTTACTTCAGTATTTTTTTTATGGGAGAAAATATACTTTCACTTGAGTATAGATGTTTAGTACTTCACCAATCTCTGGTCACACACTGCCTGACACACCCACATGCACACACACATACACACATACAGGCTGACGATGATAGTATTTGTTCCCTTTTCTGAACAAGTGGTGCTAATGAGCTTTGATGATATGCGATTTCCTTATTAAGGAGAATTTATTTTAATGCAGAGGAAACTCCTCCCTTTGCTCTTCACATCACAGAGTTCATTATTCCAGCAGGTCAAGCATGCTGTCAGCCTCCCTTTGAAGTGAGGCCAAACCAGTGTTTATTCTGCACTGTGCAAGGATAACATTTAGATAAGAGGCTGCCTGTGTGACACAAGCAGCGGCTACACACTGTCAGGGAGGAGATGTGGATGGACAGTGCTGGGCAGAGGCATTCGAAACACACACACACATACCCACACAAACACACACTCAGGGGAACCACTGTGAAGCTTATTTAATGACAGAATCAGTGAGGAAGTCAATTCCCCTTCATATCAAACACGATCCAACAGCCTCTGGGAGTCGAGTCCGTTGAGAGCTCCGATTATCTGACCGTTTTTATCTGCTCTATTATTCCAGAAGGGCCTGGTATGTTTTTATAGGCCTGTGCTGGAGGGGCAGCCTCCCCTCTCTGAGGCTTGGGTCAAGTTTAGTGGAAGAGAGTTTTATTACCCAAATTTACTCAAAATAACAGAAGACAAAGAAAGAAAACAAACTCTGCTATTTCTGTCTTCCATGAGAGGAACTGAAAGGAAATTATCTAAGTATTTTTTAACTTAATTTAAATGATATCTTATCAGCTAAACAAGTTGTTCCTCCTTTTCCTGTTTTAAAATTTGCCCAAATAGAGGTTTTTACCAGAACTCTAGTCATCTGCACCATCTGTTCTTTAGTTTTAGGAGTCTATTTACTCCAAATGCCTGTTGCTGCGGATAAAACTTTGATGGTTACTTTACAAAGTGAAGCCTCTGAGCTGAAAAACAGATAAGTTCCTCATTGGACTGTAACAGCTTGTATCATCCTGCTCTGACATTTTGCACGTAGCTGCTGAGTTTTTTTCCCCCTCTTTTTTCACTTTCTCGATAAAATTACAGCTGCAAACAATGCAGAATCTGGTTCCAAACTCTCTTTCAAAAGAGGCACATGCACACACACACATGCACACACAAAGCTTCTGCTGAGTTTTTGTCTTTAGTAACAAAACGTCCATGGGAGAGATAAAAAAAGGAAGAAGGGAAAGTATTGTTTTATGCTTTCACAATCTCTTATGGAAAGTGTGCACCTCGATTCCACTTTGAGAAAATAAACACGATGGAATTTGGGATCAGACACAAGTAAAACTTCCCCCTGACCTCTGACCCAGCGGGAAGCGGGAAGTGTTCCTGTTATTCAGCCCTCAAGATGAGTGGCGGAGGCCCATGAATATCTGAGACGTTTATAGGAAACAGAAACAGGTAACAGTGCTGCTGGTGGACATTTGTTTAGGATCTGCATGTAAAATCACAACAGGCGGCTGTGGGAGCTGTGCATCTGGTCGGTGACCTCGCAGTTTGTTGGCGAACAGGGATTCACACTGAGGTGCTCAGAAAACTAATATTTAACTTATGAAGATCCTTCTTTGGTTTATTTTGGCCACATCATTGCTGGGGGATTTCTGCACTGCATAGCCCCAGCTGCAGTTTTGTCTGTTCTATCTAAAATGGCTATCATTGTTCATTATTTTTTAGGGGGTTAATCTTCGACTAAATCCAGGAAAACTGCTGTGGGAAAGAGAGTTCATTATTTCCTGTCAGGCCGGGGGTTTTTCCTGGGAAAGTCCTCCACAACACTGGATGCTAAAAAGCTTTTTCTTGGTATATTTCTACTTTGGAATGGCAAAATCATTCTCATACAAATCAGAGCATCTATACATGTATGGTGGCTCAGTGGATTGCACTGTCTCTGTGGACTCTCCAGTGGAGCAGGGCCTTTCTGTGGAGTTTGCATGTTCTCCTCATGCATGCATAAGTTTCCTCCATCACCAAAAACATGCAAAAATAAACAAAATTCTCCAGTGACTATGGCACTGTCCCAAACCTGAGCTCAGTCTCTGGTTGCACACTACATTTTGTGTATTGGACTGTATCCCGGTACAAATGAAATGTAGAAGTTTATGTTACGATCAATTTGTTTGCCTTTTAGTGAGAGGTATACCTCATTTGTCAGTTCTTCTAAAAAACTGATTTCAGTGGAACTTTAGCTGTAAATCCAGTTCCTCCATTTGTTTTTTTTTTTAAAGTCTCTGCATCATCAGTCTTTTTCCAATCTTTTTTTGGTTCTGGGTAAAGCTTTGCACTTGAATGAGAGAGAATCAGGCACATTTGTCACTGATGACCATTTTTCACTTAAAAGGTTAAAAGCAGATTCTGAACACTATTATTGATCTACATTTAAAAGAGCTGTGTGATTGTCTTAATGGGGG
>JAPZDV010000007.1:7684959-7743516 GCA_029814665.1 Acanthurus lineatus | reverse complement strand
TCTACATTTAAGAGAACTGTGTGATTGTCTTAATTGGGGTTTGTTCTTCCTGAACTTTGCATGATCTTCATGATCTTCAGTATATGATAAAAACAAATCAATCCTGCAGACTTTAGAAGCTCACATCTTGTGCAAAGCAGAAACAATAGACTTTAACCTTTAATCAAAGACAGTAAAAAATGTAACAATATTCTTCTTCCTCTCTCACATGAAACCACTGCAGAACTGAAAAGACCTTCTGAAACCGACTGTGGTCAATAGATTTTATCTTGACTCACACAGTCTACGTGCAGTGATGTTTCCTTGTTTGCGTTTAAGAAGCTGGCCCACCAAAATACACACACATTCTCTCAGCATGTATGTTTAATTTTCACATAAGAATGACAGGCAGCAGCAGTCAACACTTCCCGCTTCACTTTGACGCACATTTGGCAGAAGCAGATTCTATTTGTGTGTGTTTGTGACACTAAAACAGTTTGAAGGAGCATCGCAAAGATGTTAAAATAACACATAAATAACGTCTGCAGAGACAAACATCAACAGCTGTTGTCAGTCTCCTCTGCACCAACAAAAGCTCACAACTTTAAACTCTTCGTTTCAGACAATCCTGAAAGTTTGTGATGACGTGTGAGAGTGTGGCTGTGGCTTTTATTTCCTCATTTCTGGTTCGCACATTCAAAAAAAATTACCTTTGTGTCATCACTTATAAATGCAAAGTCACTTTATGTATCTGAGTGGTTTGACTGGTTGATAATGGATTTATCAGTTAAGTCACTGTAAATATTAATTGTTTTTTTTATTTCCCGGAGATAAAAATCTGAATATTTCAGAGTTTTTTAAATGCATGTTTGACAAAACAAGAATTTTTAAGATGTTACTTTAGGAAATTGATGGACATTTTCCCAACTACCTAGACCGAACACTTTTCATTTAACAGTGAGTTTGTATAATAATTTACACTTACAACCCAATCTTTCCCTCTTGTTGACCACTGTTTCCTCTTTTCCTTCCCCTTGTTCATAAGAGTAGACACTCTTGCACAACTTTATGCACGACATCATGCTTTAGACACAAATACAACAAATTAAATCAAGCATGTTGCTTCCAAAATGCTTTATGTTATTCTCAACCTGCAGTAGTTTTATTATTTAGAAAACAGCATAACAGCTTCATGCAAAAACACACTAATGTTTCAAGGCCTTGAGCTTTAAAGGAGGGAAAGTTGACTCTAAGATGATAAAGTGAGTCGTTTAAGCTCACAAAATAGTTACTGAACCATCTGAGATCATCGGACTGACATGTGGAGTTTCAGAATGACTGGTATTTGCTTTTAAGTTTTAGAGGTTGCTGACCTGCACCTCCCTTTATCCCTGCCTGCAGCTAACAGGAGTTTGGCTCCTGACACCAAACCTGTACATTGAACTACACATTGAACAGATCCTTTTATTCTGCTATCGTGCCAGACACACACACACAGAGCAGATAAAGGATGCCACAAGTAGAAGTGAAATTCCATCTGAAACAGAATACAGTTACTAAAGTCATGAACAGTAATGAAACGGTGACAGTAAAGCTATTGTTTGAGTGACTTTCTTGCAGTTTAAAAGTGCAGCACCAGCTGGGCTTCGTCTTGTTGACATGCAGCCGAGAGACAACAGCTTCTCAGTGTCTCTAAATGTACAAACACCATTAAAACTGAGATGAACAGCATTGAAATCTGTCTGGAAGCTGAAAGCAATGAGTTCAAACAGCTGTTTGGACGGATTTTGTTCATCTTTGTGAGGTAAAAATGTGGAAACAGAGGGTCCTGTTTGCTAAGAACTGAGGAAGAATTTTTGTTTTTATTATATAAAAATTTCTTGTGTCAAGCAGCTCTGTGATGTGTTGTAGTTTTTTTCTTTCTTACATGTGTGTAAACAGCTGTATTTCATGGTGTTAAAATTAAAAAACATAAATTTTGTAGAGTAAATAAAGC
The DNA here is from genome assembly GCA_029814665.1 of Acanthurus lineatus. Classification (NCBI taxonomy): domain Eukaryota; kingdom Metazoa; phylum Chordata; class Actinopteri; order Acanthuriformes; family Acanthuridae; genus Acanthurus; species Acanthurus lineatus. The sequence continues at coordinate 7,741,541 of JAPZDV010000007.1, read as the reverse complement.
TAAACATTTTTGAAAATTAATGCTAGCCTTCCTCTGAATACCACTTCTTCTTCTCTTTAACCTTTGGCTCATTACTTATCAGCTTGAATCTCTTTGTTTGGACAAAAGCTGAAGTGTAAAAACAAGACTTTGCGGTGTTGTAGAGTGATGCAGAGGATTGCTGAGCTGATTAATTGAATTAGAGCGTGTGATTCAGATATAGATGCAATAGGAGGCTTTGTGGTGGAGGCTTTAAAGAAATGCAACCGTGGTGTAGTTTGTTTGAAGCAAAACATTACTATTGTAAGTCTGGAGATTACCTTTATGCTTCAAAGGTCATTAAAGTGGTTTCATCTAGTGATCTCTGGAGGAGCTGATTGATGGAGTTTGTTACCTTCAGACTGAGCTTGGTTAGCTGTTTTCAATTTCTACGCTAAGCTAAGCTAACCGCCTGCTTGATCTTCTTCTAAAATGCCAAATTATTCATATAGGAAACATTAAATGACATGATCAGTATGACAAACACCCATTGTTACATGCTAACATTTGAAAGCAAAGACTAACTGGGAAAAAATGTGAAACAATAAGATGAACGGAGCATCCTGTTCTCATAAAAGTTAGTTTTTTACAATCTTGTAATGGTACTGAGACGTGAAATGTAACTGACATTGCAACAACGGACGTGTGGCTCTGTGACATCTGTCCATGTCAAAGAGAGATATGTGTTAGCGGGATGGAGGTTTGACTGCAGAGAGGAAGAGAGAGAAATAAAACACTGAACAGAATCCAGGATAAGATACAATCTGGACACTCAGCACATTCCTGCCATATCACACACACACACACACACACACACACACACACACACACACACACACACACACACACACACACACACACACACACACAAACCCCACACACTCACATACAAACATACATACAAACATACATGCACGCACACTCAGTAACACACATCTTTTCTAAATGGGGGGCTCAAACTTGATGATTGTTTGCAGCAGATTAACGTTGAAAAACAAACAAAAAGCATCAAGGGAGAAGAAAAATGAAGATTTAGTGATTAAAAGGAGGAAATTAAAAAAGTAATCAGACATGGAGACGAAGTGTTAGTTTGTAGAAAGAGATCGGCCTGTTATCATGAACCTGGTTATGAAAACTTGCTGTAAAACAAGTGTAAGCAAATCTGTAACATCCTGTTATTCAAATGACACTAGAGCTCGGAAAGAAACAATATATTATAAATATTGTGATGAAAGATTTATTTGGGCTTTCAAATATCGAAAAATGTCGTTAAAAAAAGTATTTTGTCTTATCAGCAGGAAATAAATAAATTGTTACATTTTTTATAATGGCTAAATTTTTGATAGTTTCAGGCCTCAAATGTTTTCAGATTTTACTTTACAGTCTAGAAACTAAAAGATATTTAATTAACCATATTGTAAGACAGGATAATGGAACCAAAATCATCAAAATTTTTACATATTTGCTTGAAAATTGACTTAAGCAATAAATTTATGATCAAAAAGCAGCAGATTGTCTCTTCTGATCTACTTATTTATCACCTACTACTGAGGCTCTACAGTAGTTTAATCAGAGTCAAATTTTAAATCAGAATTTAAGTAAAACTGTCAAAGTATAAACCATCAAAGTTCAAATCATCCTTAAAGGTTACCTGAAGAATATTAATCCCTATTTTATTGTTATACAGGTTAGATTTGTCCTAAAATATATATTACTTTAGAAAATATCACATTTCAGCTTAGTCAGTACAGGGTTTTTTTCCTTGTCATTTTATCTAGAAAAGATTTCTCAAGACAATTAACAGGAAGAGCACAGATCTGATTGGAACCAGAGCCGTGACACAGATTTTATCTCCTCACCAACCTCTGATTCATCCCAAGTGAATCAGAGCTCAAATCCTTAAACCAATAATTTCACTTTTTAAAGGCTTATGACTAAATACACCACAGACTGACAAAAATCCCACGGGTCAAACACACACACACACACACAGACACCCACACACACAGACACATACATACACACACGCACAAACGATACTCCAGGATCGTAGGATTGAGAAATACTTGAACTTTAATCTTGGTTTAGTCAGCCAAAAGAAAATGGATGACTGAGAAATGTTACTTAACAAGTCATTAATCATCACACCGGCGTTTTCTGAGTTTGTTCTGCATGTTTGCATTCAACCACAGACAGACAGACAGACTTTTTCTCAAGACTTCGCAGACCAACGAGGCAAAAAACTTCATTTATTTGTTTTTGATCAGCTGATCAATATGTCTGAGAAACTGTCATTGGTCTGCACTTTCATGCCAGTTTTATCCTGAGCAAAGGCTTTTGCCGAGATTTTCTTTGAGTTTATCCCTGAAGCCAGTGATTGAGAAGTATTCAGATCCTTAAATTCATGTTAAAGTATTAACACCACACTGTAAAAATACTTTATTACAAGGAAAATGCCTGCACTGAAGATGCCCAGTGACTACTATACTGTGAATTTTTTGTGTTATGATATTATTAAATTCAGCATTAATACAAAAAAAAGATACGACTATTGTGAATGTTTGAGTTAGAGCTTATTTTTAACTATTTTGTACTGAACAATGACAAAGGCAGCAACAATTAATTGGTTAATCAATAAAAATCTGATTGCCGACTGTCTTTTTTCAGTCATTTTTTCAAGAAAAAATGTCCAAAATTTGTTTGTTTCAGCGTCTGAAATATAAGGGTTCAGGGTTTTCTTTGTCATTTAGAAAAGTGGATGAAAAGTTTGGGGGTTTTGAGCTTTGGGAAACAGTGATGAACATTTTTCACAACCTCTTTTACATATAGATTAAACTATTTATTAGGTAGCAATTAAAATAATCTGCAGATAAATAAATTATGAAAATAATTAATACCTGCAACCCTAGTGAATATTTTCCAGATGGATTCTTCTATTATTTTCTGAATTAATCAACTGATGGTTTGGTTTATAAAAGTTTTGAAGATAGAAATCACAAAAGAGCTCAGAGTGACACCTTCACGATGCTTGATTTTAATAACCAGGAGCAAAAACCTCAACATTATTAAAAGAGAATTAAATATTAAAATATTTCAAAGAAAAGGCAACAAATGTGTGAAACTGGTACCAAGAAATGTTCAAACCACCAATTTCTTATTAAATTCACATAAAAAAAAATAACCAAAGCTGGTCAATAAAAGAAGGGAAGTGAAAAAAAGAAACAAGTACTAAAACAAAAGACGCCAGTGAAGTACAAGTACCACAGATTTGTACCCAAATACAGAACTTGAGTAAAAGCCCACAGCTGGATAAAGTTAAAGATTTTCTCCCGTCAGAATGAACATGTGGGGCGTCGACTCCATGCTTTTCATCAGGTGTGCATGCATGAACACACGTTTTGAGCATAGAGGGGGGGGTTGAACAGCAGACCAGTCATTATCATTCCTCCCTGTCAATCACCAGACGGGTCCATAACTGCACAGCACACTCACAGAAACACAAACACACACACACACATACATATGCAGGGATTCCACTGCAGAAAAGCTCGAGTGTCGCCCTGTTTATCACCCCTAAAAAGCTTTTACAGAAAACAATCTCAGTGAAAAATGGATGACCCTGATTCCTCCCTTCTTTCATCATCTAAACTGCAAACCTCTGTCAGCCTCGTGGTGACCGAAACGGGAGCAGATGTGACACAAACAGCTGGAAGATGTCAATCTTCTTAATGGCTTTGTGTCGTCCCTGCAGTTCAGAGCAAGTCGCAACAAGCAGTTTTTATTCTTTGTACAGTATTGACACACAGAGAAAAGACCACTCAACACACAAACATATGCACACACACACACACCTGGTTTCAAGTTTCCAAAACAGGATTTTAACTGTCACAGCAAGAGAGATTGACTGAAAATGATCTTTGCTCTTCCTCCTGACCCTTATTTTAAAAAAAGGAGAAAGGCCACAGGGTTCAGGAAGAAAACTATGCAAAAAGCACGAATGCATTCATGGAACCTGGAAATTATTTATCACAGATACAAAAAGGAGACAGCTGGAGGATGAACACACACAAAAACACACACAAACAGCCAAAGTGCACTTTGTGGTTACAACCACACAACGAAACGTTGCCAGAACACAATTGATTAAGGTTGTTCACCTCAGCAGATCGGCAACAAAATGGCCATATAGTGAGATAAGAGAGGATGTGTCCTGTCTTATCTCTGATGACTTTAAGGGGAGAAATCATTTCACTGTCAGTCAGAGATCAACGAAAGTCCCAGCAGCGTTCTTACTCACTGTTGGGAAACACTCCGGCCTGTTTGAACAAGATAGGGACCAATTGATGACTTGCAATGTTTGAGTGTAAAATCACTGCCAATTAAGGTGTCTACTGTGCATGTTTTTGCAACACAATATTATGCAAGTTATTTATCAAATGCAGATCCAGAATTTTTCTGAACACGCGCCAGTTAAGTTACTTCTCATCCTGCACGACAGACGCACGAAGCAACAAGTGGATGGATTTATAAAACATAGTGTGCGTGCGTGTGTGCGCGTGTGCGCGTGTGTGTTAGGCAATCCCATGCGTCACTGTGCAAATGTCTGTATCAAAGCTTTTCCTTTTGAAGACTTTTTTTTTGATTCAACTACACAAAAAACACAAGTTAACGCATGCTGGATGAGCTGTACAGCCTTAAACTTATCAGATATTCAGCCATATTGTCAGAGGGAGGGAGAACGAGGATAGTCACTCACCAACAAAGACGCAAAGAATATCCACCACAATCAGAAGCCCCTTCTTTCCTTGCTCTGTCATGTTGCCTCCGATGCCGGCTCACTTTCATAAAGAAATCGCGTTTTCGAGATGAAACAAGAGCAGAGGGGCAGAGCTGTAATCCAAGAAACGCCAGGAGTTACTATGGAAAAAGTACACTGTGGACAAGTCGACCTGCTTGTTCTTCCGGCTCCACTCCTTTGTGTACCTGCCTGCCTGCCTCGCTGACTGCCTGTCTGTGCACTGCGATGTTCCAGGTGAGCAGCAGAGGACGCGTCGCTCTGCGCGAAGCTGCGTCCCGCCCGTCCTGCCTTTTTACGCACGAAGGGGGCGCGTTTTTTCCGCCTATTACAGCGCATGAAGTGTGCGCACAAGGGATTTGATTTCCCGACTGGACTGGAGGAGAAAAAAAACTTTCTCCTCACTTTCTCTCTCTCTTTTTGATTTTGGATCCTAGATTTGTCAAGTTCAATCAGTGAAAATATCCACGTGGTTAACTATGTGGATAAAACCATCTCAAAGTTGTGTACTGTGCGTTAAGGCCTGATGCATGACCAGGAAGCAGTGTTATATTAAGATAAATGGTTTTATTATTCAGTAATTCATTATGCAACCAGCCCTTTACGTAAGAGACAAGTCCAGCTCGCGGACAGCTGACAGGTGCGACATTTCACCTGTTCATTGTCGGTGCATTGCTTTAAAGATCCGGTCAGCTCCAAAGTCCCGAAGCATCAGTTCCACCTGGTTAGAAAGCATTTTAACGGCGGGGGGGTCTCAAAATGGTCGTGAGAACAAACACTGAAATTTTAGTGAGTCCGAATCCCACTAAAGAAAAAGGAAGGATATTTGAAAGATATTCAAATTACATCGACAAAGACTTGAGTTTACAAGTGCCCTTTAGACTGAGATAAAGTCAGATAATCCTTTTATTAGTCCCACGAGGAGAGAAAAGTGGAAAGAAAAATCTATCAAATCTTTTTGTTGATATTACAAAACCGTTTTGCCAGGAAAAATACAGTTTTGGCCATAAATGAATAAATTAAAAAAAAAAAATTGATTTGAAGTAAAAAAAATGCTATTTGACGCACAGTATGAAATTCTGTCACTAGAGGGCTCCCTGTCAAAATCCGTTTCATGATCCTGACTTTTATTTCCCTATTTTGACTTGAAAGTCAAGTTTTAGACATAAAAAGTTTGACTAAACGTCAGTGATTTGAACTATAAGTTTTCAATTTTTATCATTTCTTACTTTATCTATGTTTGTTTCCTTTTCTGACAGAAAATAGCTTCCATAACATCAGCATAAAAAGTGGAAACTCCATATCTAAAGAGGCATACTTCATCAGTAGATCTAAAATTATATAAATACAATTAGTATAGACTTTGGATATTCTTTTTACCCAAATGTTTTTGTTATGGAGATGGGTTGTGCCATGCTGTCACCAAGCAGTTGGGACTCAGTATCTAATATTTAAAGTATTTTCATTTATTTCATATATTTTGTTTTTACAGAAGCTTAAGGTAACTTCTTACATTTCAGGGTCCTGGTATTGTGCGTACTGGCTCACTGTTACACTGATACAAGACTCAAATAGAGCAGAGCCATTGTTAACGTTGTTGGTAACATCAGTGCTTCACCTACTGGACAAGTAAACTGTCTGCTATGAGAGAAAGCAGCAACCATACTCACTACAACGTGCAGTCAAGAAGACAGTATGTAATCTGCTGACATAAAACATGACTTCAACCACATATGGTTTGCAGGACCAAGTTATGCAACCAAACTCTGAATAATGACAAAGTATTTCTACTGTTTCACTATTGAAATTGTTTCATGCATCAGCAGCTATTTTTATGCACAAACACACAAAAAATAATGTAAACCAAAAACTGAAACTTTAAAGAAAATTTTCAAGAACAAAGGTGGTCTGTTGAAAGGTTGAATTCCAGTCAAGAAAATTTTTAATCATAATAGAGGTCTGAATCTGAGGTTTGTGTGTTTTCAAAGCAACATAAGATGATAAACAGAACTCTGAGATGCATAACAGAAAAAAATGTCATATAAAAGAGGCAGCTGCCACCAAGAAACCCAGACAAGAAATGCTGATAACTGGCATGCAACCAAGTGAGTCTTTGTTTTAAATTAGTTGCTTTCTAGTTGAAGTCCTCTTTTCATAAAATGTTTTCTTTTCTACTGGATAAAAATCTACATGCACACATATTTCAAGCCCAGAAAATCATTCAAGTGTTCATGAGCATCTAACATCAGTTTTAGAATTACACAATAAGAACTGACAAATAAAAATGCCCTGAACAAAGGAAAGTAAACATGTGTAAACAAGTGTATATATATAGAAAACTTTGTTTCAGGCCTTTTATGTACTATTTACATTCTTCAGTATTCAAGTCAACCATGCTCTAGAGTAAATATACCATTTAAATTTCAAAAAAACACTAAAAACCTTCACAATCAATCACACATTTACAAAAAAATGATACGACAATCACAGATAATACAATGCCCATAAAAATGTTTCATCGCCCAGTTTAATTTTTTGGCGTTTGTAAAATTTAAACAAAGCAAATGTAATTACAGTTATAGTTTGATGAATTGAGAAATACACTTACTATCTCTCTTGCCGAGAGTTAGATGAGAAGATTGAAACCCCTCTGATGTCTGTTTGATAAATATTAAGCCAAAACCTGAAGCCACTTAGCTTAGCTCAGCTTAGCTTAGCATAAAGGCTTGGAATGGAGGAAACAGCTACTGGCTCTGATTCAGTCAACAAGCACAAATAGAGCCACAAATTCTTGTTTTTACACTTTAATTTTTAACTAAGTTAACAAACAAGATAAAACCTGCCAATGAGTTAGCTTTAGAATTACTGGTAGCCTGTATTTTTTAACTTTGGAGCCAGCTAGGCTACGTGTTACCACTTCCCAGTCTTTATGCTAAGCTAACGGAACTGTCTTTTGTTCCACCTTCATATTTTGCAGACAGACACAAAAGTCCCATCCATCTTCTCATATAGCTCTCAGCAGAAAAGTAAGTTAGTCTTTTTCAAAAAAGTTCTAAGTGTTCCTATAACATATATTTGAATGTTTAGCATTAAAAGTGTCAGAAACAAAACAAAACAAATCTCTTGATCTGACAGTTATCAAATATCAGACTGATTTAAAACACCAAAGTCCAGTTCACAGTGATTCAGAACTGTAAAAAAAAAAAAGAAAAAAGATAAATGCTATATTAAAAAGTCAAAAAAGGGTTTGAATATTTTTATGGACACTTAATTAACATATCAGTTTATTTTTCTCCTTGGCATGATACTAAACTTCAGAGGAGATGTAAGGATCACACTGCAGAGGACAGTAGGAGGGATCCGCAAAAACAGATGGAGGAAAAGGTGAAAGTGATGTCGTACAGAGAGCGAAAGTGTCGGACTGGAGTGATTTGGCAGAGTTGTGGAGGCTTTGAGAAAAGGGGTTTTGGGCTGATGTGACTGCAGCTGGGTGAGAGAGCAACACGGAGGAGTAGGAGATGTTTCTGAAGTCGGAGAAGGAGAGGGGGCTTTGATGCTGTCTCAGAAAATGAGGTGAGGTTCTTGGTTCATCTGTTTGAGAACGAGGTGAATCAGATCTGGCGCTGCTCCTTCCCTGCACAGACACACACGGCTCACTGTCTCCACCTAGCTGTAGCTTAATGTCATTAACACTGACGGTGCTCTGCTGCCATGGGAGATAAAAGGAGGATATGAAGGGTGCAGGAAGACTTTCAGGAGTCTGAGAAAAGTCGATATTTGAGTATGGACAGATGAAGAGATCAGAGTTGGTGGTTGAATTGACTCCTGTTGAGCTTTTGATGCAGCTCTCTGATCTTCTGTCATTCTGAGCTGTCTGAGCCACTGAAACTGGGCGTGGGGAGCGGCAGTGAGTGAAATATGTTTGAAGATTGCAGAGGCTCTGATAGTTAAGGTTTTTATCTGGGTTTGAGTTCTGCAGTTCACTGTCACCAAGCAGGGCAACTTGAGAGTATTTGATTTCATCCTTCTCTCCCACCGCCGGCCACTTCATAATCTGAGGTGAAAAAATGAGAAATCTTTGTTGCTAAATCTTTTTTGAAGCACCGAAAGAAACATACTATCTTTCCCACACCCCCGACCCTGCACTATAGGATTTTTCTAGCCACAAATGTAGGATTTAAGAGACAGTTGACAAGAGAAGGTGCACAGGTTTTAAAGTTACCTCCAAGGTGGATTTCTGGGTCCAGTGTGCTAAACTGCTGTTAGAAGGATCAGGGACGTCTTGACACAGTTTCTGTTTCACCCTGCAAGTTTATTTTTTGGGATAAACATTACAAAAAGAGGAAAAATGAATTAAATGAAATGATAGACCCATTTCAGACAGGCATTTTTGAGCCATGCTCTTTTGTGCGAGTTGGTAAACAGTAGGACTATGAGCTTTTTAGTGGGTGTGTGTTTTTGTGTTTGTACTGTTAAGTGTGACATCTTACATCTTACTCTGTGCCAAGCAGACTATCAGCACCAGAACCAATGAAGTCAGCATGACAGGAAGGAGGGCGTAGATCAACATGGAGATTTCCTCGGAGTCTTCACACACAAACATATAAATACAAAAAAGTTAAGTTTAAAACATAGTACTGTCTTGTTTTTATCATTGAGGGTAAAGTGATTGTTTGTGTGTCCCACCTTCACTTATGTGCACATTAATGACGGGCCCAGCTGCTCCAGCTCCAGCATCAGTAATGGCCTGCATGAAGATGTCGTAGTTGTTACCTGGTAACAGATCCGTCAGGGGGTAACTGTGGACGTGACTGGACAGAGACACTTCTGAACAAACAAGAACAGGTACAACATGGACAAAATGTGACAAAGCAATAATAAATATGAACCAAAAACTATCAGGAAAAAAAGAAAACAATGAAAAAAACCCTAACTGATCAAAGAACATTAAATAACACATAAATATTTATGAAATTTACTTCTCTTCCTCTGTGTGAGAGTTAATTCTAACCTCTGAAGGATAAATGATGAGACATATTTTTGCAACCTGAGGATTCTCACTGGTCCTTACCTCTTTAGAGGCTAAAGTACATTTATATTAAATGTATAGTGTTTATCATTGTGTTTTAAACATTTTCTAAAGGATTTGTAACTGATTTCTGTTAATGTGCTTGTTTTTGTGACAGCTAGATAAACTGTCCCCACACTGCCAGTAATTAAAGTTATATACTTATCAGAAACTGAAATTTTGAATAAAGTTAAGAATAATCAGGAAATTTTGATCTGTTCTATTTTAAGGGTGCATAACAAATACACAAATACACACACATACAAATCAAGGGTGATATGTATCTAAAGTTATTTATAAAGGGAAAAGGAGGCAAACTCAATCCCTCAAATCACAGTTTCGTTGTTTCAAATGTACAATTGTTGTTCTCAGTATTTTGCGGGTCTGAGCCATAAAATGACTTTCCCACCTGTTTATCTCACTGAATCTGAGTAAACAAGACTGTCCGCTGTGCTCAGACACAGCTTTGAGCTAAATGCTAATGTCAGCATGCTAACACACTCAAAATTATACTGTGAACAAGCTGATGTTTAGCAAACATAATGTTAACCATGTTAATCATCTTAGTTTAGCATGTGTGCATGCTAATATTTGCTAATTAGCACCTAACACAATGAAGACCTGAGGCTGATGGGATTGTCATTTGTATAAAGGCTATATGATCATAAATCGAACCGACTGTTACTTTTTTGTTCTACCAGGAGGTGGCACTAGAGAACACAAAAGACCACAGGAAATATCTAGACAGATTCATACTACAAAATGTTTTCAGTGCTGAATATTGAACTTCATAACAAACACAACTGCTTATGGCTTCAGTGTGTTTTTTTCACTCACTCTTTGCTGGCTGGTTTGCTGTTGAGTAGGACAGAATGTAGTTGCGGATGAAACCATGAAGCAGCTCCACAGGCACAGGACTCCAGCTGAGCTCCACTGTGGTGCCAGAGATCTTCTTCACCTGCACTTCAGGACCCTCTGAGGGCGCTACACAAGCAGATAGATGAGAGCAGAATGAACAACAACCAAAGTTGGGTGGGTCAAAGTTAAAATGAGGCTGGATCTCTTTCACTGATTCTCAATAACTGATAACATCAAGCTGTGTTTACTTTATGTTAACTGTGCATCCTGTCTGGTCTGATAAATGAAGACTGAGACAATCTCGTCTTTTTATTTACAACCTAAGCCACAGATAAGAGTATCAGCTCACCAGCATGGGCATAAATTAACAAAATTAAACTAAAAACAGCAGCTGGAATTAATTTGTTATTGATATGAAGTCATATTTAACATCAGGGAGATGTTTGTATCCAGTCTTTGAACGCACTGAGAGAACATCATCCCATCAAACAAAAACAGACGTCAGAATCACCTTATGATCACCTCATCATCTTACACTATGTAATATCAAGTCATCAGCTTTTATGTCAGACTTAAAAGCTCCAATCGATCATTCCATCTATCAGGCATGCGTAAAGAGCCTCTAATGGTGCACTCTATACAAGCTGCTGCAGGAGAGAAGAGACGTTTACTACTGTGGATAATACAAAACAAAAGAAGGCAACAAAGGTAAGACAGAAAAATTAGTACAGGTCACCGACACTAACAACGGTTAATACTTCCTTTAATCAACCCATCGCCAATGCCTCTCTGCTTTTAGTCTTTGTTAAAATGTATTATTTTATCAAGTGTCCTCTTGTCTTATACATTTTGCGTTAACTTAATTGAAAAAATGTTTAACATGTTTTAAAAATTTGCATTTATGTCTTGAGAATTTTTTTTTAACTTTTATTTTTTATTGAGCCAACAATAAACTGATCCTACTAACAGGTATTTCCTGTGTAGTCAGTCTCGCTACTCTTTGACAGTCCTTCATGTTTGAATATCATTTGCCTACAAGAACAATGCCCTGTTAATTCAGCAAGCCCTTTAGGGGGCTGAGGGTTAGGAAAATCCGAAAGTATTGAGAGATGGTTTACATACTGTTGGTATTTACCTTTTTTATTGGTTGACAATAACAACAGACAGACAAACAGCAATTACATGCCAGTTTTAACAAAAAACTATTTGCCTGAAAATACATAACCTAAGGCGATCACGTACTTCCTTGGTGTGTGTAAACTTGGACTGTCCTGTTCTTTCCTGCCCCTCGTTCACCAAACAGAGCTCGGACAGAAACAACGTAACACTCCATGGGCTTTACTCCCTCTACAACAACACAAAGATGAAAAGTGCTCATCAGTGTCCAAATAACCACAACTGGTACTTTTGCTACTAATCCACAAATATTTGCTTTATATTTTCATGAAGCTGTTGTTTGTATTGTTTGGTCACCTGTGATGATCAGCGCTGTACAGGAACCATTCAGCTTTTTCCAGTGATGGACGCTGCTGCTTTTCTCTCTGACAGCATACCACTCCACAACAAAGCCGCTCGGAGGCGGATCAACCGGAGCCGTCCAACGAACGTCGAAGCTGCTGTCATCCAGCGGAGTTACTTTGATTTGGCTCGGGGGTGGCAGCTCTGAGGAGAAATAAGAATGAAGACGACAAAGAGAAAGATTTCATTTATCACCATATGTTTAGTGTTTCTATTTTTTTATTCTGATATCTGCTGTCCAGTCCACCATAACGTTATAGCAAAGCAAAGTAGGAGGTACACATGCAGCACTATTAGCAGCTTTATTGTATTTTTTGGTTAGTTTCCTTTAGTGGAAGAACAATATTAACTCTCCTTGCCATAATTAAAAAACAAAGAAAAAAACCCTGCTGAATGGGTTTAAACAGACAGGGGCAATCGTCCTTTTCAATGGGGGAGCTGGACTAAAGGTAGTTAGAATTTAAAGTCAGCAAAACTTTATGTATGAATTTTTTTAATGTGGCCAAGCCTTTTTTCCTGTTGAAAAAAAAAAAGTTGCATTCATAAAATCAGACTAAGTAGACAGCAGCAGCCTGTGGGACTGACAAGCAAGTTGGATCACAGGTGGCCTTCAAAACATCAAATGCTGCACAGATGACATCTTCCACAGCATTTGCCTACTGTCTCAAAGAACTGTTTCAGACAGTTTCTCATTGAAGCTATTCCCACATTTGCACTCTTTGTGCAGAAAAAAGAGTGACATTTAAATTTGTGTGCAGAATGACGGAAGGGACCTTGAAGGAGCCTGCCTCTGCACACCTGGACGAACACTGTATAAAAGCTGTATGTTTCGTAAGGATTGACACAGGACAGATCCTCCCTTTATTCCAACATCAGACAGATAACAAATGCTGGAAAGCCTGTTTGACTAAACTAATCAGCACTGAGTTTGAACTTAGACAGCTCTCTCTACTTAAAACACACAAAATGAGGGAACATCTATTAGAGGAATGGGATTCAGAATTCCAACAACATAATAGGAGCACTAAAACTGGACCAGCAACTAATGGTGGACAAACACCTTACAAAGACAGTCCTTATTTGACTTGATTTGTCTTCACTTTGGCACCCATCTCTAAATCACAGTCATTTAAGTTAAATGTTACCTTTCTCGTAAGCTCCAGGCAGCCATATCCAGGCTTTTGGTGAGATTCCTGCAGAGGTGGAGGCTGTCAGAGAGCAGGAGCATTGTCCAGCAGGGAGATGCAAGTGGCAGGAAGTGCTTGTATTATGAAGATATCTACAGCTTCCATGATCATTCAGGATCTGAGCGCCATCTGTCTGACAAGTCACATTGAAGAAGAGAACTCTGCCATTGGCCAGATAAGGAGGCAAAGGCTGGATGGTGAAAAAAAAAACAGAAAGAAAGAGGTAACAGTGAGCTGCAATGAGATGAAATTCAAATCAATAGACTTTTTATGAAATTTTATTCCCCCCTCTTTCACTGGGTAGCTTCTCAGCTTTGCTCTCAACTTGAATCAGACTATAGTAAATACTGCGAGTAAAAAATTTAGGGAGATATAAAAACAAATTAAGGACAGTCAGTGAGGAGATGATGATTAAAAACTAATCAGATGCAAAAGTTATTAAACTGTAAAACTTACCAGCTCAGTGTGAACGCTAATGACTCAAATTCACACACATTTCAACACACACACACAATACAACACACACACACACACACACACACACACACACACACACACACACACACACACCTTCCAGAGCAGTGAGATGAATCTCCAACCGTTCTTGTCTGTTTGTTTCACTCGCCTCCAGAATGCTGGCGCTGCAGATGGAGCTGGTAGATGAAAGGAGATAAAAATACAAAAAATACTACGAAGTTACATCACAGCAAATGAAAGTAATAAACAGTGATAACAGTGATAAGGGGCAGTATGCATTCTTTTTTAGCCAGCAGTAAAAAAACAGGAAAACACTGACATGAGCTCTCTACAGACTTTGTATTTATGGTGAAAGTACTATGTGGAAATGCTTTGAAAGTTCATAAACTGTATTTCTTTTTCCTATGCTGCATTGGTTGGCACTCAACTTCAATATCGGACAGTACCCATTAACCTGCAGACAGGGATGTTGGCTGCAATCATTAGCCTGCATGGCAATATTGATCCTTCTACTGCATTACTGGTTAACCACTTTGGTCCACAGTAGGATATCTAGACATTTATTGAATGTATTCCCGTGAAATTTGATACAGTCCCTCTGCTAGTTTTGGTGATCCCTGACTTTTCCTCAAGTGCCTCGGGTAGGTTGAAATTTTGACCTCTTAGTGCAGATTGGTAGAGATGACCGTAGAGTTCAAAATATGAATACCTCTAACTTTGACCATTCATTCTTTTGCACTAAAACCACTGGCATGTAAAAAAAAATCACTTTCCCAGTGATACATCCAGATATTTACTGGATGTTTTGGCACAAAATTTGTAGGCATCCATGGTGCCCACAGGAGCCTAATGCCACCATAAGATTAGAAGTTGTGGATGCAGGTGAAATGTCTCTAAAACTGTCAGATGGATTGCCATAGAATTTTGTACACATATGATTTTGCCTCTTGGAAATAATCGCAGTTATGTGCTTTTTACTTTCATTTTCATTGTGTCTTGTGTTGAGGCTTATCTCAAAACATCTTAAAAACTTAATATAAAAAAAGGTGTCTGGAGGTTTCCCGGTGCTAACCATGTTATTGAAATACCCCAGGTTTGAGCCAAGCCAGAGATTTTTATTATATGTCATTTCCTAGTTCCTCTCTCGTTCCTGTTAATGTCCCTCTGCTCAGCCCTCCTGGCAAAACTCATGTTGGGCCCATTAGACGAGACTATCAAACCCTAGATTCATAACTGGGAAATGTGAATAGTATCCCGGTTCATGGACCAGTTCTTAGCTCTTGCATGGATCCTGGAGGGGTCATGAGAGTTTACTCATCCAGTCATCAGATGTCTTCGGGTTACTGAGGGATGCTGGGGCCAATGCTCTAAGCCACCTTGTCCCTATATACCTTGAGTGAGAGCTGTGTCTGTTTTCTCTGCAGGAAGTCAAAGTTCTTGGACTCTGTCAGGGTAGTGTTTGTCACAGATTCTGAGAAGCTTATTACTCTCAGCTCTGAAAGAGTACTAAAGGAGTGCCTCTTTCTTTCAAAGGAGACAGTTGAGGCAGTGTGTACATCTGAATGTTTGCTGGATGCCTCGTTATGGAGCTTTTCCAGTCATGTCCAATGAGTAACAACCCCCCTGGGGAATACTCAAATACTCAGAAAAGGATCTTTCTGTATATCCTGTTCAACCTGGGAACACCTGGGCCCCCAGGACAAGCTGAAAGACAAAGCTCGGCAAAGGGATATAAGACCTACTTTTCTTAGCCCTCAACCTGCACAAATGAGTGGCAGAAAATGGATGCATGGGAAAAGATCACTTAGAATTACATTCATAATTGCAGACTTATTAGGTTCTAGTGCCTTTCTGCTTTCTCTATCCTACAGAAAAACCACCACACAAAAATCGTCAACAGGACCACTTCAAGGGCATCAGAGCTGCTTGCTGAAGGCTGGAATATGTCTCCGTTATCACCATACAGGCAAACGCAAGTGGTCGACACTGTCTCTTTTCTATTGGAATGAATGTCATTTTATTTTATTTTATTTTATTTTACTTAAACATCAGCTCTTTTCAGTGTTGAGCTCATCCCTTGACAAAAACAGGATCACTCAGTTAGTTTGCTTGCGTGTAGGTTTGTGCATTATTCTTCACACTAACCTTCTCCGCACACCTCTGCAGAAACGTTGCATAATTCTAACCGCTAAGCACTCAAATCCAGTTTCAGTGCTGAAGGGCATTCCTGCACAGCCTCATCCCGAAGATATGGAATTTTTATTATCTCCTTGTTCATCACTGCTTTCATTTTTAAGGGGGATATGACTTTCAATAAACACAGTACATAAGTTTGTCAATTTGTCTCTTCTCACCGTCCTCTCCTGTCAATCCGTTGCAGGCTTTGCTCCAAAGGCCCCAGGGACTCTGCATACCTTGTTGAACCTGGTAGCTGTGACGAAGCCTGATGTTATAAGATGTGTAAGGTCTGAAGAAACAAACCAGGAAGCTTTTGTCTGTCGCATTCACATTTTCGACCTGAGCATCAGCCTGTATGGAAAGAGAAATGGGACAAATAAGGTAACCTGTGAAGAAAATATGACTTGTCTATAAAAGGTGATTAAAAATGTTTTAATCTGTACAGTGTATTTACAGTATTAAGCAGTAAATGAAGCCTGGCAGATTTCTACATTGTGCACCACTTTTGTTAAACATCTGTGAGATATCCAACGTTATAAAACATTAAAAGGGCTTAGTCCAAACTTTGAAAAATAACATTTAGAGGAGATGTCAACAGTCATCTACTGTATAATTGCTATGCCTACAAATATGCACCTCATGCAACTCCACTTTGAAAGACTATATACATCCATGCTTCATGCCACAAACTATGCTACAACTTGCACCCTCTCTTTTATCAGTTACTTTCCTTTATGCGGGCGAATGTATGTTTGGGTTTGAGAATATTTGGGGATTACAGACCTGCCCCTGCGCTGTGAACTCAATTTGAGACTTGAGTTTTCCAGCTTTGATGTCAGCGGAAGACACAGGTAAGTCAGTCACGATGGGGGTCCAGGTTACATTCAGACAATGAGGTCTCCCGTCGATTGGCTTCGAGCACTTCAAAGTCACTTGAGGTAACATCACTTAGGAAGACAGGGAGAGTAGAGTCAGACAGGTGTATAATGGGACCAGTAAGAGTGCGAAAAAACAACACAACCTTACCTTCAGCCCTACCAGTCTGGCATGAACGGTTAAACGAAGAGTTCTTGTTGGGATGTGCTATGATGCTGATGCAGAAAATTGCCCTCGTAGATAAGTTGGTGATTGCTGTGCAGCTGGTTTCAGAAGTGGTGCAGGTGAACGTATTTAAAGGATTGTTTGATGCGTTAGGACTGTGCATCCCAAAATACATATTAAGATGGAAACACACACACACAAGAAGACAGACACAAAATGTTCAAATGACTCCAACTCTTGCCTCAGGCACAACAATTAACAAGTAGACATAACACTAAGGCACAAATAAACAAGGCTAAATAGAGTAATGTTCTGTACTGCCAGAGAATATGCATGCACATGTTTCAATAATTTGCGCATGCAATTACACACACACACATCACAAGACTTTCAATACATGCTGTGCTGAGATGTCTTACATCTCATTTCCTTTTAATACCAAGCTGCAAGTAATTTTGGACCAAAAAAAAGTAGGCAATATCACCCAACAAACTGTGAGGTGGCAGCTGTCTGACTCTTTTCATCACAGTTTATCAAACCTGCCATCAGAGCCTCACACGCATATGAGATTCAAAGCTGATAACAAACCCTCAAGCATTTGCATGCAGCCTACAGAGTTGTTATCGAACTACTACGCTGGCACAAACTTGCAAACATGCAAAACACAACAGTTTGCTATTGCTGAACAGAGACTTGGTTAATTCAGGGTGACAGGCTAATCTTAAATCTGTCATAAACACTGAAAAAAAACAGAGATGCAGATAGCAAAATAAAGGTGCATGTTGGAAAGAATATACTGAATATTCTCTCAATCTTAAGATAAAAAGAACTTTCATGATGTGGACTTAAAAAAAGAAACAAGCCTTAGTGAAAAACCAAAACCAAACAAAAAAAAAACAAAAGACAAAACAAAACAAAGGGTTTTAGGGTGGGGTATAGCCAGGCAATACCTTTTTCAAAAGAAATGTATGAAAAGTTCAGCTTCCCAAGTATAACATCAACCACAACATACAATCAGATATCAATGATGCACGAAAGTAAACATGAGACAGTCTACTTCCTGGTTAACAGCAACTCTAACAGGCTTATTTTAGCTTTGTAAAAAGTTTGAGCTTCACAGAATGTAGATTTTTCAAGCTGTTATTCAAATTAAATTTCACTGTCACATTAAAAGAAAATTAAAACTGTTAATCATCATTTTTTTCTCCAGCAAGTGCATCTCTGTCCCAACTTATTACTAATAAGAACTGATGAACTGATAAACATTTGCCATTAAAACTTCTACAAAATGATTGATCACAGAAATTTTACACTAATTTGGGAACATGTTATAAGAAAGGAATAAAATTTACCTAATTTTGTTGCTGATAAACTTGATTTTTAACAGAGTGAATATTCTGTTATTTACATCTATGATTTTTGCAGTTGGGGGATAACAAAGTGTTTGGACTCCCTGATGAAGGTTTGATGCCGAAACGTGATGGAGCGTGTTTTCAAGGCTTAGTATGTCCATGCCATGACAATAAAAGCTTTTTTACATTTTGAAAAGAGTGTGTTGGAATTTTCTTGTGATTTTTCAAATCTCATATCCAAAGAGCAGCTCAGACAGACTGACTGTGAGTCCAGGAAGTGCTCCTTTTCTTGTATTTTTTGATATTATACAGACAGGTGACAAATAAAAGGAAAGTTTTATGCCATATTTTTCATAATGTCACCAAAAACCCAGTGTCTTTAATCCACATACTAGTAAAATGGCAAAACTTTGAGCATGCAGTGCATCCACCAAAGTCCAGTTTTGCATGGTGATGCACCAACCCTTACTTCTTCTTGAAACATCTATGACTAGAGGCACTACAGCTGTTCTGGATGCTTGTGGTGGTCTAACAAGATGATTAAGATTGTTTTTTTGTTTGATTTGTCATCAGTCTGTTAATATGTTGACATATATTTCCATCAAGATGGAGAATAAACTCTAAATTTTTCCAAATCAAAGCCACACATAGACCACACAAAAGAAAATATGCATTTTTTCATTATAATATTGTGAAATTAAACAATTTAACCAGAAAGACTATTAAAAAAAACTGGCTTAACTGAGGCAGAAGCATGTTTCACATGCTTGTACTTGTTCATGCATGACTTCCAAAGTAGAAAAAGAAGTATTGTCTCACTCCTGAGGCCGCTGCTTTACTTCCAGAGTGTAGTGTGTTGCTGGAGTGTCTCCGGCCTCCCAGTGGCAGGTGACATTAGCTCGTTCTTGGAACACACAGCCTATTAGCCGCAGGGGTCGGGGCGAAGTCATGGAGGTTGTAATTGAGAAGGCTGGAGGCAAAAGCCAAGATAGAGAGAAGATGGAGTTATTGGCATTCAGGGGTGGTTGCTCCAAGGCTTGTAAGTTTTTTTTTATATACACATAGTGTATGTGTGCCGAACTAAGATTTGAAAAAAGAGGATCATGGGACAGATTGCCAAGGAGGGAATAAGTGAATCTGCTCTATAAGCTGGCAGTTGCAGCACGTTGGCACTTAAATCCCTCCAATGAACCCACTAAAAAAAACATTAAGATTACTCATCTGAAATCAACCTCTCCATGTGGGATGCATTCAGTTTATCTAGTCAAATACTTAAGAATGGCTGCACTTTCTATTTAGCCTGAGGTTGAAAAAAGAGGCTCAGACAAGACTGTGCAAGATATGTTCCTTGATGTGATGTTCCACAGCTAACATTGCTGGTTCGGCTTGCTAAGTTTAAGTGTTGAGATAAATAGCATGATCACACTAGCTCATACATACCAGGAGCTTCAGAGGCTCCTCTCTAAACAATTTATCAGCACCTTCCTCAGCTGGAGGAACCTTTCTGGGAGTAGGAACTTGGAAACATTTGTCTTTCACAATCTGAGATATTCAGTTTTCAGTTTATTTGACAACAACTGTGTCCTGTTGCTGTTGGATTACTTTTTAAATTGTTTCTGATCTTCTGTCCATGATATTATTCACTTTTTTGGTCCTTGTCTTAATGATTTTTGTGCTAAAGTTTGTAAAATGAAGCGCTAATTTTGCCTTAGAAACATCACTTGTGTTAACTTTTTGGGAGGAAACTTGAGTCAGAACTTTACACAGATATGTTTGACATAAAGGACGTACTGCTAACTTTTCACTAACATGTCACATATCACATAAGCTGTAACTGTCAGACTGAAATAAACAAGGGGGTGATTCTTATTAGACATAATGATGTCTTTTATCTTTTTATGGGTCTTTTGATGTCCAAACCAGTTCAACCACAGCATTAATAGCTGTGCCAGTAACTTTCCTGTTTAAATTTACATAACGGATCACGACCCCTCTCCATTGTTGATCTGGTCCTTCAAACCAGAGATGTGCTCATGACATCACATCAGGTCTAACTCAGTGTTCCTGCTCTGGATTAAAACAGGAGAGGATTTTACCCAGAATGAGTCCGGCCCTCAGCAGGAAGGTCCACACCACATGCAGGTTCTGCTCCATGAACACCAGCTGGTCTCTCCTGGCACCGCAGCCCTACTCAATGACTCTCCCTGCTCAGACTACCAGAAGATCCTACACACAGTTAAAAGAGTTAAAATATAAACCGGATGCCATACTTTCCTTTCCTGTTTTCAAAATTGTAAAAAAAAAAAAAAAAAAGAGCACGTCAGCATTGTAAGATGGCCAAGAATGACTCAATTTAGTGGTTAAATTTCACTGCTTACCAGAAAGAGGTTACAGTGTGGCTAAACGAGTTTCACTACAACTTTCTCACTGTCTGATCCCTTGTTGCTGAGATTAGGTTGTGCCACATGACATTGCAACAATTGCAACACAGGGAGGTTTTAACAAACATACATGAGACATTTGGAATTTGACTTCCTAAAATGGGTGTGGCGGGTTTGAGTGTGTAACTGAATGGAGCATCACAGGTTCCTACATCAAAATAAAGACGGAAATGCTGGTCTGACCTGTTACTGCCAGCAGCATTGAGACAACACCTGAGTGTTAGAGATCAGACTCACTGTCACACAAACATGAAGGAGAAATGCCAGATTTTTTTCCTTGTATTCAGACCTTATGTGAAGTTTGGGGACAGGTTCATTGTTAAATCGATGCATTTAATCCAAAATTTGTTGAGATTATCATATTCCGATTGTGATGACCCCCTAATTGGTTTTCAGGCTGCTCATTGAGAAGGCATTGTGCTGGACTTTAAAAAAATGTAAAGATTTATTAAATATCTTAAAACACACTAATATGTAGGTGTGAGCAGAGATAGATGTTTATGTTTGTTTACAACTATAATTCCTACTGTGAGTCATCTACAAGTGGTTACTTTATAAACAGAGATGACTATACAGTACATCAGTTTTAATATTTAAACATGCATTATACAAAATACTGTAAATCAATAAACACTGAGAATGTTGTGAATACACCTAAATATACCTGAGAAGAACTGCATTATAGTATTTTATAAATCATCATGTTTATATAGTGCTGATAAATGTTGTAAGTGTTATGGACTTTCACCTGGGACACAATTGGTATCAAATGGACTGACAAAAATGAAAAATACTAGAAAATCCTAGGAAATGCTAAATGAGACTACTTTGAAAAGGCTGTTTTCGACAACACCACTTAACATCACAACAAGCTTTTAAAACAGTTTTAATCAATATGAACACTACAAACTCCAACATAAATCATTTCCACCTTATTGGAAAGAAGAACAACAGTTTCAGAGCAAAATGTCCCCAAAGTAGGTTTTCACAAGTAAAAGCATGTAGACATCAGGCATGTTAGCAGCATTTCAGTGTTGCAGTTGAGGTGACTTAAACCATCTTGCATGCTATTGTGTACATCTATCACGGAACATTAAACATTATTATTAGCTAAGCTTTTATATTTTGTCACTGAACTGTCGCTTTTTTACAAAATAAGTACAACTAGCTATAAAATAAACTCTTTCTCTCTGTAGGTTACGGGGATAAAAGTATATGTCGCGATTAAATACCTGAGAGATGCGCAGGGTGTTTCATCCAAAACACTCCACCTGCTGATATCTTGCCGGTATTGTACTGATTCACACTGTAAAGCTGTTGAAATCAATCGCAACAATTAGAGCTGCAAACACTGATTAATAAAAAGACCAATTCATAGCTTTAAAAATAGTGAGGTTGTCTTTTATGAGTTCTTTGACGTCAAGAAAATCTTTTCCAGTGTACTTTTTTTTTTTACCACAGGTACAAAACATATTCATTTTGCAAGGAAATAAGACAAAAATGCCTGAATTCGCACACGTGCTTGGAAAACTGCCCGAAATAAAGTTAAAATATCAAAAAACTAACAAAACATACAAAAAACTTGTAAGAAAAGCTTTAAAAGGTCATCATTCCCCAACCCAACAATCATAAGAATAAATAAATTCCTAACACAAACATTTTTTCAATTAATAGCTGAATATGTAAACTAACTACTTTTAGTTTTGTCTTTTCCCAATAACAGTCTGCGTTAGGATTTAGGAGAGCATCCGATTAATAAAGTTATAATATATATTATAATATATAAATATAATATTTAAAGCAGGCATCATTCAACGTGGCGACCTGTTTCAACATGAACCTAAAAGTTACAGTATCATTCTCACGTGGCTTTAAGAGACACCAGCGCTTTCATCCAAAAAAAAGATTCAAGGGAAAAAACGCTTCCACTTACCGGCGTGAGCTCTTGCAACACGCGCGTCTCCTTCGGTCTTCCTACTGCGATCACACATAAGCAGCAGCCGCCTCTCAGTTTGAAGTAAACATCTGTCCCGCCCAGCTGTTCGTCAGCACCACCGGTCGCGTCCGGTTTCCAAAAGCGGGTTCCGGGGTCCTGTGGAGGAATATGTGAAGCTTTCAGCGGAGGTTTACAAATAGCAAAATCATTTCCCCTTTCTTTATTATGTGTTGTTAAGCTAAAAAGTGAACAAATAAGTAGAAGAAGTAGGCTTCAGTCTTCTCATTTTCAGTTTAATCCACACAAAATCTGTATCTATGATGTTACAAAAAACCAACTTAAACAACTTACCTTTCTTTTTTCTTCTCCGTGAAACAGCAGTTGTCGTTTATATAGCGACTCGAAATTTTTTAATTTACATTTCAACGCTTCACTGCAGAGCACACTCACTGGCTTTCTGCCTCATATTTAACTAAGAAAACAATTAAGAAGTGATGGATGGACGCTGCAGGATGTCTCAAAGCAATATCAGCTGCAGTGATTGTTTTATTTCATGGTTTGTCTATGTCATTCTTGCAATTACACAAGCAGCTGTGCTCATAACTGACTAATGACCCACATGAGAAAAACAAAATGATAAACATTAAGGTGTGTAACTCATTCATGACGACATTTAACGGATTGGGTTGATGCCCCTGAAACCAGAAACTAGCTTCACGCTTTCAAAGTTTAATATTAACAATTTTAGCACCAGTTACAGTACAATTAGGGCTGTTTACTGCTGTACAGGGTCGATGTCTAGTTAAAACTGTGCTGTGGGAGTACGCATGTGTATGTGGCAGCATAATAAATACTGACTGGAGGACATCGAACTGTTTCTATTCTGGGTTAGATTACAAACCACCTGGACAAAAACCAGGAGTCCTCAACCACTAGACCACATGGGACCTGTGCAGTTTCTAGCTTCTGTGCTGTAGATGGTACTAAAACGTTCCATGTTGCACCTTTAACTTCTATATCAGCTTCATTAAGTTGACTTAACTTCACAAGTTGTCATTTGACAAGTACACAACTGCCCAGTGCAGCATAAGAAAAAGAAATTATAGTTTTTTAGTGGGTCAGGTGAATCCAAAATCACAGTAGGTTGCAGCTTGTGCAGTCATGTGACAAAAGCAAAAAATAGGCCTTTCTCTTCACTTCTCAGGGGATCAGATCCCATCCCTCCTAGTTAGAGCTACATTTGCGAGGCAGTGGCAGGCAGAGTTGTTGTATCCGAGGTGAGGCTCTGGCTGAGCGGGCTGCCCGGCTGACTATGTACGGGTCATATCCTTCATACACAGCCTTCCTCTCTTTGGGACTTGACAGTTCAAGGAGTCTGTGGCTGGCTTGATAGTTTCTTGCTGCTCTGGAGACGAGCCAGCACACTGAGCGATCGCCTTGAAACTTAGGGTGGTCATGCTTAGGGCCTGCAGAGGCAACGTTTTTTATGTTAAATAGCAAGTAAATTAAAGCAAAATCTAAATAAAAACATTGCATGGTGGCATGAAAGACTTACTAGCAAGTAGCTCAATGTGTGTTGATGCCTTGCGGGGTATGTGTATCATGGGTTCAGGTTTAGATTTGTGGCCAGTGCCCTCCTGCACAGGCCTTCTTTTTGGTTGGGCGAGCTGACAAATTCTTGGAGTGGCGACTGCTGTTTGAGTCGCTCTGTTCAACTAGAAAACACATCTCAGGTCATTGATAGCACCATATTATACACACAGGCGCAAAAAAGTGCAATAATACACATGAGCTCCTTAAAATCAATCAAACAAATGAAGTTGTACTGATTTCACCGACACTTGACCCTCATATTTTATTTTATTTTTAGTGTTAGTGGATGGAAATGTAGGTCTGTCAGTCTGTTGGTCCTCTGCTTTGGTTTAGATAAAAATATGTTGACAGTTTTTGGTTGGATTGAATTTAAATTTTGTGCAGGTCTTCATTATCTCCAGATTATGGTACCATTCTGCTAGCGCCACCATGGGGATTCTGTTATGAATTGATAGTAGCATAAGGGAACTACAACTCCATTTCATTACAAAACCTTTTGTTTTTAAATCACCAAAGCTTAATTTAGTACCTTTAATTAAGCTGTCAGACTTTCTAAATACCCAAAACCTTGGACATAGCGCCATGGCTTGCTCTGGATTTAAAATAACATAATCATTGCATACTTGATAAGCTGCCAGCAACCTCATGATCTACCACTTACACAGCAGTTTCTCAGGAAATGGAATTCGTTACTCACGGGTCCCAGCAGCTGACGGTGCGGCTGCCAGCCAGCTGCAGGAGCACGAGGTTCAGCGAGCCTACAAAGACTATCGGACGGGACGGCCCTGAGAGCCCATTCACTCACCTCCCATATGGGAGAAAGTCTGGGGGGAATAAAAATTGATAGATATGAAAGGAGGAGGCAGAGAAGACTTCCCTAATGTTCATGTTTTGTTGAATTTTCATTAACAAAGGAAAAGAGAGACTGTAATCAATGGCCTGTGACAAATAAAGGCACAGATCTCTTTGCCACAAAGGTTAAAAGAAATCACACGTGTTAATTTGTTAATAAATCATTAGTTCTTTGCATTTGTAGAATAGCAGAAGTTGTTATATTTACGTGTCTTGAGTGTAGAACTTTTTACTTCTACATAGCTCTGACCAGCGCGGGGTCAACTCTACAAAGAAAAAAAAATGTGCACATCATCACAAAAAAAGCTGTACAGGACAAGTTTGTAAGTAGAAAGAAAAAGTGCAGACTGGATGAGAAAGGTACCAATCTTGGTGGTGGATCCAGTCGTTTCTGGCGGCAGCTCATCTAGCCAGTAAACAGAACGACTGAAAAATAACAAAAAGAAGTTTCAACAGAGAAGCAAGGAGACACAGAGACAGATAGATAGAGAGAGGACCACTCAGGCCTACCGGTCTGGGTATCTGAGATGGTTGGGTTTGGGTTGTGCTAGCTTCTGCGTCCGAGTCGCCATGGAAACAGTTGAATCTTTTAGGGTAACAGAGCACATTGCTGCTAAAATTATCCAATTATCCAGCAGTGGTACAGCTTCACAAAAAACTTCTAACCAGAGAGCTTTGAATAATAAAACACAATTATTATGGAGCTGGCTAATTTTTGTATGACTTGAAAAAAGAACTAATAGGTCAATTTATGGTAAAAAAAAAAAAATAGTCATCAGTTGTTGGCTTGATTTGCTACACTGACTAAAATGTCCAAATATACTAAACTTTATTCATATACAAAGGTCAAAAAAGCGCTTCCACCCATCAAAAACCTAAATCTTCTCTCACTCTTTCTAAATGTAACATTAGCAAAGGATAAACCCTCCCATAGACAGTTAAAAACCAACCACAAAAAAAGATTTAATCTTAAAGTGATAACATTAATACTCTCTGAACTCACAAAAATGATAGATAATTGTTAAAATTCAACTAATAACAGTATTTTTTGGCTTGAAGCAACGCTAAAGTTTACCTGTGTTACTGTGGGGGGTGACACCGACACCTGCTGGTTGCTAGGGGATCAGATGACGCCGGTGGGCTGTCACATCTGTGCAGGGCGCGTGAAGATGGCCAGCTCCGCCTTCCCGATTTGCGCATACAGGTTTTTCACAATAAACTACTAAATTAAGATAAATAACAACGGCTGTTTATTATGTGACCGGTTTTAGACTGCGAAACTGTTTTGTACCATGGAAACATGCACAAGCTTGAATATGACGTGGTTCCCAAAGAAAGGAGAGTAAACTTTAACCTTAAATCCTCTCAGTTGACTACTGTAGTATTAGGAACAGTTTTGTAAAGGCATTAGGATCATTTACCAAAGTAAAAGCACCATAACTAAGGGTGGAAGCATGTGATACAATGTAATGTAACGTTCTTGCCGGTTTCCAAAACCTCCAATGCTTCAAATTGTTCTCTTCTCGTACTTCATGAATCCAGATGTCAAATGTCTCCTACAAATTGAAGCATTCAAATGGGGGATAACTCCCAAATATTTCCCACCAGAGCAAATGAATCATGCTAATAATGTGTCACCTTACCGCAACAATGTTTGATATTTTCCCGAAATTTATAAGGCCCTTCCACCCCCGCAGGATGCATCTGAAATCAATTAACTGCCTGATTTGTTCTGAAAAAAACAGCAAAAGTATGAGAGCAGCAAAAAATCCATTGAAATACTGTGTGTTTAGGGAGTAAAGATATCCTAAATAGTATGTTAAATAGGTGGTTTGGTCCAGGTGAGTATTTTTTACAGCACAAACACAACTGAATATTCTTAAAAAAGTGTGAATGTTGTAGGAATACTACATGCAACAGTGTGTCTCTATGAGCCTCTCACACTTTCGCTACTGGTTGCTGCTTGTTGCTTTAACCATAAAGACATGACACTACGGTACTGAGTATATGAGCTATAATATGGTATAAAATTGAGTGTTTACAGCATATAGACAAAACTGACAGAGGGGTGGGACCAAAAGAAAAAGGTGCAACAATAAATCCATCTGCTGCTTTGGCACCATGAATAGTGGCATGGATTTATTAATACAATGCACAATTGCTAGTTAATATTTCAGATGCATTTTGGTCATTTTGCTAACAGTGCAGATAGCTTCATCCCTCAAATTAGCTACTGGGTAATGTACAAAAGTATCACCAGAAAAATGTGTTTAGACAACCATCACACAACAAAGAGATACAACTACACTGTCATTACATCACAACTAAAAAGGTTGAGAAACAACTATATAATCTTTAATGTTTTGATGTTTTCTTTAAGCTTCTGTGTTTTATGTAAAACTATCAATCTGAAAAATAAATAGCAACTACAGTTAGCACTTTTAACTTACCCTGACTTTAATTCAATACTTTTATCTCTACTCACATTACATTGCCTCACCTGTACAAGAAAAAAAAGCATGAATGAAGCTAAAATCTTAAATTTAGCCACATAAATCTGTTGATGATAGTATGAAGCCTATATATATATATATATGAACATGTGGAATATCTCTTTCACAATCATTCATTTACCATTCACACACTGACATGGACTGCAAAATTAAACAATGCAGAGACAGTTAAAAAACAGACAACACCTTTATTTTCAACAGACATTTTAAATCTTATAAAACAGCAAATAACAGTAAATAATCTACCAAAGCTTTTTTTTTTATAGTCAAGATCACAAAGCCACAAGCTTTCAATATAATACTGTAGTTATTATTCTCTAAAGTAGTATTGCAGGAGTCTGTTACTGTGTGAAGTTAACAAGTCATGTCTGTCTGACATTATACTGTAACTCTGTTTTGGTTCACACATAACATAAACTAAAGAGGACGCTGCAGGAAATGCAGCTACAGCGTCAAATAACATTCACAGGCCTCTGAAACACAAAGAGAAACCCAGAGATGACCAGGGTTACATACGTAGTGTTTGGTTGATACTGTATTCTAACACTTAAAGGATAATAATAACAGTGTTTTTGGCTGTTACAGCACTTGTTGTTACTGCATTTTCTACTTTCTACATCTAGTTTAAAATCCCATACCTCATATCCATTATTTTATTAGATTTTTTTGTCACTTTAAAGATAAAATTCACTTCAAAATAACTTCTGCCTTGGTTGAAAGTCAACCGAAATGAGTGGCACAAACCAAACGATAACACCACCTTTGTCCTTTAAGCCACCTGGAAAAACAGTCAGAGATAAATCTTCATGCAATTCTGTAGTTTCTACTGTCTGAGGACATCTGAAGACATGAATTTGTCTTTTGATCTCTTGGAATTTCTCCAATCATCAGCCACCAATCATCATATCAAAGATCACTGATAATCTCTCATTCCATGGTATTAAAACATGGGAATATCAGTGGCAATAACAATTCACAGGCATAAATTCATGAGGCAACAAGCTATCTTATTAAGCTGCCAGTGTAGTTTGCTGGGGTTAAGGTAAACAGAAAAGGTGACACCAAACAGTCCAATCTCTTGAGAGCAGTGCAGGTAGAATGGAATTAAAAAGGCATGTAGGAAAGGGCAGAAGAAGGTAAATATTAAGTAAATATTGTATTCAGTAGCACCAGGAGAAGAAGTAATGAGAGTATGTCAGTGTCAGAGGGTCTGTACTATGACAGGATACAGTAAGGACATATGCTCAGCTCCTCTGATTGGCAGCTTGTGTGTAGTGTAGTAGTGGATGACCTCCGGGATGGTGGAAAAGGGAGGGCTGTTCTCTCCAAGCACGTAACGGCCGTCGGCAGACTGAGTGAACTTCATGTGCATGAAGCCCTTACAACTCCTAACATAGAGAGAAAAGGAACGATTCATCTTTGCATGTCAGATTCAGTCATCATGCCACGAGCCATAACTCTTTACAACTCTTCCCCGCTGTGTGACAGATAACATTCTGGACTTTTTAAGGACTCAATGGCAAATATTGCACTACTGTTTTTTTTTAAACCTTGCACATCTTTGCTTCTGCCAACTGACTACCATTTGCACATCTTGCTCTTGTTCTTTTGTTATGCACACATTTTGTGTTATGTTGTTAATTTATCTTGTAAATGCCCCTTTTTAATTCACTTGAAGATTCCTTCTAGTGATTCTTGCATAGTTTGTTTTATTTTTTTGTGGAGTGCTGCAACAGTGGAGTTTCCCAATTTGGGATCAATAAAATACATCCATCTATCCATCTATCAATCTATCTATAACCAACTATTGTGACATTTATATAACCAGACTTAAAGTACATCTGTGATGTTCCAGACATTTATAGCATGGAACAACATGTCCTAGTGTCCTGCGAAGAAATGTTGCAGTGCATGGGTAACTCCTTCTGGAAAGAAAAGCATCTAATTTTATGTTTCTAAAAACAATCAGTGCAACATACTCATCTCTTTAATGGATTTGAGGAAAATGGTACATGAACTCTTGTCTTTATCGTCAAAACACTCCTGATGGGCTCCACATACTCGATAAATGTTGCTCACTATACAAAGTGAATTACTAGGGAACTTGAAAGTGTTGGGTAGTTGAGTTAATTCAGTTGGGTATAATCCAATCAGATGACTGATTAATGATTTGTTGGTTCAAAAGAGCAACTATTTCAAACATGCGGCTAAACCCTCAAAAAACATGCGTTTGATCCTATTATTCATACAGGTTTAAAACAGAGAGGAAGTGGGGATGGAAAAAGAGAGAGCAATACATCTGAAGTGAATGGTTGGGATAAGGGACAATGGAAAAATGGTGAAAAATTAAAAATAGCCATGGGGATCAAATCTGAGAAGATACTCTCACCCCCCACAGGCCATAACAATACCAAAATGAGGCAAAAAACTGGATCAGATAATTTTAGAAACAGTGAAGTGCAGTGCAGCACACAGGTGCAAAAATCCCCTGTAAGAGAGTGCAATGATGTTTTAAATCATGACAGTTAGAGAGGATATGTGTTTTTTCTTCTTAGATTTTAAACAGCTGAAATGCAGCTTGGGTCATAACATGAGGATAAATGTCTACCTGAGTGAAAGAGAGTAGTCGGTCCTGCAGGTCTGGCTGTTTCTCACCAGGTAGGAGCTCTCCTTGCACAGAGTCAGTAGACTCTCTGCTTCTGAGCGGCTCAGGGTCCCATGGTACCACCTGCAGGTGACCAGCAGGAAACATTACAACCAAAGAGCAGTCTATAGCATGTCTGAAACCAAAACTAATGTTTCTTGGTTCCTTACAATTTAGCACTTCAGTTCACTTCCTCACTCTACACGCTTGGCGCAGACACATTTGTGGCTGAAAACACACTCAAATATGCAAGTAAAAGGGATTCACCATTCACAAACCTTTTCCTGAATTTACAAAATTGCCTGATTCTGTTTCATGGTGGGTCCCGTTTGACAAACAACATTATTATTATATACAGGCGAAAATTAAGACATGGATGGCTCTGATTTTAAGCAAAGCAAGTCAAAGTGGCTGAGGGTAAAACTACAGGCATCCTCCAGACCTCTCAATCACATCTCTATTCAACAGCATTCAGTGGTGTGGAAATCTTGCGTCACCATATTTCATGAGCTCAATGATGGGAAAAAAAGTCTATGTCAAGGGGGAAACACATAATTAGTTACAGCTAGAGGAAATACAACAAAATCCCAACAGAAATAAAACCTTATTATTTGTTCTGATCAACAGCAGACTGTCAAGCAATTTCCTCTCTATCTTCAACTGTCAACTCGTAAAACAGCCTTTAAATGCCCATTTGTTCACATGGGGGCTTAAAACATCATGCTCAATGTTGCTATTGTCACACACAATACAGTAATAAAGGAAAGAAAATCAGGATGTAATTTTTTTTATTCAAATATGAGTTATATTCTGTAATTTTAAATTAAACAGCACCAGATATATTTTTCAGCTTTTCCTCACCGTTTTTTTCTGATTAATGAAGGTAATACTGATAAATGTGTCACTAAATTTCTTCAAAATATGCAAACAACCAACTCCCTTTGGTATGTCATTATTCCAATAATGCAAAGCTTCCAAGTTTAAAAACTTAGAACTAATATCTGTTTAAAACTCCCATGTTTTTCAAATGTTAAAACTAAATACTCTACAGGACTTTTATTTCTTTTATTAAATATGCAACATGGCTGCACAAGAACTCTGTTTCTTTATATTCCGTTTTTATACTATGTTGTTATGCATATCTTAACCTTAAATAATGTTGAATTGAAAGGTATTATGTGAGAGAGACTATTGTGGCCATCTCAAGTAATGAGACAAACTATTTAAAAAACTGGCTCTATGTTTTAACATTGCAGATGTCCACTTACACTTGTCTCTCTAGCGGCACAGATGGATCCACTCTCTCTCCCAGGAGAGGAGGAGTGTCACCAACCAGACGTAGTGTAGTTGAATCAGCTGTGGTTGATGCACTTCCTGTCTTGGTGAGCCTTGTCTGCTCTGTCTGAGCTCGAGAACGCTCCCTTTCGGCCCCTTCAAACTGAACTGTGACCACACAGAGAGATACAGTTGATTAGTTAGAAATAAAACAAGACACACTTATAATGTATAACCTGAGACTGCCAGTTTACCAGCCAAAGCTTTAGAGATGTTGTCCTTCTTCCACTCCCAGGGCTGGTCATATTCATCAGCTGGCCTCTCGTCATCCTGGGGGAGCCTGCTCTCCCTGCTGTCTATCAGGGCAAGTCCACCCTCAACTCTCTGAATTTGTTGTTGAGCTGTTGGAGCAGCTCGGTGGTGGTGACGGGTCCTCTCCTCATATGGGTTATCATATAACTGGCCTCCATCTCCACTCCCAGACCTGTTGGTCATCATGCTGTGCTGCAGTTCTGAAAATATGCAAAGGGAGTAAATGACTTTCTGCAGATTTTAAAGACACGATCCGGCACAATGTGACAATTAGAATTTGACTAAAACTGAAAATATGGAGGAATGAAATTAAAATGTGGAGTACTAACACTAACCAATTACCCCTGGTAGTCATTTTGCCTTACTTTATTTTGACTTTATAGGGCAAAAGGCAAGTAATAGCTACTGTTGAGTAAGCGAAAAAAAGATGTATCTCACTTATAACTAACCTGAAATGATGCGCTGAGCCTCAAATGGCTCCATATAGCTGCAGCAGTCTGTTGGTGCAGATTTTGGCTCCCAGTTTTGTCTGCCTCTTGGGTCTGGACGGACATCAAAAGGATCAGAGTAGTCTGTGTCAGCGTCCAATGCTGCTGGAGCAGAGGGAATGACCTTGGAAGGGAGAGAGAAACAAAAAGCATCTCACAAATAAGAGCACTGAAAATAAAACTATATGTAGGAGTAAATGAGATACAGAGGAATACAGAACAGGGATAAGAGATAAGAGCAATGCTTAAAGAAAATGAAGCAGAACACAGATAAAAGTCTTACAGGCTCCTCTTGAACAGTTACAGGACTTAAGGGGACTTTGCAGCGGCCAAACTCCTGGGAATCCACTTTAATTAGTCTGTGCTTGGGAGACACCACTTTCACCTGGAACATAAACCATGCAAACAAACCTCACATTGTAGATTTAGTAATTGCCTCAATACTTGTTGTCAACAGGAGATAGAGGAGAAAGTCTATATGACCTAAGGATCCCTTTTTGAGTATCTAGTGAGACATATTATGTTATAAGAACAATCTTTATTCTTGCACATGACTATAAAAACATGCATGTCATACCTCCACACCATTAGGCAGAACAGAACCAAATGCAGGGAAAGAGGGAAGGCTCACTGTAGCACTACAAGGGCTAAAACCACCATTCTGATGCTCCTTCTCAGAGTGTTGGTATGGGTCCTCAAAATCCAGCTCCTTCTGAGCTCTGTAGGCCCTTAAAATCTCACTCTCAGTGTAATCTGGCCTCGGGGGCTGTGGAGGGTCACGCCTGGTGCCAAAGTTCAGGTAGTCCTTCAGCCACTTTGCCATGGATCTGGGAATTAATTGGCAGGAAGATTGCTTTGAGCAATTTAGGATGATGGAGTGAATGAGTTAATTGTCAAACAGAAAGCTGGACTATTACATTTTGTTATTTATTTATTCACATTTCAGTCATTTCATTAATAGCAAGCGATCAGAAGCTCTCACATAGACTTGCGTTATGGCTATCAAGTACATAATTGCCGACCTATTTTAAGTGTACAACCCAAGAAATAAAGATGCGTTTGTTAAGTGTATATATATATATATTTCTTAGCAAAGTGAAGCATTAACAAATGCAAAATGTCAATCCTTAACCCTAAGTTGAACTGTTACGTTTTTTAAGTAAAGCAGCCTGATAATCTCCATGGGGATTTTGTTTACGTTAGCTTATTTAAACTTGATGGAAGTTGTTGAATCTCCCTAACAAATACATATGCCAAAAAGAAGGAAATGTGTTGATACCAATCAACAGGTCGACAAAAAAATAGTTTTCCAATTAAACAAGGTAAACAATTATAAAGTGAACCTGAAAGTAGGTTTTGACAACAGAGGTTTACGCTAGCCAGCGTGCTAAGTCAGCAAATCACAGGCAACACTAACAATAACGTTAGCTAGTTAGCATTTGAAGGTTTAAGGGGGTTTCAATAAACAACTTCTTCACAACAGTAGATTAAACATAGTATTTTCTTTAAAATTATTTATGCAAAGCAAAACAGTGAATTATTTCTGCTATTATATACTTAAAAACAGTACACTGTTACAGTAATATGTGTCGTAGTTACAACTGATGGTCACCGCTCTGTAAATATGCCAAAGCTAAGTTAGCCAACTTAGCTGGATAACAGCTAACGTCTCAGCCGTTTACTAACGTAACTGCTACCGTTACTTATTCAAACTCACCCTCTTTCTTGGCATTGACGGCTTCCCGTTTCAGTTATGTCTTTTTGGTTACCATCCAGCGTTTTGTTTTACCGCTATCAGGCCTAAAAATAAAACATTGTTATCCGTGAAATCCGTCCAGCTTTTAAAGCCAAGCAGGTCAATCAGCTAATGGTAGCTCGTCCAGACCGTGGAGCAGACAGTCTCCGACACCGACACAACACACACTGGCACTGCAGGCTGCCTTAAAGGGGAGTACCGACACAAAATTTGGTTGGCCGACATTAAAGCCGCAGATATGTGGTACGCGATATGCCTGCTGCTAAATACAGAGATATAATCCTTTGTCTCACAGATGAAGATCTAATAAAGTGGACAATGCCATCGTTTATATACTATCATAATTATATCCACGGTTAAATTTTGGTTTTAAAAATCTATATCCTCTTGTCTTGTTCTAATATTGGATGCCAGGTTTTGACTCAGCATCTTAAGCTATTTTAAGCAGCAGCATTTAGGGCACACAGCTTATATTCTCATTTCTATGGATATAAATGTTTTCTAGGTGCATTTAAATCAAACCAAGTGCAGGTTATGTTGTTGTTTGCCAACAAGACAAACTCCTTCATCTGAGATTGAGCAATTAATCAAAATTGCACAACAAATAAGTAAATGTAAATGTTTTAAAATTCTTTCCAAGGTCAAGAACACTAAGATCAGCTCGATAAAAACATTAACAAAAATCCCTGATAACTTGAAACCAATATTATATACTGCTAAAAACAGGTAAATTTCTTAGAACTCAATGATTGTCACAGAAAATTCACACTGGCCCAGTGAAATATGACCATTATTTACATTATTTACATTATTTACACTAACCAATGCTGAATTGCACAAAGTCAAAACCATTAACTTAGTTAAATATCATAAGTCTGAAGTTAACATCAGCTTAAATTCTAGCTTCTCTAAATTTGCAAATTCATCTAAAACGTAAATTCATTTTTTAAAGGGCAGGCAGACAGAAATACAACAAAATAAATATTCTGGTCACACATAAACATCTATATTTAAAAAAATATGAGCACTGAAAGATTTTAAAACATGTCAGACACAAAGAGTAAAAGTTAAAAAGGTTTTAATAAACACTAAAATATACATCGGATATTTTCTCAGGGCAAAGTTCCCCTCACCAGTCAAACAATACCATTTTACAGGTCAAGAACATGGGGATAAGCTGAGGAATTACTTTTGTTTCAATGAATTTCCAAGAGCAGACAATACAATTGCCCACAAACACACTGACTAACCATCAGTCTGTACAGAAATGTTATAATAGATGAGACTCAAAAACTGGTTTACACATTACTTTGAGGTCCACATTTTTAAATTCCTTTCTGCATCTTTTGAACAATTGTGTGGCAGTCACTCAAATCAAAATCCATCCCAGGCATCTTCTTTTCATTCGCTGTCATTGCTGTCACTGTCTGAATACGCCCCCAGCAGGCTAAGAGATGATGTGCCGTTCTGTGTTGTCACAGGTTTAGAGTCATTCTTTGAGTCAGCTGCAGATGCCTTTGAATCTGAAAAACAAGACACACAATGATTGTGCTTGTCAAATCACATGTAAAGAGGGTATATGTCTGTCATAAAAAAAACAAAAAACAAAAATATGAATAACATATGACATATGAAAATCCCATACTCATGGGAACACAAGGGACAAAAATATTTGATGAGAAAGAAATCAAAGAGATGAACTGATGTTTTTCAGAAGAGTGATACATGTTTTGTACAAGCAGTAAGAGATACTGATGTGTTACCTGTTTGTGATGCAGGAGCAGCAGCGGCCGCCACTGTACTGGGCTTGTTGACAGTCACTGCTGTTTTTTTTCGCACAACCAGGGAACCTAAAGCCCCTCCACCTCCCAGAGTCCCCACACTCCTCTCCCAGCTCTCAATCTTGGCCCTCTTTACTCCTCCAGCTGAGGCTCCCTGTGGAGGAATACTTCATAAGAAACTCAAGTATCTGCTGCTCACAAGATGGCCTTTTAAGTTCTTTCTCTGATGATTTTTTTTCAGGATATGCATCTTTATGAACGTGTAGATAATCTACAACATTCCATGTTTCATTTGCTGAGACTTCTTAAGCCCCTTTATTTATTGCTTTCATACCATGCTCCTTACCAAAGTAAATGTTTGAAACCATTTGCAAATGTCATTAGAACCAAATCTAGGGCACCAAAAACAGGGCACACTTTGTTGAATCAGAAGTCATATGTACCTGTGCCTCTGTGGGTCTGTTGGTGGTGAGGATGTCTGTTGGTTTGTCTGTGCTGGATTTATTAGGCTTTGAGCTAGTGCTCTCTTCTTCCTTCTCCGAGTCAGAGTCAGAGTCTCTGAGCCTTTTCACAAGGGCACGTTCCAACATCTCTCTGAGGAAAAAAATAATGCATTTTAATTTCATTGGGTTTTTAATTGTTGTTTGGAAGAGTTCACACTGATGAAAAAAAAGAATAAGGAGGATAAATAATACTTATTCAGACAGAAAAATATTAGTTTAAACTTTTCTCACTCACTTTGTCTCTCGTTCATCCTCTTCTTTCTCTCTTTCCCTCTCTCTCTTCTCCAGCTCCCGATAGCGGTCAATCATTCCCTCAAAGTCCACCTGAGCCTGTCTCTGGTTCAGCTCCTTGAGCTCCTGGAGGTTCTCCAGAACCTCCATCTCCATCTTGGAATCCTTTGTGCGGTTCTCCAGCACCTGGTCAAAGATTGGGAAATTATCAAATCCTCATTTCTATTGTCAGTGACAACAATAACGGTTAAAGACATTCCCAACACTGACCTTCATGGGGTTGTTCAGTTCCTCTTCCTCCCTCTCCTGTTGGATCCTCTTCTCTTCCTCTTCAATAAGCTTTTCTGCTTGGAAGTTTCGTGTTGCACCATGCTCCATTGCATAGTCTGTGTTCTCTGGGTCAGTCTATAGTGGCAACACAAGATATGAAAGAGTGACAAATTATTTCTTATAAACGCTGTAGAGGTCCATTGTAGAAAATAGCATAGACACAGCTAAATTTTTTATCTTCAAAGTACTTGTTCTGTCTCATTTCATCAAATATCACAGAGATAATCAGATTATTAAATACTCTCACCTTAAATGTAATCTCAGCAAGACACCGAGTACATTTGATGTAGAAACGAAAGATGGGCAGTCCCATGTACAGCTCATTCTGAACTGTCTCTTTGCGTGCATTGAACTTCTTGCCCTTGTAAATGTACTCGCCACATGTTTTACACCTGCAAACAAAAAGAGCAATGCTGACACTGCAGTCATAGGACACATTCAGAAAAGCCAGGAAGACTTTATTTCTACAAGCCCTGGTCTAACTGTAAATACAATGAAAATCTGAAACCGTTTATGTCTCAAAATGAATGAAGCCAGTCAAGATACTTGTACAGTTCGATAACCTGAAATAACACACAATTCACTTACCAAGATAGCTTTACAGGAGTATTTAATAGTGTTTTTTTCTGCAAAAGTTTCTATTTAAAACATGTTGTTCATGATTTGAAATGTGTTAGTACAAACAACCCCAAGAAAAGTCAACAGAAGCATAAAAAATAACCGTTGGAACACTCTAAAGTCCATTAGGTGCTTAAAACTATGTCCAGGAGAAGAGTCTGGTCAATATTTTAGCATGACTGAGAAAAATTATGGGAACATCATAAACAAAATTACAACTGCTTCATTCAGCTCACTTTCTCTACTAACACATTATCTGAGAGAACCACAGATGAAGAACCAAAGAAATAAAGAATAGCAGATTACTCCTAAACCTTGCACCAATTTTCCTACTTTCTCATTAGTGCAAATTGTCATGCAGACTCCAGGCACTCGTTGGATTTTGAATCTAAATATGTGTCAGGTTTAACCGCACTATGTTGTCAGTAATTGCATGCTGTCATCTTTTTTTAACATTGTAATAAAAAAGACTCTGTCCTGCCACATCAGCTATGTGGCAGTGAAATGAAAGTGGCATTAAGATGAGTATAAATGGTATTTAATAACACAAAGACATGGACAAACATGGACATGGATGAGACATACCTCATATTGAATGGAGCCATTAATCTGACAACATACTGGCGATCCTTTGGCAGTTTAAGTTTTGGGATTTTGGATGGATCAAAATCCGGGGGGTAGTATTTCTGTGGGGAACAAAACACAGGTGTGAGTGACTGAAAGTCTGAACTTGTGATGAAACTGTCAACAATTAACGAAGTAGCTCACACTGTTGTAAAGTTTTCTGTTACCATGGTTCCCCCCAAAAAAACAGTGGTAGCTAATACATGAAGGACTTTTAACATCCCAAATGAGTAGATACAACACAACGAAACAGCTCAGTTAAATAATTGCTCATGTAAACACACTTAGCTTCATAGCTAATCACGTTACCCTGATTAGTTTATTACACAGCAAGAACGCCGCGGCTTGCTGTTCTAAACACTGTTAACAAAGACATATTGTTAATATTCACATACTTACATTCAATACTTTTCTTTCGGACATTTTTGCTTTTGTTGGAAACCAAACGTGGAGAGTGAAACGTTAGCCCTACGGTGCTCAAGCTTGCGGACTTTAAACCGCTGCACTCCAAACTTCCGGTTGTCTCATTCGTGGTTTAATAGTAGCTGCTTCAAACCGTGCTGCTGCCCCCCTGCGGTAGGTGTGAGTAACTCAAAATGACAGCAGGAAAAAAACACAGCAGCTTCTCCACACTTGACCAAAATTAGCGAAAAAACTAAGTTATCATATAGAGTAAACAAAAGTAGGCCCTATGCATGAACACAGAGTGTACACACATCAATATACACATTTAATGCGTTACTTAATTTAATAAAACAATGCTTAGTTCTATTTTATGGTTGCTAATACTGCAGCAGCTTAATTTACAGTATGATTCCTTGTAAATACAAAGTATAAAATATATAAGCATATCTTACTGGTGTAATACCCCATGTTCATTGCTGCATCTAGGCTGAATATGCAGTAAGTTACAAATTGTCTAAAAATTAACTAGGTTAAATTTAATTACAGTTAAAAAAATCTTGATTTAGTTACAACTTCACATATTTAATCTGCTTAAATTGTACCAAAATGAAAAAATATGTTGCTCTAAATGCATCATTCTTATCAACTGCTGCTTACATTGCGTTTAACTGTCAGCTCACTTTGACATGACAGTGAAATATACTCTGTTGGAATATTCATATGTCTGTAAATGTATGAATGAATGAGTTTGTGCATCAAAAACCACCAACAAACACCTTAACACCAAGACCACCAAGATTAGTCATGGCATTAATAGGCTATGTTGATTGCTTCCTATATTCTGCTGTCTTCAGTAGCCTTGCCTCTTTCTCTGTGGAGGAGATCATGATTAACATGGTGGGAGGATGGTCTCTTGGGGTTAATGTGAATTGTCAGTGACATGGGGTCTCCGACAGGGTTGGTGTGTAAACATATAGCCTGACAGCCATGCACGCACACACACACACACACACACTGCTGGGTGGTTAAAGTAATTCCTACAAGAGGAAATTGGATCCTGATTACAGATTGATGTCAATGGGGGTTAAACTGCAGGTCTGGTTTCAGGTTTATTGAACAGAGGTGACAGGAGAGGCTAAGCAGTATAGATTAAGAAGCGAAACATGGAAGGGAAAAGGCTTGTGTTTACAAAAATAGCCCCTAAAGTTAGTAAGAGTGAGATATTATGAATAACATGAAACGTAACCATGCCATGTCCTTTGTCATTTAAATTTGACAGCTCCAGACTCACACTCACAGTTTTGTTTATTGCTAGCTTCATGTGGTGAGTAGTCAGTCTGATTTTGACACATCAAAATGACTCATTAATGAGTCAGAAGTATAATATGTTTAACTGAAAAGACTTAATTTGCACACAATAAGTGGTCTTGAGATGTTAGAAATGTTGAAAAAACTGAAAGAAACAGGGTGTGACCCCAGTTCAGCAACTTAATTACTCCATCAAATATGTTTTATGCAATGTAAATCCACCTTTAACCATCCTTGATATCATCCTGTCAGGTCCCTTCCTGTGATCATCCAGACACACAAAGGTGCTAGTCAGTGTCACCCATGTCAGACACGTCCATGAATATTTCAGAGGCTGGCTGATGTCAACCGCGGCTGTTAAGCGCCTATAAAGAGGGAAGTTCTCTGTCCAGGACACCTCAAAGCCCTCCACGCGTCCAGATATCCTCAGCTGACTTCCCACTTCTCTCCAAGCGCCGAAGATAAAGACTCCTCCAGTTTGTGCTTCAGCACCATGGTCAGCGCTCGAGCTCTCCTCCTCGCCACCTGCTGCTACGCCTACCTGTGGCTCGCTCGTGCAGAGGACTCTTCAGTGGAGACGCGCTCCTTGGATTTTCCTCTGAAAACCCAGCAGGAGAAAGACCTGGTGAGACATTTCAGATAAAAAAAAACCACAACAGGATGATATAAAAATGAACAAAAAATATAGCACAATTAGTAATGAGCTTTAAACTGCAAGCAGGCTTACGAGACTCGTCAAATTGGACACATCGTAGTAACTTTTAATTGCGTCATCTTTTTTGAATAATATACATTCAATAGTTGGCATTTTTCTCTGCAGATTGACGCGTTGCAAGAAGTTTTGGAGAAGCTGAGAAGCAAAGAGATGCCCTTAGAGAAAAAGCTTGGCTGGCTGCCTTCGGTAAGTACACAGAACAAATCACGAAACAGGTTGATTAACTTGCTTTTTCAGGGCAGGGAATGTGTTATTCTAATTTTTATTTTTCAGATTTGGTAATCCTCATTAAAATATGGGTTTAACAGCACCACAAGGACACAATTAGCAGAGGTATATAAAGATCTTAAACAGAATGAATACTTAAATGTATATCAATGAAAATAGATTTTGATACAGCACAGTACACCATTCTATAAATTTATAATGGGCTAATTTATGCTAAGATAGATGAAGTCTTTAGGATATAATTTGTGGTCTAAGACCACAACAAGGGATTTTCCTCATTAAATTAATTTTATAATATGCATCTGAAAGTCAAAGCAAACCTATGCATTTCTAAATTTAAATCACATTTTTTTAATCGAGAAAACAAATCTACCAGCTATATCAGCATTTTCATGAACTTTTGCTGTTTTTGTCATTGCAGTGTGACGCAGGGGAGCCATGCGCAGTGCGTAAAGGCGCGCGTATCGGCACGCTGTGCAGCTGTCCCAGAGGGACGTCCTGCAACTTTTATGTTCTCAAGTGTTTGTGAAGGAAAATCACAACAGGAAGGCAAGAAAACACAGGAAAGAGTTCAGGGGGCCGGGGTGATGAAATCGGCTGTCATTCTGTCTGTGACAAAAATAACAAAGTGATATAAGATGTGATTAATAAAGGACACCTTTCTTTTATATTCTTGGACAGGAAAATGTAAATATATTTGAAGGTCTGTGTCGATTTGTTTTTTCTTAAGTTCATCATCTTCTCACAGGAAATGATTTGTTTGGGATTGTGGCTTTTTGTGACTGACTTAAAACTTGTTTTTTTCTTATTATTTTGAATAGTAAAGATATCCTTGTATCGGTTTCATATTACTTTTGTCAGATGAGGATGTCAATAAATCAACTAAATTCTATTTAAGTGTTTGTCTCTTATTAAATTAGGCTATTAAAACATGTTTATCGTTGAAAACAAATGACATCATCGGTAAAAACAGCTGGAATTTTGTCATTTTCCCTCAGATATCACTTGTTGGTAATTTTATTTCGATTAAAATCCCTGCAACACTTAACAATAAAGAAAATATATTGATTCCTTCCGCCCTTGTCATCAATAATTCAACCTCTTCCTACACTTTCACTAATGCATGGCTGCATTCCAGCACACCAGCTGTCATCCTCGGTAATAAAAAGGCGCTGTCAGGCTTTTTTATTCAATGACATCACATCCAACTGCAAGTTTCCAACATGGCGTCCAGCCGGGTGCTGGAGAGGCAGGTCCA
The DNA here is from genome assembly GCA_029814665.1 of Acanthurus lineatus. Lineage (NCBI taxonomy): Eukaryota > Metazoa > Chordata > Actinopteri > Acanthuriformes > Acanthuridae > Acanthurus > Acanthurus lineatus. The sequence continues at coordinate 7,699,238 of JAPZDV010000007.1, read as the reverse complement.
GGAGGAGCCGAGGCGCGCTGCGACCGCAAACCTCGACTTCTGCCTCCACAAATACTCCCTGCTCATCATTATCGGACGGACAGCTCACCTCAGACAGACGGGACACATCAGCGGGGATATTGAACGAGGTACGTTTATTTCCTCACGCCCCTTAGCAGCTACTGTGCGTCGCTTTTTCGCTTTTCCTCCGAACACGCAAGAAAAATTTCAGATGCTGTAAGTTCTCGTCGCCTTAATCGTTACCGGGGATTGCAGTGTTTATGTAATTTTATCCATCCTACTGACCGAGGATGCGTCATCTGGCGGTGCTCCACCATCAGCACCACCTCATCCCGCCGGGCGCGTTATAATTAAAAGCAGTCTGGAGCGGCTGGTTTGTCTCTCGGATCAGGATATATCGTTATATAGGGAGAGGCTTTTAGGTGAAATGTTGCATGTGAGGATGTTGATACTGAGTGAACATATTGCCACTTGTAAACGCTGACCTCTGTGTGTTTATGCAAAGCAGCAGGCCTGACAGTGCAGACTGTGGGCTGCATGGCATCATGAAATAACCCAGTACTACGTATTTTACTATGGGAGTTTACCCACATTTTCGTACATAGGGCTAGAGATCATGAAAAAAACTGCATATAGGCTGTAAATAGATAAAGGAACAGAAAGTGAGACACAAGGACAGGTACAGAGATTAAAAAAAAAGACAGCAATATTAATCATTTTACTAAGGTCTATTAATATTTCATCACTGTCTGGTGAAAGCCATGTGCCTCTGAAATGTCGTGAGCTAAGACAGACAGCTTTTTGTTCAGCTGTGGTGTGTATTTTTTCAAGTATTCTTATGTATTTTTTTAACCTATTTAGTGTATCTTTAGAAGTCTGGAAGACATAAAACAATCAACAAATTTGGAAACTTTCACTATTGTTTTTCTGTATGTCGTGTCACACCCTGACTGGACACACTTCATGACACCCATACAATCTAAAACACTCACACTGTCATAAATTCTGCTTTAATGAAGCTTATTCTTTCTAATGACAGTCAAATAGGTGATAATTTCACTTTTGTACTTCTTTTAATGTTCATTTGTTAAAACTTTTTTTGCACTTAAAAAAGTGAAATAGATTCAGACTATCTAACATCATCTGGTAAACTGCTTCAAATTTGAGCCTCCACACATTTAGATGATTAGTGTCAAAAGAACCGTGAATATTGGCTGGATTTTAACAATGGCTCTCTGTGCTGGTCTCCAGTCCAAAGACCAGCCAACACCCTGGTCCATTTATGAGCTGCCACACATGATTTGCTGCCAAAAACATAATGTTATTAACAGTGTTTTTCTATCTTAATGATTAAAAATATCCTAGATTTTTAGTTTTAGAATCATATCATCTTCCTTAGTACAAATATTATTTACATAAAACACGTAGGCCAAAAGTTATACTTGTTGCAGAAACAGGTATATTGCTTTAATGGAAAAGGGAGCCTATTGGAAAATTTACTTAAATGAGAAATACAAATTAAATTTGCATTTTACAACCTTCATTTAGATTTCCCTCTTCATTTTTAAATATTTAAACAACTATGTGCATGTTCACTATGACAAAGTGCTGCCCCATGTGATCAAATATTTCCTCTGTCTCCAGGTATTCGATCATGGGATGTTGACTTGAAATCTTGCAACCTGAACCTTTATCTCCAAGAATTTCTCTCCAATCACACGGCGTCCTTTAAAGGTGCAGGTGAGTAGATGTGTTGGTTTGACTCCTCACACACACATGCACACATTCTGCCCCTTAATCACATGGAAACTCCCCGATCTCATGGTAACCCGTCAGTTTGGCCAGTAAAGGGTCATCGAGGAAGGAAGGGAGGCAGGAAAGTGCTGAAGCGGTGATTGTTTTAACATGGGTGGACCCTTTGGACAGTAAACAATGAGAGACCTGGGACCAAGTGGTGCCACCTCTCTTTCTGCATGTGTTGCAGCCTTTTAGTATGCAGAGCTGAGGATGAGCAGGGAACATGGTGAACAGGCAGACAAACATCAGAGCCAGACAGCTAGAGCTGAGCTGTGAAGGGAGGTGATGAGCACAGACATGAAGAGAGGGAAAGGTCTCTGTACTCAGATATAAATCCTGTGGTGAATTCTCTTTTAGTGAGGCACAGAGCCTTCATGTTGTCTTTGGTGTCAGTGTTTTTGTAAAATGGAAGGATTTTACATTTTGTTAGAGATGGATGGTGAGAGAGAGAGTGAGCTGACTTCTTTCTTGCTAAGAATTACATGACAAATTTGATAACTTTTTCAGTAAATAGTACATTTTGTTCTACAAAGATAGAAAGTCAGTGTTTAGGTAAAGCCTCACATTGCATTACACACAAAAGAATAATCCAGATCTCTTTCACACAACAAGATATGCAGCTTGTTATAGGTCAATACTCAAAGCCCAGGTATCGGTTTTGGCACTGAGATCTGCCTTTCCCCCATAGAAAGCATAAAAAATTAATTGCTTGTAATAGCAAACATAAATGAAAGCAACAGTAATGTAATCAAGTGAAGTTGCCAGTGGGGAGTGCTTCTGTTGGCAACGAACTTAAATTAAAGACAAAGGAACTTTTGCTTTTATTTGAGTCAGTATTTTCCAGTAGGCTGTGTTTGCTTTTGTATCCTCAAGTGTTGATCTAACTCCCCTCAGACTGGATCTTCACTGCAGACTAAGTAAACTTGGCATCTCATCCTCAGACAGTCCATTTGACTCAGCTGTTCCACTCTTCTTCCTTCCTCTTTTTTTCTCTCAGGGAGTCAATCACCCGCCACGTTATCCCAGTTCACTTTCTCATCCACGTCTTTCAGTTGCCCTCGTTTTGCTTCCGGCCTCTCGCTCGCTGCTCAGATCTGTTGGCTTGTTTCTGCCTCAACCCGTCTCTTGTTGGCTTCCCCTTGGCTGGCTGCCTGTCTGTTCCTCTCTTTCTATTCTTTGTTTTTTCCCTCTTCAGGGCAGAAGTGTCTGCGCCACAGTACCAGAGTGTTGGACACTCAGGTGCTGATCTGTCCAAATCAGGAACAGGTTCGCTCAGAGGTGAGGATATAAATCCTGGTTCCTTCACCAAGTTCATGGAAGAAAATTGGTCAAATCAGGTTTTACAATGATGCTGTTGTGCAAGTATTCTGACTTTGATTAATATTAAACACATTTGTAATTTTAAAACTCAAATAAGACACTAAGCTTTACAGAAATAGGCTTAAAACTGAATTTGAAATCTTTTTTGGTGTACTTATTTTTCTAATTCAGATCATACATGAATTCGTCATATTATCAAATATAGAAAAAAATCATATCATATTTTCATTATCAATTAAGCAGGCAACTTTTATATGATTAATAGGTTTTATATTCTGTCTAAAAATCAGAAAAAGAAAATGCCCATCACAATTTTCCAATGCTAATGTCTTTTAAAGGTATTGTATTGTCCAACCAATAGTCCAAATCACAGTTATATTCAGCTCACATTAATATAAAGCATGGACACCTCCTAAGAGTCAGGTTTAAAAAGCTGATGTTTATTATTTCTGTTTAAAAAAGGGGACTTAATTAGAAATAAAAAATGATCAAAATAGGTGTCAGTTTACATTTATGATCATTGATTTCATTGACAAATTAGTGGCCTTAGCTAGAAGGAGCCAATTTTGGAGAATTTAGCACATTAATTTTTTAGCATAATCTTCTTTACATGTACAGACTCAGTCCAGCAGTTGTGGTCTCTTCTTTGTGGAAGTTGATGTCTTGAACCTTGTGTACATGGTCCCCAGCAGCGATGATGTCATCATTACTGTGAAAATGGCGACACCGAGCTCCTTCTTCGTCTCCATGTGGAGGAGGTAGCAGTCTGAGGGGGCAAAACCAAATGAACAGAGCGAGTGTTGGACGAGTTTGCATTCCTGGATGGCCGCCATCGCCTGCACAAAGGCTGATATTGTCCATTATCAGACAGTGCTGACGTGCACTTTTCAATTATCCAAAACAGAAATACCACAAAAGTTATTAAACTCAATCTCTCTGCATGGTCTTTGAAAGACCTGAACTGCACTTGCATTATATGAGAGCTGTTGAACTCATCTCCTTCTACCTCTGGCCACAAACTTATCAGTCACACCTTGTACAGTGTGTGGACTTTGATTTTTCTTGTTACATATTTGTCTTTTTCTCTGGATTACAGGGCAATAAAGTAACATAACAAAATAAGTAATCTTTCTATCTCTCTTGCCCGGCCAGGTGTCGGGTCTGCTGTGCAGGGATTCGGCCCATAAGCTGTTGATCTTGGCTGGTCAGAGTGTGGAGGAAAGTGGAGACCTGCTGTTTCACAAAGGATTGTTCTCAGCACATCAGCTGAAACAAATACTAACAGAGCAGGTGCAACAATTTTAATACTGCCACTTCTAATTCTTTAACAATAAATTTTCAGCTGAAACATCTTTACTTTTAGGCTTCAACTACCATTTATTTTTACTAAAGATGAACCTGCTGATTTTCATGATGAATTTGTCTGTTTAATTGCAGAAAACAGCTCTAATTTATGATAATACAATACTGGCAAAGCTAGTTTGTAATATTGGAAAACAAGTATTGTGGATAAACACAAATCCGCCTGACCTAAAATGAAAAATTTCTCTTTCTTTAGTTAATAGATCAGGAGGGCTCTGCCTCTTCCTCAAAACTCAGTCTGACTCTCAGCTGTCCCAACATCGGCCAGTGGAGGGAGACTATCTTTGGAAACCAGCCTCTGCACAGTCCCCTCACACTGCACATCAATCCCCCAGAGGTGCTGCCTGCTATGGAGGCTCTGGGGGAGTTCACCTCCCTCATCTCCAACACCATCTCCCCTCTGTCACCCTTTGACCTCCTGCCTCCACCCTCCACCATCGGTTTTCTCAAACTATCCCGCCCCTGCTGCTACGTGTTCCCCGCCGGCCGCGGTGACTGTGCCTTCTTCGCTGTCAATGGCTTCACAGTGCTGGTGGACGGCGGCTCGGACTCTCAGGCCTGTTTCTGGAAGCTGGTCCGCCACCTCGACCGTGTTGATGCAGTTTTGTTGACGCACATTGGGACGGAGAACCTCCCTGGGGTCAACGCCTTCCTGGAGAGGAAAGTGGCCGAGTTGGAGCTAAGCTCTGAGATCAAAGGTAATAAGTGTAGTCAAGTCAGTTTCACTCATAACATACAGATTGCATACATCATCCTCTTTCCTTAGACCCTTGGTTTAAATAAGGCAAAATTCATCCCAACAAAAAAGGTAGAAACCTCGGGAGGAGCAAATTAGAGGGAATTCCTTGATTTGAGTAAAATGTCAGATTTCTATGGTGTCCTCTTAACTGGTTTAATGTTCAAATTTCTTTTCGGTCTCTGTGTTTCTCTTTGTCATCATCTTCTTTTGTCTGAGCAGATGATTCATCCAAGAGGCTCATTTCCCCAGAGCTTGGAGTCATGTTCTTTAACGCCCCCAGCAGGCTGCAGGTGGAAGAACAGCCTTGTAAGTGATGCATTAAAACTTACTGTAATACAGAACTAAATACAATATGACTGTTGGCCTTCTGTAAATCAAACATATATACATTACTGTGTGTTTAGCCAATTATTCTGCTCATTAAAATGCAAGAAATTCCAATTCAACTAGTTGTCAAAAACCAAACAGGATACATTCACCTGATTGTCTCCCACTTATGGGAGAATGAGCAGTAATGCAGGGACCAGAGATTGATTGCTATTATAATTTATTGCCATCATGTTATTCTTCTCATATCAGGTGTGGACAGTGTGCTGAAGGGCACACACCAGGCAGCCCTAACCCTGCGTCTGTTGAAGAAGTTGGACATCAGACCTCAGCCATTGTTCAGACCACAAGGGGTCCCTATTGAGCCACTAACCCTGTTCCAGAAGATGGGAGTGGGACAGCTGGATTTATACATCATCAACCCTGGCAAAAACAGTCAAGAGTACCAGACATTTATGCAAAACTGGCCTGATGCAGTGTCATCAGCATCCAAATCCCAAACCCTCCCTCTCACCGCCTTGGCCTCAGTTTGTGCCCTGCTTGTGTGGCACCCTGCGTGTCCTCAGGAGAAAGTGGTCAGGGTGCTGTTTCCTGGTGTGACCCCACAGGCAAAGCTGCTGCAGGGGCTGGAGAAGCTGAGGGGACTGGCCTTCCTCCAGAAACCCACAGTGACCACTGGGGACCTAGAGAGGCTGGGGGAGGACAGAAAGAACAAGAGGACAGAGAGCCAGGACAGCGGCAAGTCTCAAGTGAAGGAGTCAGCATCCAAACATGGGAGGGACTGGGGAGTTAAAGAAGATGGAAAGGAGGCGTTGGTAAGAGAAAAAGGAAAAGTATTAAATGGTGTTGCTACAAGAGATGCAGATAAAACTAGGGTAAAAGAAACAGGAGTAAAACAAAAACCAGCATCGTCAGAGAAAAATACTTCAAAGAAGGGAGGAGGAAAAGATGGAAAAAAGGAGGAGAAGCCTGCAAGTAAAGAGGAGAATGGAGTTATGAGAAACGATCAGGGGAAAAAGGATCTCTCTTCTAAAACAAAGAATGAGAATAAAACTAAACTCAAAAAGGACGCAAAAAATGACTCTAAAACAGGCCTGAAGAAAACAAGAAAACCTTCAGGCAAGGAGGCAAATGGCAAGAAGGCGCATGTAAACACTGAGCTGCCACATAACAGCACAACAAAAACCGATGCTGGGGATGTGCTGGGAAACTCTGAGCCAGATGGTCTTGATACGCAGCAGCAAAATCAAAACCCAGAGAAAGAGTCTGAGGAAAACCCCTGTGGTTCAAAAATGTCAACCCCTGAGGATATGACGGCTGACTTTCTCAGGCTCCAGGAGGAAACTGCGGCACATGTGGAAACAGCAGATAAAGAAAAGCTGAGGAGCAGTGAGTCAGGAAATGAAAAGAGCCTTGGAGGCCTCAGTGAAGATACAAGTAATGAAGCTGCTGATAGACTTGGGGAAGAAACAGCAGGTGGCGAAGGGATAACAGGAGGAGAGAATGTTGATGATAGAGTGCAAGATAAGGTTTGCATTCAGGAGAAAGCTGATGTCGACCTGCAGAAAGTGTCTGTGGACGAGCCTGGAAATGCTACTAAACAAGTGAAAGTTGTGGGATTTCCAACTCCCTTGAAGGAGCCAAAGAGCAAGTGTGCAGTCCAGCTCGACTTAACCCCGACTGAATACACACTCCTGGAAGGGGGTTTGAGAAGCAGCCCACCGTCACGAACCTCCCCAGAGAACCAGGCCCCAGTCAGCCCTGACGAGGAGACCGTAGAGCCTGCATCCCCTGATTCACGGCCCAACAGCGCAGGCCACACTCCTTACTGTCTGTCCCCAGATGATGTGTGGTGCAACAGGGCCACTCTCAGCAGGCTACAGGCCCAGATGTGCAACTTAGAGTCAGCCGATGTCCAGCCAAACGGATCATCCAAGCAAAGTGACGGGGAGCTCCACCAGTCGAAAACCACTCCGGAGAGCCACGCAAACCCCAGAGAGAAACACCTGAGTTTCCTGTCTTTGGGTACGTTTAAAGATGGATCTTCAGACCCCTCCCCTTCTGTCGCTACCACCACTACAACACACTCCATGCCAGCAGAGGTGAGTTCGCCTCAGTCAACAGAAGTAGATGAATCGCTGTCCATGTCCTTAGAGCAGGGACCAAACACTGTGAGCCAAAGAGAGGGTGATGACAGCGTTCATCACTCCAGCTCCAATGGAAGCCACTTTTTAGGGATGTCTTTACCCATGAAGAAGCCTCCGAGATCTTTAGGGCAGGGTTCAGAGATGGGGAGACCTCCTGCTCCTAACACACTTCATTTTGAGGCATCAGCTCACGATGTGGATCTGTGTTTGGTTTCCCCCTGCGAGTTTAAGCATTTTAAACCCGCCGACTCAAGCTCAGGAGCTAGCGAGTCCTCCAGAGGAGCCTTTGCTCAGCAACATCACGGCAACAACAACAACAACCCGAAGGACTCATCGCCCAGCGAGTCGAACTTCCCCGTCTGCATGGAGGACTGTCCGTCAACCACAGCGGATGGAGTTCTGGACTCAGATGAGGAAGAATCATGTAGTGAACCATCGAACTCCCCCCATGAGCTCTGCACCAGCCAGGCTTTACCCCAGGACCCTCTTCCAGCCCCACTGAGGGACAGTCCGCCCCTGCCCCCACATCCTGATGCCTCAATGCCCGTTCCTCAGTCTGACCCTGATGCTCATGGGAAAAGAGCAAAAGCAACTGGCACAAGAGGGAAAAAAACACCAGCGGTGAGTTTGTCTGACAGAAGAAAACTGTAGGTTTGTAATTTGGTGCATGTGTAGTTTTTCCAACACATAAAAACTTACAGAAAAGAAATTTTAAAAAATATGTCAAGGTACTTGATATGTGAAACATAAAATTAAACCCCTCTGTTATCGTACTGGAAACAAAATATGTATTTGAAGGTGTATTTTCTCTCCTTCAAGTAGGAGATACTTAACAAGGATTTTAAAAAATTATATAAATGATACATTTTTTGGATCTCAATGACTTTTTTATGTAATGCATACTTTAATTTGGATTTTGAGAGACATATTTGCTATTTTTTAATAAATATTAGCACAGAATTATGATGACTGGAGTGTTATCTAACACTGAATTTCATATAAAAGTTTGCTTTTGTGTTTCCAGGTTACTGAGGCCTCCCAAAGATCAGGCTCAGGGAAAAGCAGGACGGGGAGCCAAAGTGGAATTACAAAAGGGAACGTCTCTTCTACTCGTACGCCTTCTTTCAACTCCCGATCAGCACCAGCAAAATCCTCAACCAATCCAGGTTTGACATTTAAATGATGCAAAACACTGTAAACTTCTCTGATATTTTCTATACTTTGTTTAAGTTGACTTTCTGTTGACTTTGTCTCTTGAATATCATTAGTTTCTTTTCTTACTGTGCTGTCACAGGCTCTAAGTCTACCTCTGCTGGGGAAGTCTGTGTGTACGTGGACCTGGCCTATATTCCCTCCGGAGCCTCCTCCCCAACAGTCAACATGGACTTCTTCAGATGCATTCGTTCGTCTTGTTATATCATCAGCGGTGATAGTCCAGAGAGAGAAGAGCTATTGAAAAACACGCTGGATGCACTACTGGATAGCAAGATGTCCTGGCCTGAGTCTATGCAGGTAGAAACACACACAATGAGATTAATGCAAGTTGATCAAATGTTACATGATAATGGAAGTTTTCTTATTACACAGTGAGGAAACTTAAGCTTTTAAATGGGAAACAAACTGCTTTCCTCCCTGTTTAAGCTCCTTGTTCTTTTCCCTGTACTTCCAGGTGACAGTGATTCCCACCTTTGAGTCGGTGCTGATGCAGGAGTGGTACCAGCAGACCCTGGACAGACAGAAGGAGCTGGGCATCACAGTGCTGGGATCCAACAGCACTGTGGCCATGCAGGACGAGACCTTTCCAGCCTGCAAGATAGAGTTTTAAGGTAGACTTTCAGATGCAGAGATGGAAGACGGATGGTGAATGTGAGCTTAAGTATGAAAATGTGTTTGGGAAACAGAAAAAAAGAGACAGGGATAAAGGAGTGACAGAAAAATAAAGTTAAAAACAGAGTTTATGGGCAAATAAAGGACAAATCAGGCCCCTTCTGCAAGGCCACAACCAAGTGTGCAACGACACGGGACACCTCTCGCCCCTTTCTGCTTCTTTGTGGGCTACTTTTGCATCTAAAGCCCTCATATTTCTCTTTATCCAAGGAGAATACACATTCCTGTGGGGAGCATTGCATGATTTCTTTTGACCTATGACCCTGTGCAAAAAAACAGGAGAGGAGAACACACTGGCTGCAAGAGAAGCACGTCAGGCTGCAAGCGTGGATCCACATGAAAGTTGATGTTGTAGATTAATATAGCTAGCATACATCTGGTTAAGGTGCAACATGTGGGCTAATTTCCCTAACGTGTTCAGCATTGAGGTGTGATAGAAATCTGTGTTATTTTCAAGGGCCCATTTTGCTTCTTTAATGCAACATTTGCAACATTTATTTAATAAAATTATTTTAATTTAGCAAATTTAACCACTGCAGATTCTCTTAGATAACAAAAGTGTGAAAACTTTTGTTTATCAAAACATTTGTCAGACTTATTTCTCAGCTTTACTTAAATTATATGTGTCTAATTAGTAGAGAAAATGTCAATATCATAAAAAGAGAGTCTTACATTTAAACTGAAATGAATTCTGACTCAGAGTGTGCAGTCTAGTTTTCATTTTGCACACTTGTCTGCAGTCATAAGGTGTGTTGTGTGGCTTGTTGTAGCTGTTTTAAGAAGTATTGTGCCACTGTGGCTTCGCCGTTGACCTCGAAAATCACAGAAATATTCTAACCAGCTGTGTCGTATGTATCTGATGTAAGCGAGTGATAATCACCCCCTGAATCTGAGATTACTGAGTGTGCAAAGGCAAATCTGTCAGAAGGGATTAGAGAACCAGATTAAAATTTAATAGCATCACAGCAATCATCTTATTAAGTATCATAATTAATTGTAATCCATCACAAGTGCTTAAAGTCATACTAATCAGGAATCAGACAGCAAATGCTTTTGTAGAATTGATGTTCACTTGTTATTTAACCCAAAAAAAAACATAAAAGCAATGATGTAGTCTGATTGTGGATATAATGAATATGACCCAATAGTTTATATGGACAAATATTTTGCAGAATAAAGTCATGGTGTTGTCACAGTTGGTGGTAACGGCAGCGTTTCAAGATGTTCTTTGTAAATACAGATCAATTTAATATGAGGGAAAAATGTTCCTGAAACTGACAGAACTCAATGCCATTACTCAATCTAACAAAGAAAGTAAAAATAGGGTCCAACATGTTTGCATAATTTACTCGACAGTTTTCTGGAATTTAGTGGTAATTAAGAATAAAAATTACGTTTGCAACTCATTGTTCCAGTTAATTCCTAGAACAACAGCATGTTATCTGACAGATTCTGTACCAAGGGTAAATTTTCCTATAGGAAATGTACAATGACTGAGTTTAAATGGACAAACTTTTCCTCTAGAATTATATAACGCATCAATCAAATCAAATCAAATTACACTGATTTCAGGAAATTATGCAGAAATTTACAAAGTTGCAAACAAAGAACTTTGCAGGTAAATGTATAGGTATTTAATAATGTAACTGAGTAAACAGTAACCTCTTTAGACCAGACTATGCATTGTTGTTTTTATTTACCTTTTTTTTGCCCAGTCTGGTTGTCTGAGAATGTTTCTCACAGGTGTAAATAAATCCTGGCTGATTATCTCTGTTTTAGTTTTGCCTTTAGAAACAATTAGTTCTCACAAATGTGAATGTGACATGGTGAGTGTCTTCAGTACCAAAGCATGAGATGCAAGGATGCCGCTGACTCTTTTTTTCTCTCTTCTGTCTGAATGCTGCCTCAAAATACAGAAAAACATGTTTTTATTCAGTAATAATTTAAATGATCTGAAATTATTATGTAATTATACAAATGCACTGTTACACTTTTATCATTAAAGACTTTTGTTTTATGCAGTTATATTTTATTTCTTTGTCACTTGCTCAAACTGTCTTTAAGCCACTAATGTTGTTATAACAACCCTAATGAAAATTGTACACACTTCTGTCTTTTTTCTGCAAAAATCTGCCTGATTGGCTTGGGGGTTGGAGGTTGAAATTGATCTGTAATCATTGCTAACGATTACTTGAACCCCACAGTAGCCAAATGAATTGTAACTGTGTTTGTGTCCCGCATGTATAAAATACTGTATGCAATGTATGTCGTTTCATTCATGATATTCATGAAGACAGAGAGCAAAGCATTGTGGGAAGACAGGATGGAGGGATGAAAAACTTCTCTGGTTGGATGAACATTGAAAACGCTTCACTTTGTAGTTGTCTGCAAGTTCATGTAGTAAAAACAAAATGTGTGGATTGTGGGTCCAGAGGAGTAATGTATTAATAAAGAATGTGCATCACCATCCAAAAGTGTCTTTTTTCAACAATGGATCACTAAAGCTGAAAACATTTTTAAATCATAATCCCACCCTACTTCATTTTAGAATTATTCTTCATTTTTACTTCAATGCATTCAGACCTAAGTTGGCTGTATTACTTAATTTTTCAGATCAATACATTGTATGCAAAAAATAGGATTAGTAAAAACGAAATATGCATTGTTATAGATTAGACTAGTGAACAACAGAAGTGACCAACTGTATAAATATACTCTGACAACATAGAAATGCTGCTTATATGTGCATATTGATGCATAAGTGTTAACATTCAAATAATACACAAAATAAATAAAACCATTTTGTATAATGAGTACCATTACTTTTGATATTCAAGGTGAATTTTGTTGCCAATATTTGTGTACTTTTACTTCAGGATGACTTTGAGAAGAGGAATTTTTGTGTCCACCGCACATTTGTTTGTTAGTTTGGTTTTTTTAATGGGATATTTAAACAGACAAATTAAGTTTATCACAAAAACATAGCACACATAATAAGGTCAAGGAGTCAGAAGTAATTAACTTTTTTTTAGCTTTTTATTTAAAAATCTCAATACTAAGAATTTTCTCACTCCATTACATAATGTCACTTCTCACAATATTTATTGGTTTTGCACTTTAAAGGGGTGGAAACCTCAACAGGGCTTGTCATAATAAAACCAACAGTTTCACTTTCCGTTTTAGCCTCGACAAAGAAACAAGGAGCAACTGCACCACAGCAGCCTGAGAGTTTTGCCACAGCATTTCTTTTCTTGGGTGAGTTGCATAACAATCGGTTATATACTTTAATATTCTGACAAAAAATGTTGCTGTTGTTGTTCTGCTTTCAATTACCAATCAGCCACTTGTGGGCTTTTTTGTTTATTTTTTGTCCAGTTGATAAAAGGTTGCTTTCGCTTTTTCTTTACGTGTCTTTGAAAATATTTCACATATGTTAAAGAGGCTGTAATGTTTTACATTTTAAGTGTTACATAACAATGCCTTTTTGGAGCGGAAATACCCTCATAGAAAACTACTTAGTCATCACCAAGGCTGTCCTTATCAGGGTGGTGCCTCAAGCAGGTTTCTTTCAGTTCCCTCCACTCACTGAACTGTGATCAATGTTTCACTTCAGACATCACGTTTACAAAACTGTGCATCTACCTTTATTTTTTAAATTAATACTATTTCCTAACTCAGTATCCTTAATTTGTTTCAAAACTTTCAGGAAAAAAAATATATAAACACAAATGCAGAGTGTGACAGTCTGGTCAAATATTTACATTATTCCCTGTCAAATATACTTTTTAATCTTTGCCCATTATTGCAAAAAAGCAGAATATCAGTTTTTCCACTATCAGTGATTCTTTTTTTAAACCAAGATAATCAGATTACTCTTCAAAAGAGCTTCATCACATTTATGAAAATTATGAGTACATCTACTTTAGAGCAAAATGGATCCATCTGAGAATTTAACTAAAGAAAACTAAGAAATCCTGCTATTGGAGGAGAGAACTTAACAGAGGTAATGTCTAATTACAGTGCTGCCCCCTCTGGTCTGTTTGGACAGTCTCCCCTCCGTCATGTCTGTGGTCACATCCAGCCTGTCTAAGGATCAGCAGAAGAAGCTGCTCTCTCTGCTCGGTCATGTCAGACTCCACCTGCTCTACAAAGCCAGCGTCCACGGCTTCACTGCTGCTGCTTTCCACAACCGCTGTGACACACAGGGGCCCACTGTCATCGTCGCCTACAACGCCGCTGGGTTCGTCTTTGGGGCCTACACCTCTAAGGACTACGCCCAGAGCGGAGACAACATTCATGATGGGGAAGCTTTCCTCTACAGCATCAGAGCAGATGGAGAGAAACCGCTGAGGGTGGTGGGTATCAGTGGACAGAGTGCCTTCACTGATGGAGCCACTGGTCCAAATTATGGTGCTTTGGTGTTTCTGCATGAAGACAAACCTGAGCTTCAGTCCAACCCAGGGACGAGCTTCAACTTTGCAGCTGCTGCGATGCATGGAAATGACCTGAAACTGACCGAGTTTGAGGTGTATCGAGTTGAAGGTGATGTTTTAATGATGACCACTGTCTTTTGTTAAATATAGGAAGTAGAGTGAATTATTTTGAATGTTAGAATAATTCAAGCCATCATGTTACAGTGAACTTATTTTGCATGCACAGGTTTGGGAGGTCTCCTGTCTAAACCCTGGAGGAACACGCAG
>JAPZDV010000007.1:7664829-7677636 GCA_029814665.1 Acanthurus lineatus | reverse complement strand
GGTGAGGGGGGAAAAACTGCATAGAAAGATACAAGTTGCATGCTGAAACTTGAGATATGATTTCTTTGAACCCTTTGCAATCTCAGTTTGGACATGCTTAAAGTCAAATAATGCAGCTTAATTTGCAAATGCATGTACTTAAAGGTAGGCTTAAAATATTTACAAGTCTAGGTGTAACCCCGCCCAAGTTACGCTATCTTCACATGATCGGGCAGCAAGCTGTTCCTGCAACACAGTACAAGTGTTTTTTATCCTCCCCTCTGCCCTCCACTCCTGTGTTTTGCTCCCCACTCCACCCTGCGCTCTCACATGTCTGCTCACAATTCAGACTGCAGAGCAGGAGAGAAGGAACATTCAGGCACATGGACCTCCCATTTGTTTACCATCGGCTAGACAGGGGCGTGACAGAAAAGGGGACTAACTTCTGATTGGCTGTAGTTCGTCCACCCTAATTGTGATTGGCTTTGACTTGCAGAGGGGTTTGGGGGGTTTGCAGTTTGAAACTTGAAGGAGACTCGTGACTGCTGAGGCAGTGTTTTTTAAGGGCACGGAGACGATCTGAGAGAGAGGACTTGTAACAATGACATTCCTGTCAAATGACCCAAACTGAAGGCTTCATTATGCTGTGCTTTTTGTTTACTTTGTGCAGCAAGTTTTAATCTTTGTACTGCACACCATGTACCTATTAGGGCTGAAGAGCATGTGTGTCCATGTGCATGGTGTACAACTGGTGTGAGAAATAGCTGGACCCTCCCACTGAAGCAATATGTGTTGTGGAGGGAATTTGCAGCAGTTTTTAGGGCTAATAAGAAATAAAATAAGGAAAATAAAACCATTGCTTAGCACAAACAAATTATCATTAAATCTAAACAAATCAAACTTTGCTGTTGGGAAACTGCAATACAAATACAGATGTGCAAGTGATCATATATGATTGTAAGTGAAGAAAGAGTGTGGGAAAAAAAAATACCTCGAACAGCTTGAAACTTTGTAAAAGATGTGCAAACAATGTTTGCATGGGGCATTGCATTTCTATGAAAACAAGGCATTTCTGGATCATAACTGTATACTGCAAAAGTCTGCAGCCTGCAGGCTAGTCTGCAAAAGCACCTTCTGCATTCCTTATGCTTACTACAAAAGGGATATTGTGAACAGACTTGCATGCTGTTTTTAGGCACATGCTTAAAGTCCATGGATTTTGAGGAATTTAAAACTGCAAAATGCATGTAATGTACCAAGCAATAAAGGAATTTATTTTCTTGCAACATACAAAATGTTCTTGGACAGACAGGGAGGGTTTAACTTACAAGAGAAAATTACACTTAAAAAAAATGTTTCTTCTTGAGAGGATCTTGAGAGGATGTGAATCATCTTTGCTGAGTGGTCTTAATAATAAAAATAACACAGAAGAATTTGTTATTATATCATCTTTTTATTAATGTTATCTACTTCTCAATATCATCTTTTTAACAGCAATATCCACAAAATATTAACAGTGTGCAAGAAAACATGAGTTATGGCACATCAGAGAACAGTTACAAAAAATAGATATATTTTCTTCATAATCAATCAAGGCAAAAAGATACATATACTGTATGCATACACAGGAGATCAGAACACAAAAGATGAGTCTTAGGAAGGGCTCAGAGCCGATCCAGTGATGTTTGATTTCAAAGTCCACCAGTGAGGAGCCTCAACTCTCCCCACCTGACCTGAAATGAATGTCACTGGGCTTGCTTTGTGTCACAACACCAGTGGATTTCCATCTGGAGCCATGTGCTCTGCTTTAACACTGTTCATTCTGTTGATCTGATAACCCCAAGACCAGCATTAACACAATATATGCCACTATAAGGCAAACTAACAACCAACCAATCAGACAAACTGTCCGTCAAACCAGCGACTCAGGCCGGCTGTCTCTGATTGTAAACCCAACCAGCTATGGAATGATTGAAAAAATAATAATGATAAAAAATAGCATCTGTCAGGCATCTCTAGGACAACATCAGTGTGTGTATGTTTGTGTGCTGATATGCATGCTCGTTATGTGTCATGTAAATCTTTTGCAGTTGCAATTCTCTTTGATGTTAGCGCCACCTCGCTAAGAAACTACAAGGAACTGCCTGTCCTTTCCTAAGCAATAACAATCTTACAATACTTCAGATCTTAGGAAAAGTCAACTTCACCCAGATCAGTATTTATTAATTACCTGTCACCTCAGTTTGCATGCAGGTCTGTGTTTGTATAGCTGAATTATTATATTTCTTTAGCTGTTTCCTTGTTTTGAAAACTTAGCTCAAGTCAGTTTTCATATCAGCCTAAATTGGGTCAAATAATCTCTTCAGTTATTTCTTAAGATGAGATAAAGGAGATCTGCCATTTTGGCATATACTCTGAATGGAATAATTGCTGAGTTTGATGAGAAGATTAATATCACCTTCATGTGCTAATATGCTCATTTACTTTGCTAGTTATGAAGCTAAAGCAAACAGTGGGTTAGATTAGCCTAGCGTGATGCCTAGAAACATAAGGAAGCAGCTAGCCTGGCTCTATATATAGAGCCAAAGAGAAACTGAGACTTCTTGCATTGGAATAGAGCCTTCTTAAGAGAAGCTCAATGTATATATCTACAGTAGATATGGTACGGTAGGTTTGGTAGTCTGTTAATGACCATCTCCAAAAAGCTAGACGTTGGATGACATAAAGTCACAATTTGGCAGGTGCACGTCAGTCAGAAGACTGAATGCCGTTTTTGTTTATAGATCCCAGAAATTATGACCGGAATTGACTCCGTCTTGGCCTGGTGCAGTGACGTCACAAAGCCTGGACTTTACAATAAGGACGAGACTTTAATAATATATAACCTGTTAACTGGTGAGCTTTAGAGGTGCTGTTAGGAGGCCTTTGTTACCTTTGGACAGAGACAGGCTAGTTGTTTACCTCTGTTTTCACTCTTGAAGCTAAGCTAACCAGCTGGCTTTGGTTTCATATTAAATGAACAGATAGCATAGCACTGAGAGTAGCACTGATCCTCTCATCTCTCCTACTCTTTGCAAATAAGAGAAAAGGCATATTTCCCCACAATGTCAGACTCTCCTTTCTTTAAGGCTGAGATGAGTGGTGAAAATAACTGCAGGTATTATTACACATCTGAGTCAGACACAGAGCTAAACAGACAAAGAACTTCTTTTAGTAGGCTAAGTGAATTTGTCAGCTTTGTGACTATTACCGGGGGCAGGCCTGCTATTGGTCATCACATAAAAAAAATAGCTTCCCACACTTCAACTGAACAATTTTAGCTTGTGACAGAATACTTTTCTACTCCTCTCCAGAATATGCACACAAACCTCCGACTGAAAAAAAAGACCACACAGCGTCACATGACCTCTCCTCCGGTCAGACTTACCCTGACCTGGATTTTCAAGGCTTCAGTACTGTAACATTACTATGTAATGCTCTGCACAGCACTGGATGCACTGTGTGTTCTTCTGACACACTGTATGCACAAATACACACTCTGCAATGCACACACAGAGCACACACAGAGCACGCACGCACACACACACACACGCATGCACCTCTGCTCTCTCTTCTCCGCCTACTGCTCTGCCAAATCATCCTTTTAGCTACCGAACACTCGCAGCCGACTCCCCCACACACATGCACACACACACATGCACACCCTCAGCTCTCTCTGTGGGCTTCCTCCAGCTCCCGCTCTCTCTTGTTTGGAACAAATGAGTGATGAAGCTGGGCTTTGTTTCAGCAGCCATCGCCTACAGTGATGCAAGCAGTGATGTTAATTAGCAATTTAACCCTGATTTAAATTTTAAAAGTTGTGTTTTCCCTAAAAGAAAAATAATTTCAGAAATGTAGAAAATATATTTATTAGCTCTCCTGCTGAGAGTTCGATGGGACAATTGATGTCACTCTAATGTCTGTGTGATAAATATGAAGCAAAAACCAACAGCAGGTTAAATTAGCTTAGCATAACAACTGGAAACAGCCTTTAACAAACTCAACCTGTAAATACCTGTAAAGATCAATCCCCTGATGAAACTCCTCTGTTTTTATTTTTTTTATCGGGTTGTGTGTGTTGCAGAGTAAAATGCTAACTATGCTATGATATGTGAATTCATTTTACTAATTCGAATAGAGGAAGTGTATTATTTTGTTTACAATAATGGCCTGTTCTGGTCAAATGCAGTGTGTGTGTGAACTCTCTGGCTGAGGTAAAGCTGAGTGTGACTTTTGTTTGTGAAAGTTGGGTTCATCAAAGTTGGCTTTAGTGAAACCAACCAGATTTCTCTCTGAGGTTCAGCTTATACAGTTTGGCCTTCACTCTTAAACACAATGTGTTTATTTAGAGCACTTTAAGGGTACCAGTAGGTGGATTTTAGTAGCAGTTTCTCCCTGTTTCCAGTCATTATGCGCAGCTAAGCTAATCGCTAAAGTTGCAGCTTAACACAGAATCATTTCTAAAAGTGGATATTTTTGCAAGTTGCCCCCTGCAGTCTGTCTGCTTTACAAACTGTGTGAAAACTCTCCAGCACCTGAGCACAGTGAGCAACTGAAGACCCATCGAGACACAAAAAACTGCTCGCCTCTCACCACCTCCAAAGATCCTAACTCTCAAAAGTCAGTTAGCAGATGGCTCATATTGACCTAGTGATTAGAGAAGAGAAAAGAAGAAGGTTCAATGCCCCTGACAGTCCATCAGCAGCAGTAAGTCCTGCCCAAATGGCTCCACCCTGCTCTGTCACTGTATATCCTCCTGACAAAAGCCTCGGCCAAATGCTCAAATGTAAATATGATGGCACAAAGCTCCTTTCTTTCAGCAATTAACCGTCAAAAGCAGCCCTCAATGCTGGACCTGAACACTCCCTCAACCTCTGTCTATCAAACCCAAAAGACAACTGCAAGAGAGTGTGTTGTGTTCATGTGTGTGTTGTCCTGGTTGCCTGTCGCCCACCAAAATCAACACTTGAGAAAAACTTGTGTGCTGCTCTGGTGTTAAAGGATAGATCAGGAGGTTGGTTTTTGCCACTGGAATGAGGTCCGATGTTGATTCATCCTCTATCAGGATATGATCCTAAACCTAACAGGGCGTTTGTTTCTATCTTACATTAATTTAATATATCTTCATCAGGCGTTTATATTTGTATCTGTGGTTAAAACCATCCTCCGCTATCGCAGGCCTCTAAAAACCTGAATGACAAAAAATTAAAAATTAAAACAATTGAAGACAGACATGGTTTTGACTGACAGAACAGAATAAGTAGTACTAAAAAAATCCAACATCCACAGAGGGGGATTCTGTGTTTAGATTTTGTATCTTACAAACACTGTACAGGGTAATACTCAACTGACCAGGTTCCATGGACTCCATAGAAAGAAGAAACTCAAAAAATAAACCCAAAACAGCTACTCTTCAACTTATCACTTCTGCACGTCTGAAAGAAAGTTTTTACACTTAGTTTGTTTCTCTCGACTTCATTTTTTTTCCCCCCACTTCGTCTTCAGTTTTTACAATCAAGTTTGGTTCGTCAGAGAGGAGGAGCATCATGGAGGAGAGGAGGAAACCGAGGGGAGCTCAGTCCCTGACCAGTTTGAGCTCGTGCTGCAGCGAGCTGTTCTATACTGGGTAGACTGGAATTTTTAAAGGTTGCTAAGCTAGTTCATGTTTATTTTAATCAGATTAAAAGTCAGAATTATTATGCATTAAAACAAGATACATCTCCCTTCTCTACTGCAAAGGCAAATGTAACAAACACCTCAATCTTTGCACTTTGGATGCAATATCTCTCTTCTTTTCCTTCATTTAATCTTAAAAAAAATCTGCCTGTTAAGAGTCAAACATAAGCAGAGAAGGCAGGGAAAGGATAGCTTCACTTTTACTTTTGAATTTAGGGTTTTCTCCTTCAGCCTACGGGTCTTTGCAGACTGATTCTCAGGTTAGGTCAGTCTGCGACCTCGCCCCCTCTCAGGGTAAAGCACAGGGAGGCTTGATGTACAGTAGAAATCTTTGTTTAAGATCCTAGCAGGTATCCGGTTAGGTATAACCCCTGGCTTACAACCAGATCTCCTGCCGTTTGATTGGCATTTAACATCAAACAGGTGGAGAAACCTGATCAGCCAGGGGCAACACCTATGTCAAAGCAAAACAATCAAAAAAAAATGTACAGTATCTTATCTGTTAAGTAATGCTTCAACAAAATATCAAAACGTACATTGAGTTCACAAACAAGTATTTCTTAAGAAAAATGCAGGAACTGTCCAGGGGGTTAATAGCTTTAGTTCTGTGCAGAGCAGTCCACTTTGTTGCCCTCATAGGTGCAGATCTGACGTCAGCTTAGACATCGATTTCAACCAAAAGCAGCCGTAATGAACTGCAGTGGAATCGGTGACGGCAGATCAGCATCTAGAGATGACTTTTCTGTACATGTTGGCACAGCTGGAGGTTTGGCCAAAGGCTGCGGACGGCCATAGTGAGGCCACAGGCAGAGAGGGTCTGCTGATACAGGTTTGGGGTGGGAACATGCTAGCCCGTTAAAGGCAAAGGCTTCAGCCTCCAAAATGACCCGCCATGGTTTAGCACAGGCAGGTTTGAGGGCAGAGCTCCCAGACCTTTTTTAACAGCCAAATACAAGCATTATTGAGCTTTTAATAGGACACTAGGTCGTGTTTGGCACGGTTGGCAGGAGCGCCTACTGTCCTTCTCTGTTGCCCACATGCATCCTCCCACTCCTTGCCTATGTTACTGCTGTCCATCCTTTACCCAACCCCTAATTTCATGACAAAAGATGCAGAAAAAAACCCAGTTTCCTAATATTTTTTTATGTCCAAATCCCTTTTTCAAGTTAAGCTGACACTTGTAGTTAATTTACCAGCATATATGAATATTACCAAAGCACCTCGGATCATACTCAGTGATATACTGCTCTCAGCCACGGTGAGCACAACATACCTGCCCCCTAGCTGTGGCTCCGGGGTATGGCGCTTTTCCAGAGTGGCTATTTTGGGAGTGTGTGTATTTCTGTGTGTCTGTATGCTAGATGGGCTGCTTACGTGTGTGTGTGTTTGTATGCGTGTGTTAAAAAGAGGTCTGGGGATCAATTTAAGTACTAAGTGTGTATGTGTGAGTGTGTGTCTGTGTGTGTGTGTGTGTGTGTGAGGGCAGGGGAAGTGTGGCGCGGCTATAGGATGATGCAGGGTTTCTTGTCCTTGAAAGGGTTTTCAGAGGTGGGAACCCCAACCAGCAGAGGGTCGCTTCGAGCATGCTGCTCACAGTAACTCATCAGATCTGCTGCTGCTTTGGACACCTGGTGAAGAAGGAGGGAGAGAAGTGAAGGAGGGCAAGAGGTGGAAAGGGAAGAAGGTGAGGGATTGAGATGGGAGAACATGAGGAAAGAGAGGAAAGGGGAAGCAACAGGAGGTACAAGGGGAAAAGGGAGGATAAAGAGACAGAGGTCAGATGTGGATGAAATGTCACACTCATAAATACACAAACATGACAGTAAATATTGTCCTACCTTTATACGTTCAATCCCTGCCTCGATCCTCAGCTGTTCCACCAGTTTCCTGGCCTGGGCGATGTTATTAGTGGTAGACATACTGATCCATCAGACTGCACCAGCACAAGAGAAAACTAAATGACAGGGAGAGAGAGAAAATGATTACCAAGCAGCAAACGATAGGTGATTCTTTGCTGCTAAAAAATTACCTTGGAACATAGTTTTGCATGTTATGCCTTCAGTAACTGTGTGTAACTAGAAAAGAGATTGATCATCATTGTGACACAAAGGTAAATTGTGATTTCGGACTTTGACTTTCATTCAAAGTAAAGTTACTTGCTGTTTGTGGATGTATACAACCTTAAATTAAAGAAAACATAAAGATAAATTTTTCAGTCAGGTTGCTGATTTTTTGCATTGTCACTACATGCATTTACCTTTAATACTGTAGGATAAACAGTGTTTTGATGAATGTGTGTTTTTTAATTTTATGCCACTTTAAACTTCTACAATTCAGAGGGAAATAATGCAGCTTGGGCATAAATGGATCAGTATAAATACATAATAGTATATAGTATATTACTCTAACATAGGACATTATCTTTATAATGAGTACTTTGATTTTTTGTGTTTTAATAGGATTTTGTTCATTGATGCTACTGTAGTTTCACTCAAAAGCTGTTTTTTAAAGTTAGGCCTTTATTTGTACTGTATAATCTTTAAATTGTGATAAAATGACAACTCATTGTTTCATACAAACTTGGAACAGGCAAAGAATACTTTTTTTTAAACTTGTGAGTTTTAATAATACACTTTTGATTCTGTAGGTTTTAAAACAGAGAAAATTAAAGTAACTATAACTCAATTGTTGTTTAATAAGGATTGATTAATTATGATTTCTGACTTACTGTCTTTCTTCTCTATGTAAAGCCAACCATCCTGATCCACCTGACTATTTCTGCAATGTGCACACAAGATTACTCTGAATGATGGCACATTTCGAGTACCACACTGAATAATAAGCTGAACCTTTAAATCATCAATAGCTTCATTCCAGTGACTGTAAGGCCTAAGTTGTAGAGTTGCAGCACCACTGTGAGGTGACTACATGCTGGTGCAACAACATCAGTGAGTGAAAATTGGTAAAATGAAATATATGGAGGTGGAATGCAGAATATAACTGGGGATGAACCATTTAAAAAGCAACTTTAGTAATGTAATCTATGTCTGTTACGCTGTTACGCTATCCTCCAAAATCTTTGCATGTTATAACCCACAGAGATACATGGAGGCAATAAATTGTCACCTGATTGATGGCAGGCAGACAGGACTCGAACACGAACGTGACTGGATGGAGAGGACGATGTGAGCGGTGCGGTGGACGGTTGCCAGGTCAAAACGACAGAGCTGGACGGTAGCTGAGCTCACATTGGCTTGTCTCTGTGAAAAAAGGAAAGCAGGTTAGATGGCTGCTCACAAGGTTAGATTACAGCCAGGCGAAGATTTTATAAATGTTAAAACATTTCATTTGTATGTTTGTTTACATAGTGTTCTAAAAAGGATTCATGCCAAACATTCACGGAAATTCAGATTTAGTAAGTTTCGGATCTATATGGTGACATTTTTGTTGGTTCAGCAATGAGAATGGAAGCTACAACAAGCCATTCTTATAAAATTTTAAGTTAGAATTATGTCTGATATCAGTTGGAAAATCTCAAACAATCCAACATTTTGTTTTGGGAAGGCAGAAATTAAGGAGCAGTTTAAAAAAAAAAAAATCAGAAAAAAATATCCCAAACATTTTGAGACCAAGACCATGGCCATTCTCTCATCATCAGCTCTACTCAGTCATATTACAATATCTGTCAACACAACTTCATTTTTCTTCACAAAGCACCGGTGACACCATTCAATTAACCCAATGATTAGACATTCCTGCCTGGCTGAATTCAAACATGAAAATTTCCCAGTCCCTTCATACCTTTGGTGTCCAAAACTTATTAAAAAAAACCCTCCAGTATCTTTCTTTTACACTTCTGTTAGCACAGCATTGATGTCCCCCCTGCTGGTACATATGATCAAAACACACCTTGTTCCTCTCATACATCAGCATGAGTGTGTTACGACTGCATCTCCCTCTCTGTGTCTCTGTCTGTTGCCCTCTCTCTCCCAGGAGGAGAGGCCTGCTTTAATTACTCCTGCTGTGGTGAAGCTCAGAGATTCGTGTCTGTAATTAGGGCTTTTGTGTGTATGTGTGTATGTGTGTGTGTGTGTGTGTGTGTGTGAGAGGGAGAGAGAGAGAGAGAGAGAGAGAGAGAGAGAGAGAGAGAAAGGGGGGAGTTGAATAGCCTTAACACCTGATGAAATTCCATCTCTTTTTCTGTCTTTCAGCATCATACTTGTGAGCACATTTATCGATTGTCCCCTAATTTAACCCTAATTCTCAATCCTAATCCTAATCTCACCTCTGAGCACAAATCCTAATCCTAACCAGACCCCTCAAAGCCAATTGCCCTCACTTTGGGGGATTTTTGTCTATCATTATTTTTGTTTATTTGTTTATTTGCACTCTCACACACAAGCAAACTTGTTTTGAAGGCTTTGCTAAAACCTAAATTAATTCCATGGAGATTAAGGTTGAGTGTATCCACACTGCAGATAAATCTTGATTAAGTATCAATACTTTTTTCCTTTTTAATACAGTTGATACAAAGAACACATAAGTGTCATGTAAGATTACTTCCTGAAAACCTTAACTCTCCTTTGTTTCTCATTGATTCAGAGAATTTAAACAATATAGTTGTTCTTTTGTTTTGTTAGTGGAACTGAAAATGCACTCAGAAGTAGCTTATTATTGATGCATTTACCTTAAAAAAATGATGGTACATTGATCTCCCTGTACAAGCTGATTGTTATTGGTTTCATTACTGATTTTGGTGATTGTAGGTATCACCCTTCCCAATGTGAATCTACTTCCCAAATGTCAAAGCTCAACCCTGACTTGATTATAAAGAAGAAGAAACCCTAGAATGCATTGGTTTACTTGGTGCTGTGGGGACCTGCTCTTTGTCCTCAAATAGTGTCAAAAACATGACTATGTAAACAAATACATGTCCCCAATATGTGCTTTATTACAAGACAACACACAACACACCCACACAAACAACCTTTTCGATTACAACATACTTTCTCATTATCTGTCAGTGTTTGAGGACTGTCCTTAAATCACCCCATGGGCAGCATCAGTGACAGCCAGCAGAAGAATATGCATTAAAAACAACAGCAGCGTCTATGAAAAACACAAGTAAACACCGTAAACTACAGAAAAAGGGAAAAACTACCACCTAACAACACATCAGCAGCAGTCACACAAACAAGAAAACTATAAACTATAATGAAAGGACAGTTTTTGTTTTTAGTTCTTATTGTCTAAAAAAAATGAACACATTTTAACGTACCCGGGCTATATGGATAAGTAAATATTGAAAGTACAAGAGCCTTTGTGGTTTTGAAAGTGAATATTCAAATTAATAAAGTGTTTTTGCTCAGAAATGTTTGCTTTTATATTTCCTTGTAGGAGTAAGCAACAGAAGCCATAACTCACATGGACATTAAGCATAAAATTGAGAAACCCTTTGCATAAATTACTTCATGCAGACTTCAGTGATAGCACAGTGCTTTGATTTCTTCAGCCTGTTGATTTTTCAAACTTTCTGCTATGGCGCATTCCGCGCTGAGAAAATGAAGCTGAGCCCTTAAAAACAGCACTAATATGACTGTCTGCCCCTCCACAGTCAAATCTGTCCTCCTCTACACCCACAACTGAAAACATTTTCTTGTAAAGCCAATGCACAGAAGCAAGACCTGTACAGTAAACTGGTCATTTATCTTGGTTTGGACCAAAAAAAACATCAACTAGAGCTGGACAGGCCCCGGCCAGCCAGTCAGCCTGTCAGACAGCGAGCCCACAGCCGCTCTCAAGACGCGCAAAAATGCACCAATCCTTATTGATCCTAGCTGCTCCTGAGCGCTGATCGGGCCTGCAGTTCGAAGCCATGTCCTCCGCTACGGGCCCCGCTCGCTGCTCTACCGTGTGAAAACACAATGCGGGCATTTTGATGGATAGAACAGCATGTCCTCTCTCTCCCATGGCTATCCACAATCCACACACATACACTCACACTTACACACACACACACACATATGCATACATACATAGACTGCGAACAGGCGCGCAAGCACAGGCAGACCTTGTGCACATATCAAAGCCTGAGATATTTTCCCAAGTGAAGACCGGACTAGACCGCTTCAGGTCTGCAAATATAGGCCCTGATTGTTAGCCGTGGGAGCAGGGTGGTGACATGTTTTGAGGGAGGCAGGCTCCAGGAGCCAGTATGAAACCCATCCAGCGACAATGGACAAAACACTGGAGCGCATGCCTTTATGTTCCGCTATTATGCAAATTGATCGGCATACGGCCTACTTGAGCATATAAAATCCAGAGGTTTTTGGATACAGTGGCTTGCGCGTTCTCAGGAGTCCAGCCGAGCTGTAGGAAATCTTCCACTGACCCTGTCCCCGGTCCTCCCCACCCTCTCTGCCGGCAAAGGGCTGGGGAAAACCGGATTCGTGACACTGATGAAGCCCCTCTCCGCTGCAGCCGCCCTCGGTGACGAGAAGCCGGGATTGCAGAGGCGCACGGACGCGTTACAATTATTATACACAGGGAGAAAAATACCCGAATATCTCCAAACTCACCTCCGAATGCGCTGTATTGGTGATTTAAAGGGCCAGATCCGCTGGTTTCTCACCCTCTCTGCTCGTTCACTCCCCGTCTTCACCGAGCCAAACGCCTCCCCCTCCGTTACCAGTGTCTGTCCACTCCTCTACCCCCTCCCCTTCCTCCATTCCTCCCTCTCTCCTTCTCCCTCCCTTCATCCGATCCGGTGACAGAACCTTCAACGAAGGGGGTCCTAAACAAACATTTTCAGACATCCTCACACAGATCGCCCGAAATAATCCTCTAAACAGCATAAAGTTGGAATGAGTATGTCATCCGGTTATGTTTAATTGAAGAAAGACATCAGAGTAGATCTCAGGTGCTCTCTGATCCGTAAGGCCTTATTTAAGAATGCAAGTTTGGAGATTTTAGTGTCTATTTTCGGGTACCACTTGCATGAATAGAGGCCCTTTCAAAATGAATCACCTGATCTCAAAGTGAACACCGTTATTTATTGTCCTGGACGGGGGGGGGGGGGGCGCGCGGGCGGGGGGGGGGGGGGGGGGGGGGGGG
>JAPZDV010000007.1:7644439-7664729 GCA_029814665.1 Acanthurus lineatus | reverse complement strand
TGTTACAGCAGGAAGCGACTGCAGCTGCTGAAGAGGAAGAGACTCTGACACAGACCACTGAACACAGAGCTGACAGTAAACTCAACAAGCACTTACTTAAGTTAGACAAGTTAGTTACTTAAGTTTCCATCCTGAAAATAAAATACAATTTATGTTCATACTTCCAATTCAGAAAACATATCAGCTATTATATTTTTTTCAGAACATTTTCCAATTGCATCTGGTATTTTGGTTCATATAAATTTAGCTTTAGATTTCTTGTAAGCTTGGGGTTAAATTTAAAGATAATTTTTATTTGTTGTATTGAACCTTAATGCATTTCAGATCTGTATGAAAAAAAAAATCACAAACCAACAATGACAAATGTTTCCAGGTGTGTGTGTGTGCGTCAGTTTTGTACCAATTGTTGATCCTGCTGCATTGTTGAAAACAGGGATTAGCCTAAATGTTATTGGATTGCTTGCAAGTGACGTCAGCAGACATTGTTGGATTTTCAGGTTTGGATCTGTTCCCAGGTCAGCGTCGATGTTGTGACGTCAGAAGACCTAGGTCACAGGACATGCAAACAATACAATGGATTACCAGAGTACAGTGGCACACCATAATTTCCGTTTGCAGCTGTATTGGAAGTGTGACTGTTATTCTAATTTTTTGTTTGTTTGTTTGTTTAAAAAAAGACCTTATCTGCAGTTGTACATAGTTAAAATCTAAACCTATCTTTTAGAAGTTTAACTCTGCTGAACTTACAGAAAAAATATTTAATTTTATAGTGCACACCATTTTAGTTTAGCGGTGATCATTTGTCTCATGTGTAGCAGACTGCAAACACATCCTCCTCAACAGCGTGCAGGGTTTAAGTCCAAGTCCAAGTTCATTTTAGGCACCTCTCTAAGCTCACAGGGCCTTATTTACCTGCTAAAATGCGAAACACTGCCGTCAGTCGCCAGTGCACTCCCACGAGGCTGCAACTGACGGCAAAGCCCTACGTCACGGTGAGGTCAAGGGGCAACAAGCGTCAAGGCGTGTCATGAACACAGAGGACCGATGCTGGTGTCTTACCTTTGGCTTCTGCCCTCTGATAATCCTGCCTGTGCAGTGCAGCTCCTTTACTTACACATTATTATGTGACAGCTGTGCCTGCGGTCACCGCAGTAACATCCTGGGTCCAATGTCACTACCACCACAAGAGTTTTTTTCATCTTTTGGTTACTATTATTTATGATTATTTTTATAAAAAAATAACATTTTTGTGTGAATAAACTTTGTGTAAATTGTTGATTTATCTAAAAGGTTTTTTTTTTGCTGAAGGATTTAATAAACATATTCAAGTGAATGTTGCTGTTGATGTGTTTACATGAGAGCTGAGTGTAAGTCACACGGGTCAAGTTCAAGCCCCCTGTTTTATGAATGGGTTGATTAAGGCGGGTAGTAATAACTTATAATGAGCTATAAATGGCGGAGCTAATCAGCATTAAAGTCTTTGACCTTAGCCTCTTTAATAAAGCCTAAGTGGCTGCGAGGGAGCCTCTGTTAGCATGGGATAGGGATAATCCTTTTAGGCAGCACTTTACCAGGAATCACTTAGTCAACACTTCCTCTCTCAGACTGGATGAACTCCTCAGTGTAAGACAGGATCCTCATTTGATCGGTATCCCCTGCCGTCCTCTCCGCCTGGGATCTTGTTGGGATACATCCTCATCACACTATTTCACCGGGAGATTCGGATACCTGTGGTTGCTCAGGGGGGAGGGGGGGCCCTGTTGGGATACGGACCTGAGCCTGAATCATGATGGAGACAGTTGAGAAGGTGCTTAGGAGTATGGTGTCTGTGAAAGTCAGGGCGTACGTGAAGGACTACTGCAAGAGGAACGGCCTGCTGACGCTGTCGGTCATCGCTGTGGTGACGGGCTGCGTGCTCGGATTCCTCCTCAGGACGTTCAACCTGTCCACGCAGGTATGGACGGACGAGGACAGATAAGAAATGAGAATGAGCTTTGAATCTTAGAGTCTTGTTCAGTAGTGTTGTGGGACTTTTAACGCTGTGCAAGTTAACTCAACATTAACGGTGGGAAGTAAAGGTCAGTCCGCCTTGTTGACTGCTGTTGTGCACCGACACAGTGGATAAAGCCAGTTATGTCATAGTGAGATTGAAGGCAGGCGGAAACAGAAAAATCAGGCATAAAAAGGAACAAAATGTGCAAGAAGAGGTGCAGAAAGAGTAAAATGTTGAATGATTTCATATTAAGTGAGCGTGAGAAGAAAGGTATCAGTCATTGTAATGAACCTACTGAGAATTATTGCCCAGATCTGTAGTTTTTAGGGACTTATACATCATCTTTTGAATCATTGTTTTGGTTTAACGGTCAGTAAACTGCCTGTGTTGGTTTGCTTTTAGCACACATATTCAACACACAGTAGAACAAACCTAGAAAAAACTAGGGACTAGAACAAAACTTTTCCCTCTGTAACAGGCGAAGACCAGAACAGAGCTAAAATCATGTGAAATTTGGACTTAAACTCACCAGGTGGCCAGAAAAATGACTCAAAATGAATAAAAATGTTGCTCTATAACTGCTGCATGTATAAACGACAACTATGTGCTTACAAGTTAGCAGGAGCAACTTGAAAAGTGATCATCATGTATTGTAGGTTAAAAGGTTATTTGTTCTTTGTAAAAGAGAACCACTGCATGTGTTTTTTAAATTTTTTCCAGGTTAGTTTCCATCATTAGTGTTCTTGTCGAGTGCTCGGCAAATTGTTTTGACCTTTTTTTCAAAGCTACGCATTCCTTTTCCATTGAGATGCCGTGATGTAAGATGCTCTAAATGGATCAGGTGGCTTATGAGGGTTGGCAGGGCCTGAATCAAAGATTAGTGTCCGGTGTGCTCAGCAATGTAACCTTGTTTGCCGGCAGCAGCCCGAAAAACATACGGCATCATCGTCTGCAAAGTGTACATAATTCACGTCAGATTTGTTTAGATAACGTTGCTCTGCACTCTGCTACACTAGAGACACGTCCTCTGAGTGGTTTGGTCCTAACAGTGTGGTGGTAAAGCCTCAAATGTCAGACATTTGTAGAAAATAAGGTTTGCTGTCTCTCACACAGGCCAAGATCTACTTCTCCTTCCCTGGAGAACTGCTGATGAGGATGTTAAAGATGCTGATTCTGCCACTCATCACCTCCAGGTAAAAAAAAAACCTGTGTGGTCACCCATGTGATAAACCAACAGATAAACACTCCAGTGTTATTACACCTGTAAGCTGTTGTTTTGGGTCAAAGAGGGAAGCTGACTGTAAAAACTTATGTCAGAATATTTCTTTAGAAATGAGAAGTCTGGATAACCCTTATTGTTCACTTGGCAAAGACTTATGTTGCATTCAGACAAGCTTCTGACTTCGATGACATCCCTCCCTCTTTCTTTCTCTCAGTTTAATTTAACATCATTTAACATTTAAAAATACACCATGAAAAAACTATAAAAATCTACATTGTAGATGTGAAAACTATCACTGAAAAACCCCACAGATATGAAACGAATCATTAGAAAATAAAGGAATATAAAATAAACAAAATTATCAATTGGAATTCATTTCTCTGTTATTCTTTCTGGTAACTGATTATTTAGTAAATTAATTACAATTAATATCACAAGACTTCTATTACAAAAATGCTAATTAATTAATTGTATTTGAAATTATGAGGGTGCATTGAAGCTAAATAACAAAACACCTCAGTTCATTCTTTGAACAAGTTCAAAACCTTGTGTTTTCCCACCCAGTCTCATGTCCGGCCTGTCAGCCATGGACACGAAGGCAAGCGGACGACTCGGTGTCCTGACCATCACCTACTACCTGTGGACGACCTTCATCGCCGTCATCGTCGGCATCGTCCTGGTGCTCATCATCCACCCGGGGACGGGCTCGGAGAAAGACGGCCACCACGCGAGTTCAGGGCCCGTCATGACCTCCGCGGACGCTCTGCTGGACCTGATCAGGTTGATACTGATGGACATAAACACTATCACACTTTGACGATGTTAAAAAAATCAAAAATAATCATCTAAGAGTTTACAGATATATTAGCGGCCAGATGAGGCTTAGTTTAGTTTTGCTTAGCTTAGCTTAGCTTGGCGCCACTTTGAGCTAAATGCTAACGTATGTATGCTAACATGCTCACCACGGAAACATAAATAAACATCAAGGGGGGGTCACTAATATTAAAATTCAAAATATAAAAGTCTTGAATGTCTAAAAAGAAACTTGATAAGTTAAAATTTTTACTTGCACATCTTCCCCGGATCCACCTTTTTTCTTTAAAAATTTGCTTATATGCTATTTGGTTTGAAGACCTCCTTTATCTTTAGTGTTGCATGAGAGGACTTTATATGACCAAAAGCTACAACACTTTACAAAGAAACATACACATTTTTTCTTCTATTTATTGCTTTTTACTTAACAGGTTTCTAATTAGAAACACAAAGAAGCCACAGTGGCATACTGGTAGTCACTGCCATGTTTTGAAATACCATCTCAAGTTCAATATGGTAACATTCCCCCTCCCAGTATGGGCTTTTAAGGGATATTCCAGCTTTTTCAGCTCTTATATCTTAGTATTTTTTGCAGGATGATGATTTAGGTGTGTGTCATACCATTCAACACCTGTGAAAAAACAGCACAGACCAATTAAATCCAGTCTAGACCTCGTGACCTTCACTGCATTTCCTCAGGAACAGGAAGGACTTACACAATCTCAAGGCATCAGTTTGATCCCGTCAGCTGCCATAAAAGCTTTCAACAACAATCTAACGAGGCCATAATTTATTGAAATGCTCCAGCAATAATGCTTCATAAAAAGGGGTTTCTTTAACATTTAGTGAACTCCAAGAATTCAAAAAATATTAGGAAAATGACAGCACTTTTAAGTAATTACATGTAATAAAAGAGTTCAAATCTTAATCTACAAGAAGTCTTTCAGGAGGGGAAATCAATAATAAAGGCAAAAAAACGTGCTTGTAAGATAGTTGCAGCGTCAGTCCTACGCAGCAGCTGGGCTAAGAATAGGGAAACACTTAATTGTAGTCTGTTAAGCTGTGCTTTCTCAGAAGGTCCCTGTGCAGCGTTACTCTGTAAAGACACTGTAGTCTGGTGTGTGCTGCTCAGACTCACGGCAGGTCATTCATGCCAGAGATCCGTTAATACCTCCTTCTAAAACCCTTATTTTAGCGAGCGGTGGCTGGTGTGCTGCCGCGAGCCAAAGGTCAGGTGTACATTTCAGTCCTCTTACGTGTTTGACGAGCTTCCTGGCTGAGTTCATTGTAATTGACGCACACTGTTTAAATAGAGTCCCAGCACATAATGCTTGCTGTACCCATGCACCATTTAACCTTGTTAACCTTGTTAACATGTGACAGTGTTTAACGGTAAAAAAACACGTCAGTGGGTTTCCTTTGTTTCTCAGTGTGCGTTCTCTGGTTTTGTTGAGTTTATTTGTTTGTTGCAACTGTGTGCGTCAAATAACAAAACTGAACACGAGGTGCGATTATGAGTAATTACCAACAACTGGAACAGCTAAAGGTTTAAGAAAAAAAAAATAACTTGGTGTTTTTTTTCATTCGTTGGCATTTTTTTATGTATATATAGTTTTATATGCAAATGAGGTCAGCTAGTTTAACATGCAGTACTTTGAATAAACTTTCTGAACAGAAATCTGAGCTAAAATTATCACCTACAATTATTTTAGAAAGTGTTTTGGACTTTTACTGATTATTTTATGGAAGGACTATTGCCCAAAATCTTAAAATTGATCAGTGCATTAAAAATGTGCTCAGTGTATCAAAGTAAAAGTAATTCATGCAGAGAAATGCCCTTTGTAATTGTTAAACTAGAGAGAACAAGATCTCATTTTTTAGCTGTTCGAGAGCTTTTAACCACACTGTATGATCATCTTAAGTGGAAATTGCAGAATCTACATCTGTCTAAAGCAATTATTCAATTAACTTTGTGTCAATATTATTGTCTCCACCGTTGTTTCCGAGGTCAAGCCTGAATTTTGACCCTCGTAACAAAAACATAAACAAAAGTCTTGAGCTCGTCATGTACATGGAACAAACTGTTTGTTTACTTGCATATTGTCTTTTACAGGAACATGATCCCGTCAAATCTGATCGAAGCAACTTTTCAGCAGGTGAGCAAAGGATTATGCTTACAATGGACTGTAGAATATTGATCATTTATTCAGAATTTTAATAACAACTTGATATAAACTCTCCTTGGTTGTTTTTTCATTCCACTTTAGTACCGGACGGACCTGGTTCCTATCGTACAGAGCGCTGATGTCAAAGAGTCTCAGGCCAACTATGTTTATGTCATGCCCGACTACAACAACCCCAAACTGGGCCATCCAGTCTTCTTGGAGATCACTCCTGCTCCCGACATCAAGTATAAGATCGTCCCAAGTACCAGCAAAGGCATGAATGTGCTGGGGATCGTCATCTTCTCAGCCACCATGGGTGAGATGATCACACAGCTCCTTAAACATCACGGTGCTTCTTCTTATTGACACTCCATTAAGGATTTATGAAAACTGCTTATACAATTCATACAATAATGCCATGCTTAATAATAAAAATGTGAAATAATGCTTTATAGATCATTTATGTGCTATTATTTACAATAATTACATTATAAATCGAAATAATTTATGGGTTGCCAGATTGTTAAAAATCCCAATGGCTGGTGTTTTTTCTTTTTGGCTTTTTGGTTTATTATAAGGACTCTTTAATTGCATTTTTGGCAGATGACAAGCTAATTATTTTCCTTTATCAGAAAGTGAAATTTAACCCTTTTTTAAATTACAAATTGTGGAGCAAGTATTGATTCACTGACTAAGGTAAAGTCAAAGTATTTTCTGCAAAATGTGCTTGAAGTTTCAAAAGCAAATACTCATTCTGCAGAGAAATGGCCCCTAAAAACAATGTTACAATGATATTATGTGATTATTTCTTATGCATTAAAATGTAATGGTTCCCAGCGTTGGGCTAAGCTCCTCTTCAACATCACAAAACAAATCTAAGAGGTCATGAGAGGGTAAATAGAGTAGGAAAAAAGAAAAGAACATGCACTGCTTTACATATCTGTACACATTTTTTTGTATCTTCATGAAATGTTGAACAATTTTACTTTGTCGGGTCGGAACTTTTGATTGAAATCATCTGAGAGATAAAATGGTGGAACTGCTCACAACTCATGGACTTTAAATGTGACAAGGGACCCAAACAAGACAAGGCTTCTCTGTGAGGAGACACAAGCCGGGGGCCAGTTTTAATCTCTAATAATACTCTCTGCTGTGGGAAATGTACCTAATTACTTTTCACTGCTGAGGAATTACTGACATTGTTAACTGCTGACATAACAAGCTAAAGGGAGTTTTTGCAATCTGGCAAAAGTTGATTACAATATTACAGTATCGGTTACATCAGATCATATGAAGTACTCATAAATGGTTTATTACCTGTTAATTAATTGATTCGCCAGGACTTTCAAACCCTTTATCAGAGGTCACTTGTAAGACAACGAATAAACACAGAGATAAACTGTCTCTCAGGTCTGCTGCTGGGGAAGATGGGAGAACGTGGAGCGCCGCTAGTCAACGTGTGCCAGTGCATCAACGAGTGCGTCATGAAGATTATTAATGCCGCCATGTGGTACGGCTGCACTCTCTCATACACACACACACACACACACACACAAACACACACTCTAAAAAACAGGCTATTTTAACACGCACATACATCCAGAAAAAGACAGTCTACACACAGTTCAGAGCCAGATTAAGTCTAAAAATAGATCTCTTAGAGTCACTGGTGGCGTCTGAAATGTCCTCAGACTGCTTCTCACAGGAGCTGATGAGTCGGCTCATGGATTAAATCTGTGTGAATGGAGCAAAGTGGAGTCTGTAATAAATGGGATCAGTGCTTAATGAAAACGAATACAAATACAGTTGGCTGGACGCGTTAGAGAACATAGTTGCCACTCGAAATAAATAAATATCCTCCTATTATACCTGTGTGTTATTTTTAAACATCTCATTCCTGAGTGGTTGGTATTAATCTGCTGCTCTCCTCTGGAGCCTGGCCGAGGGGATTTGCTCACATTCAGCCATAAAGAGCATTAAGTGAGGCTGATGCTGAGCTAGATAAGGCTCACAGTCGGCATTTCAATTAATCACAAAGGTGTTGGGTGAGTTTGAGGTCAGGTCAGCAGCGCTCTTCTACAATAAACTTAAACAACTTCTCTTTTTTAAACTGACTTTGCGCACAGGAGCACTGTCCGTGTTAAAAGAGGAACTGGCTTTCATCATATATGTTTTCATAAAGATTCATGATATTTGTTACATACTCATATAGCATGGGTTTTGAAATGCAGGTGGGTTATCATTAATAAGAGTAAAAATATACACACATACAGTATATAAATATAAATATATAATAAATATAGAGTAAAATTTGGTCGGATATGCAGAGGGGCTATGTAATTTTAAAGTATAGACAAGGATAAAATGATTAATACTAAGCAGACATGTCTATAATGGTATTATGGGGCACAGAAGCCTGGCAAGGCTGGTAGAACAAAAAAATCGGATGATACATTTTCTGAGTCTGATCTCATTTATTTCTCTATCTTATTTTAAAGATTTTTTTTTTTTAAATTGGTTCAGGATCTTTTTTTTTTAAGTTACAAGAAATCATTGAAAACAGATTATAACTTTTTTTTTGAAGTACATATTTCAGCCACTAGATGGCACCACTACGCTGCACATAGGTGAAGCTTGTCTTTCTGGCAGAAATTGTTCTCCAATATTTGAAAGATTACATCTTAAGCTAAGCCATGACATTTTTCTAAACAATGTTTAACAGTTTTGGGACATAAATCTTACCAAACTGCATCTGAAAACTGAAAATAACTGAAAAAAATGTAAGTAAATAGTCAAAATCAAAAAATGATGATTTCTACACAGAGTACAAACTTCAGTCTCCTGGAAAGCAACCCATTTGAAATTCACATTCTCTTTTCGACAGAGATCCTTTAACACTACATCACCTTGTTGTGTAAAGCATCACATGCATATTAATGTTGTAGAGTAGAGATGCTTGAGACCTAACGAAGCTCATTTACTCCTCAGTTTGTTGTTTTCAGATGATGAGAAAGTGGAAAACGCCACCTGTTTTTTGTTGCTAAACACACATGCTCACCCAGAAGGTGAAGTGTGTGATTAAACACACATCCCTAATCAAGATTTTCTCCCCTGTCTCCTCCTCCTTCCAGGTACTTTCCCTTTGGCATTGTGTTCCTTGTGGCAGGGAAGATCCTGGACATGCACGACCCGGCCCACCTGGGAGAGAAGCTGGGCATGTACTTCATCACGGTCCTGTCCGGTTTATTCGTGCACGGCCTCATCCTGCTGCCTCTCTTCTTCTTTTTCTTCACTCGCAAAAATCCCTTCCCCTATATCAGAGGGCTGCTGCAGGCTCTTGTCATCGCACTGGCCACGTCATCCAGGTAAGAGGAGAACAATTTTTTAATCCCAGTCAGGTGGATGTAGTTCAGAGTCTCAGTAAGCTACGGTGGCCATGAAGATCCAAATCACAATGACATTTCAGAAAACTCTTGAACATTACAGAAAACACAACATTTAAAAAAACACAATGACATATTCATATACACATGAAATATTGTTATGTTTTGTAGGTGTTTAAGTGTTTTGTTAAATGTTAAAGTGGTTTCTTTTTTAATGTTTTTGTGTTTTGTGAAATGTCACTGTGATTTTCACCCTCAGGGCCACCATAATTATTCATAATTTAATCCTAAAAATACAAGATGTAAGAAAATTCCACCTGTTTTGACTGATTATTTTTTATAAAATGAAGCTCATTGAGATCATTTCCTCTTGTCCTCTTCATCTGCAGCTCAGCCACTTTGCCAATCACCATGAAGTGTCTCCTGGAGAACTGTGGAGTGGACCGACAGATCGCTCGCTTCGTTCTGCCAGTGGGAGCCACCATCAACATGGACGGCACGGCCCTGTACGAGGCGGTGGCGGCCATCTTTATCGCTCAGGTCAATGAG
Source organism: Acanthurus lineatus (assembly GCA_029814665.1). Lineage (NCBI taxonomy): Eukaryota > Metazoa > Chordata > Actinopteri > Acanthuriformes > Acanthuridae > Acanthurus > Acanthurus lineatus. The sequence continues at coordinate 7,654,604 of JAPZDV010000007.1, read as the reverse complement.
TATGACTTGGACTTCGGCCAGCTGGTCACGATTAGGTGAGGATGAGGGCTGAGCTCTTTACCTCCCATAATAAGTTTATTTTGTGTCAAGAGCCCAATTTAGTTTACATCTCTTAACTTTTCTCTCACCAGTATAACAGCGACAGCGGCCAGCATCGGGGCAGCTGGGATACCTCAAGCAGGTCTGGTTACCATGGTGATTGTCCTGACCTCTGTAGGGTTACCGCCCGCTGACATCTCGCTGATCGTGGCCATCGATTGGGTTCTGTGAGTCCCATAAAAACGATTATTCTCCATAGAGAAGCACCGGTTCTTAGAGGAGCTGTCGAGGTGAACATTATGTTTTCCGTCTCATTCTCAGCGATCGATTCCGCACGATGATCAATGTTCTTGGTGATGCCTTAGCTGCTGGGATCATGGCTCATTTATGCAAGAAGGACTTTGAGAAAGCAGCCACAGCTTCTGCCGCTGCAGCCACCACTCCTACTCCCAGTAGCGGAGGCGGCAGGGTAGGAAGAACATTTTCTATCTGGTTGGGTCAAAGTGCAAGTGTGTAGACATATTTTTACCTGCTCAAGCACAGACAAGCCCTAAAGCAAGCCCATTTAACTTGTAATCATTCACCAGATAAAGGGTTTATAACTCTGATTGAGAGCAATGAATTGTGGTTGTTGTCAGTCTTCCACCTTATAAGCAACTTGGACACCACTGCCCCCTTTTTTTGTTATTGTAACTCTGATTGGTGCACAGAAACATGTGACATCAACCTTTTCAAGTTGAGATGCATCCTCATCAAACCACTGAGAAAGACAAAGACCTAAAAAAATAAATAATGATATGTCATAATTGAAAATAATGTGGATGGATTGTAACAATTCTTGCAGGACGTCGTAGCTTTAGTGAAATATTGATTGAGGCAACTTTTAAGGGCTTTTGATGAAGTTATTGCACTTGAAAAATGGGTGTCATGCTGCTTAAAAAAGTAAAACTTCTGAATAGAATGTAATAAGAAACAAATTCTAATTACAGAGGATTTTTTTCATCTTAATATTTTCAATTTCACTGCCATTTTATAAACTTTCGAGGTCATATTTGTCATTTTTAATAACCCTGACCTGTTGCTTTCTGACCAAACCTCTGAGAACTGCTTTTACAATCTGTACTAATTGGTGACTTCTTTACAGAGAGACACGGTAATCTCCTTTGGAAATCAGAGCGTGGCGTTGTCGGATGCGCCTCTCATCGCACACCGCTGCGACTACGTGTTTGAGGTGGATGGAGATTGTGTGCTGGAGAGACCTGTGGCCTGCTACAACCTCTGCCAAGTCTGAGACCCCTTCACACAATGGACTTCATGGAAAACTGCCTTTTACAGCACATAGATTCACCTCTGAGCGCCAGGATCATCTAGTTTTTGGTTAAAAATGTACTTTTTCCATCCTAACGAGACAAATGATCAAGTATATTGTGGTGTAAAGGTTAAGCGGCTACAACGGATTCTGCCTGTGCCATGCTGAAAAACAAAGACCTTTTATACTTGATGTACTGTATGTCTCCATTTAGTCTGAAGAAATGCACCAAGTTTCACATGTAACCTAAATGTTTAACACTCTAGATGCACCAGCAGACATTATAATATGTTGCACTGATTTTCTTAGATGGGTTAGTCGTTATCAGTCAGTGGTGACAGTTCGATCACCTTTATTCACTGTAGGGCTGATCTGATGAAGTCAGATTGCACGTTTAGACTTCGGTCGGGGTTTTTCCAGTGGCCTTAACGTGATCCCAGTTTTGACAACAGTTCTGAGAACTTGAAAGACTTAAAACTGATAGACGAAATGCAAATCGATTTTACTGTAGTGAACTTTTACGTTAGACAATGCATGTATGAAGCAATATTAATGCAACACTCGTATACATTATATATTTACATGATATTTACATGATGCCGATTAGATCATGTTTTTATACTTGTGCTTTTAATTTTGTGTTAATGTTTTTTGTTTTTTTTTTAATAAAGCCGACTGTATTCCAAGGCATGTCAAAGGCTATTTATTTTAGACCCAATTATGCAAAAATGCATCGATGTGCACACTTTTCTTCTGTCCATCTGGTCTCTGAGGTTAGTAAATGGGCCAATGAAATGTGACCCAGCTGAAGGTCAGGTGACACTACGAGATACAATGATCAGAAGTTACCAGGATGCATTATGGGAAGAGGAGCCTGCTGAGGGTCTGCTTCTAAAATCTGGTGTTAAATTCAACAGGCAGCATCAGAGACCCTTTGAGGTCAACAGGTCAGAGCTAGTTTGGCAGCACAAGAGCGACCGACAGAATGAAAGACAGGTTGTTTTAATGACGTGATCAGAGTGTTTCAATCTTCCAGCTTCCTATAACCACAGCACATTTACTAGTTAATCAAATTTCACTGCTGTTGTGTTTCATCGCTTCATTTCTGTCAAAGAAGACCACAATGTTAACTTCATGTGCAAAACACTGATTTAAAATTGTAAATATGCATCAATGTTTCTGAACACTCAGCAGTTCCTCAAGAAATTCACTAAGAGCAAATTCACAATAAGCTTCTGAAGAGACTTTTCATTGTTTTTCAGTCTTAAAGAGCCGCCACGTTTTTATTTAAATGAATCCAATGTTAGAAGACATTTAATGGACTTTAACTTAGTGTCCTTCAAACAGGAAAAAAAAAAATCATTAAAAACACTCCAATAATATAACACAAGTGTAGTACCGCATACAATGTCAAATAAATATTTGCATCTCCTCTGATGTAAAATACACAATTTCCATTTATAAATTAAGGCGGAATGCAGTTTACTCCGACTGCAGCTAAAACAAATTCACTTGCATCTTTCATGCAATTCTAACTAGACTGCTGAGAAAACTAAGCAGTAACATAAAACGTCAGTAGAAAAAAAGAAATTATAAAAAAAGATGACAGTCCAAGTCTACAAATTTTCTATTAACTGCTTTGAACAAGTCATGAAATATTGCACAAAGTTAAGGATTGTGACACAAAAGTTACATGGAAATACTGAATCAAAAAAAGCACTTTTAAGAGCAAACTCTGAAGCATTTGATGGGATTACTCCTTTCAGAGCGGGCACACAAATATTACAGAGGCTTCTTGATGAAGCATCAGGGGAATTATTGCTGGAAAAGTTTTTTTTTTTTATTATTATTTTTAATTATTTAAGGTGAATCATAAAAAGTGTGAGCAGGTTCTGTTCCTAAGATCATTTGTTACTTGCAAATCTTTCACCAACAGGTTCCTCTGTTGGATTTGAGGTCAAATCAAGAACAGTACCAATGCTTATTTTACTCCACCTTTCATCTACCTGGTGGAGCAAAACAATCCACCAAATTCATCACCACTGAGTTATGATGTGACTTTTTCTGAGTGAATGATATTAAAAGTCTTTCATTGAGCAAGTAAACAAAGTCCTCGCTAGTTAAAAGTCATTCCAACTAGACGAAGACGGAGCAACTGGTTTTAGTGTTAAGTTCTAAGTGCTGAAGTGAATTGAGTTTGCTGTAAGAGATTAACCACTTACACACAATAAATCTGGCTTCACTCAAGAAACTACACTGTAGCTAGTTTAATCTAAACGTTAATTGGCGGGGTATCAAAATAGCTGGTTTACCGAGCCAGATTTTAATAAATAAGCCTGAAGTTCAACTTGTAACTGCAGGCAAGAAAATTGCTCCTAAAGTGCCAGCACAGCTTCAGCTTGTTTAATAGTAGCTCTGAAGTTGCTAAATAGTGGTTTTAACTCATCGGGCAATCCTATGAAGGTTGATTGATGAAATGTCTGCTGGACTGTTTTTTCTTTCAAGTGTCTGTGTACATGTTAAATAACCGCATCTCAACTAATACTGGTCCACATATAATTAATTTCAGCCTGTGTACGATATTTAAAAGCTTTTTTTTTGCTTGACTGGGGATTTTTGAATCAGCATTGCAGATTTTCTTCTAGAAAAAACAACAAAAATTCAAACCAAATCTAAAAAAAGGGTAAATAAAAGAAACAAACCAAACAAAAATTTCAGCAAAAAGAAATAAAATTTAATGGTTTATGCTTAAAAGTGAAACAACCAAAAACAAAAGAAAGGAAAGAAAAGAAAGCAAATCTAAACTGAAATCATTAACAAAGGCCATTAATTTCTCTCCAAACTTGAGATAAGCACTCGTTTAAACAATGTTGTAACCTACACTGTAACAAATGAAAATCTAGGTCTAAAGAAAGAAAAAATAATGTTCCAAACAAAAAGAAAACTAATCCAAACAAAAAGAAAGAAAAAAAGAGGAAAATAAAAGAACAGCAAACTGAGCTAAAGTGATGTTGCTCTCAAACAGCATCAGATGTAACCTTAGTACCTCTTCAAAAAACAAACTAAAATTAAAAAAAATAAAAGAAAAAGAAAAAGAAAAGCTGTAAATGTATTCTGCGAACATCTGCTGAGAAAACTCTTTTGGGGTTCTGGGATTAAATCTCTCCCCTGTTTTTGGTCCATTTCAATTCCCCTACTCACTTACTGGGGTTCGTATTCAACAGGACTCTGCAGAAGTACAACTCATAAAAAAAGACACTTTACACAAGGGAAAACGAAAACAAAAGCAATTCCCTCCAAAGTTCATCACATTTAAAATCCATAAACTGGCAGGAGGGTGAGCAGAAGTCCGATTAACATCAAAAAGACTGATATTCATATATGGTAACCTAAAACTGATTGGTTAAAAGTGCTTCGGTCTTAGATTAACTCAAGACGATGAGTGGTACTGTATGTGCCCACTGGATGATAACTTAAGGCATCTATTTCTACTTATTATGACGAGGACCCAGAGCAGCGCTGCTTTTTCAGAATGAAACCACTAGATACAGACAAATACTGTTCTTCACCTTCTTTGGACCAAATTATCCAAAAAATGTAGACACTCTGAGAACAATTTGCAGGGCTTTTCCTTATGCTCTGAACTTTTTAGTGCACTTCTAAGAACCGTTTGCCTCCCTCATGTATTTAAGTCCCCACTGTCACATGCAACACATACAGATAATATTTTAGCTTTTGAGATAATTTTTATAAATTAACTTGGGGGATATCATGGGATTTTGCCCTCAAATCTCTTCCCCAAGAAAAAAAAAAAAACAAAAAAACAAACAAACTACTGAGTGTCCTCAAACCCAAAGCATGAGTATAAAGATGAAAAGAAAAAAAAAACACTCTTTCAGACAATTATAAAGGTGCAGAAGAGTGAACATCCCATTTGACTGAATACACTAAAACCAAAACAGTTGTGTCTGACATTGCAAACTGCTCTCTGCGATAAAAGCCTGGCACAGGTCATTTCCATCTCTCCTCTGCACCTGATTGTCCAGCTCTCTCTACTTGTGGCCCTTGCTGGTCTTAAAGGACACTTGCAGTATCTTGTCTCCGAGTCGGTAGCCGTTCAGGCTGGCAATGGCCATGGCTGCCTCCTCGTAGTTTGTCATGGTAACGAAGCCGAAGCCCTTACACTTGTTGGTGTTGAAGTCACGGATAACTTTGACGTTGGTGACGGCGCCGAAGGGGCCGAACATCTGCCAAAGGATGCTCTCGTCTGCGTCCTGGCCCAGGTTGTAGATGAAGATGCACCAGCCGGAGGTGGAGTTTCCTGGGACGCCGACGCCTCCCATGCTGCCCATGTGATCAACACCCATGGGGGAGAACCTGGAAAAGAGAAAGTTTGGGTGCTTTGTTAATGACACTGGCAAAGTGTATTATCCAGTTCATGGTAGTGCTACAACTGATGATTAGATTCATTACCAAATTATAGGTTTATAGGTTTAATTAGTGTCTTTGTCCATAAAATATCACTTATAAATAAATGAATAAATAAAAATCACAATTTCTCAAAAAATCAAGTTGATGGATTCAATTAGAGACACTTTTTAACCAAGATCTCTTATTATTTTCTGTTGTGCCACTGAAAATATCAAGTTTGACAAAACTCTTCTATGTTTAAGGTGGATCAAAAGCACAATCAGCTTCTTTGTCTTAAATCTGACTGAAATATGTGCTGTTTTTTTTGTATTACATCATCTGACTGAAGATCTGCACTTAGATGAATAAAATACTTCTCAGTGGATGTAAACCCTTTACAATTTGTCTTACCTAAACCGCTGTGCCTGATGGTGTAAGGGCCCTCCGAAGCGTCTGGACTGGTTGTGGTAGAGCTGAGAGATGAGCTGTGTGTTCTTTGCTTGATTTGGGTTGGCAGCAAATTTCACTGTGATAGGCTCAGAGGCTCCAGGTGGTTTCTGGCCATTCAGGTTCTTGACAGCATCCTCTGCCTCTGCCCGCTTGTCAAATCGGATAAATGCCACCCCTCGGGACACGCCTGCACAAAAGACAGCAGCTGATGACCACTTTTTCTTATATAAGCAGCACGGCTAATTTTTTGATTTAATCTTTGGGGGAATGTCTGAAATCAAGGAAACCATTCACCTGTCGTACCTGAGGACTGATCAACAAGGACTCGAGAATTGATGATGTGGCCATAACGTGAAAACATGTCCTCCACGTCCTTCTGGGTCATGGACTTTGGCAGGCCGCTGATATATAGGTTGGCATCCTTTATAGTATCAGAGCTGGGCCGTGCGTATGAAACCTGGTAACAGGAGGCAACAATTGTCTCAATTAAACCTCTACTGAAACTCGTTCAAATTAACAAAAAAAACACTAACAAAAATATGAGTACTTAAATCTATTAAAATGCTGAAAATTCAATATTTTTTGGGCATACATCAGGTTTTTAAAACGGCATAGTCATCGTTTCTTTCATTTAAAATTTTTTTGTCTATTATAAAACGTCACTTTAGGACTAAAACTGAAAAAAAAACTAAAAAAATTAAATACAAGCTGTCACCTAAGGTGTTTTAGATATGAAATTTTAGGTATGAGCAACAATGAGTGAAGTCACAAAAGAACACTACAGCAACAACAACAAAAAAAATTTAACTGATTAAAAGGGTACCCTTTTTTTTAGGAATCAAAAACATATAACACACTGAATTCAACAGAATGTAAAATAAAATAAGTAAAATTAAAGTCAAACTCAGACATGTGAGATAGGTCTGCAAGTGAGCAGTAAAAGCAGTATCACTTCCTCGGGCTGACATGTACTAGCTAGTTAGCGGACAGCACAGGAGCCACAGTAGAGTTAAATGACATAACATCTTTGGTTTGAGAATTGTAGAACACCTTATTGCACGTTACCTTGATAGTTTTGGACTGTAGCCTTAGTCCATTCAGTGTACTGATAGCTCTGTCTGCATCACTAGGGTTAAGATAGTTAACAAATCCGTACCCTAAACTGTGGCCTAGAGAAAAAAAAAGGAAAACAACAAAATAAAACAAAAAAACGTTGTATAGTTAAAAAAAATCTGCAAACAAATAAATATTTAAAAAACAAAAAACAAATCTTAACATTGCATGCTAGTCTAAGCAAACAAAGAAACTGTCTACAGTTAAACAGGGCTGGACTGGAGGGGACAAATAAAAACTCTGTGGTGGTGAAAATTTTTTTGAGTAAATAAACTAACCAACTCAAGCAGGAAAACAATTTGGACATCTTTCAAATAAAAATTGAATAATAAAAAAACAATAAGGGCTGAGGAGTCCATAACTGACTTTAATAGATATCCCGTCAAAAAAAGACAAGATAATTTAAAAACGAGTCAAAGGCTCAAAGGGAATCTTTCCTAAATCATTAAGATGAACCACCACTGATACATTCATACGTTGTAGCCACAGCTTGCATTTTTTGCCAAGACTGCCACACAAATCTTTTGACATTTGAAATCAAAATCTTGTGTTTATGCGTCGCTCTGGTCTGTCACAGGTCTTATAGTTTCAGAGTGTAGCATACCTGCAACTTTGTCTCGAATTAGCTTGGCAGACTCCACCTCGCCGATGCTGCTGAAGAGACTCCGCAGCTCATCCTGCGTCATGGTCTGGGGTAGGTAGTTCACGATCAGGTTGGTCTTTGCATCCTTCCCCTCATCCCCTCCCATGTGATCTTCATAACCGTTAGACATTTCATAAACCTCCTGCAGGTCGGCCAGGTGGGCCAAATAAAACACAAAGCAAGGTAAGCACACAGCTACACAGTGACAGAGGGGACACAGTTGGCTTAAATGATTGATCAACAGAGTATTATGACTTATCACCATCAAAAATAACAAAATTATTGGATCCCTTTTTCTAAAATTTTAAAATTCTTCATAACAGGGCACAAATTTCCGATCATTTATTGTACTATGCCAAAAGTGGTGAATTGCTTTTTAGACACAAAGCATTGTAGGCTAGACATGACATACATGCTACAATGACTTCTATTGCCAAAAGCTCAGCTTTTATATTTCTTTATACGAATGCTGTCATATATTGGGTACTGTGTTGAAAAGCAGAGAAGCTATGGAGGTGTGAAATAATAGAATCAAAGCCTGTCTAAAGACTGTCGACACCTACTGGGCAGACACCAAAGGAAATCAATGCAAACAAATTACCATCAAATTAAATTGAAGGCAGCTGTTCTGCCAGTAGTATTAAGTCAAAATACCCCTAGAGTGAACAATCAGTGTCCCACTGACTTTCTATTGTTTGCACTAATCAGGCTTAACTGGTGTCACCTCTACACTACTACCTCAAACAACCCCATTAACCAAGGACTAAATTTAGTTATAGCAGGAAAAAGAAGTACTTCCCAAATATTCAGGAAATAATGGGTGGAGTTTGACGGACAAACCGTTGTGGTCTCATAAGACAGACAGAAACTAATATAAAGCTTCACTCACGATATAAAGAAACACAGAAGTTAAGATTCAGAACAAGCAAGGAAAAATGAAAAATGAGTGTATTTAATGATAAGCACAAGGCAATGACTTTATTAAGCTAAAGTCAGAATGAGTGATACTGGTGTAACTTCACTGGTCTTATCCTGTGCCCATGTTTCAATACATATCATAGTACCATAGTAAATACAAAAAAGGTGATTCTGTGTTTCCTCGTATTGAAACAATTATCTTTCTTCTGTGACACCATTAAACAGTTAACTGCTAGTTTGCACAATCTTTTGTTTCTTCAAATGCTGTTAATAGGTAAATAGTGAGTGCAAAAGGAACTTCCTAGTTTTGCTCCTCTGTTCCACAGCTCAAGGTGAGTTTGGGTTGAAAAACGGATAATAGGTGTACTTGCACTGCAATCCAATTTTCAGTGCGACAGAAAACCAAGGGTTAAGAGGTTCAAAGCAACATAATGGTAACTAATTGTATTGCAAAAGCATGTGACTGGATTTAAACTGTAAATTGGTCTCAATTTAGTGGTTTGCACTAATCCATCCTGAAACGTAAACAATGGAATAACACACAATACAAAGACCACACACATAAAGTTTTAGTGCCCTGCCACACTAAGTCAACATTAAAGAACTATAGGATTTGGGGAAAACTGGCACATATGCTCTAAGCCTGCATAGAAAATAACTCCAGACCATTGTGTGGCAGTGATTTGCATATGACATTAAAAAAGTGAAACCCCAGATCTAGAAATTCTGATATACAGACTGATGTTAACATAACATGGTGTTAACTGCTTCTAATCATGAGTATGTCTGACTGCATACGACACTGGCGGTGGAGAATGAAAATAATTGGAAAATGCGCTTAAGTGAAATCGTGGGTATGACAAAAAAGGCAAAAGGTCCATCCCTAAACTCCTATCAAAAGCTGGAGTTAAATGTAACCTTGGATTTTAAAAAACTCCGCTCAGCTCTTTCCTGTCTAAATCCACATGTTGAAAGAACTAATGAGTCCAGCAATTAAGAAGCGAAACATTAGCTGAATCAGTCGAGAGGCCTTCAACATAAACTGACTAGAACCAACAGAGCAGCACACACAGCAGAAACTAGGTTGAGGGACACTGGCCTGTGGCCCAGTATTGGTGTGTCAGGGCCCTAACAACTGAAAAGTGTGTAAGTTGCTCACTCACACAACAGCTTACAGTCTAGTCTGACAATGAGTCTAAAGAGTCTGACAAAATTTTAGTCAACAATGCTTTGCACCCACAAAAAAAAAAAAAAAAAAAAAAAAAAAAAAAAAAAAAAAAAAA
>JAPZDV010000007.1:7573786-7626189 GCA_029814665.1 Acanthurus lineatus | reverse complement strand
CTGCTGAAATGATTTATTCAAACAAAAAGGGCAATTCTGTTTATCTTGGTCAAGCACAAAAGAAAAAAATTTGCTACAGTTAAAGAAACATCAACATTAATCATTTTAATTAAACATGTCAGTTTTGTCTTTACTTGTTACTTGTAATGAATAAAGTATATTTTTTGCTATCAGCATCTCAATTTGGGTATTATGAACATATTTGTATAAAAAAATATCAAACAATACCAAAGTCTGTTTAAGAAACTATAAAATATTTAAATGAAGAAATGAGTGGGGAAAATCATCTTTGTTTAACCGCTCTAAACTAACACTAAACAAAGGCAAAGGGTCAAAACATTAACATTTTTTTGGATTGAATATAAACCAAAAAAGAATAAGAATGACTGCACTATAGAGTGGATACTGTGAGTTTAATGCAGACTACATAAGCAACCACAAGACATTGCTTTTCATTTGCTGTGCATTTTGTTATCTTTTGTGGGGAGGCAATGAATGATTATCTTCATTATTAATCTTAGAGAATATATTTGCCATAAACAACTTATCACCTAGTCTTTTAGAAAATAGTAAAAAATAAAGATCACAGTTTCTAAAAACCCTGAGTGAAATCTTCAAACTATTTGTTTTATACAACAAACACATTAAAAAGTAAATATTTTGATTATAAAGGAAGTAAAAGTAGTCAATACTTCAAATTTAGAAAGCTGCAACCCGCATGTTTGGCTTTTCTTAACCTAAAAAGCCTTTAAACAATTATTCAAGGTTTCATTTGTATTTTTTTTTGACAGGCCACTGCTTGATTTATTAACTAATGTATGTAGATGTATTCCCTTTGCAATCGCAGGCTGCACTTTTTCCTCCACATTCCTGACTCTGTGTTTTCATTATTTCTGATTTATTCCTTAAAACTCTGTATATTTAGTTACCACACACACTATTTTACGTCTACATGATGTCCAACTGCATCTCTCATCTCTTCTGAGATTACAGTAACTCTCTTATCATCATCACTGTGCTTCTGAGCTGTTCTGATCAATTTCTATTCCTCATTCTCCTCTCTCTTACTGCACCAGACCACTTTCTATTCCCTGTGGCTGACCGCCATCAAGGGAAGCCCACTTCCTCATCCTGGAACTCCCCGAGCCCCAGAGGGTCACTGGACCGGATCAACCAACCAGAGAGCAGCAAACACAGCCACGGAGCTGTTTACAGGAAGTGGACAGCAAGCCTTTTGTGTTCGGCTTCTATAAAAGGAAATTCTGCAGAGGACTTCCTGGAAGGAGTGATGAAGCCGACACACAAACACACACACACACACACACTCACACACACACACACACACACACACACACACACACACACTCTCTAACACCCCCTTTCATTCACTAACAGAAATATACACAGTGACAGACATTAACACACATATATGTGCTATATAAATGCACACACACTCACTCCTTCAGCTCAGTAGCTTCTACAGTCATTTCACTGATTACAGGTCTGGCAGTGAATGAAGTGTAAACATGGTGCCCAGCTGCACACCCACACTGAACACCTTATCCTGTTATTCAAACACCTCACCCCTGTGTCAACATTTTGATGAATCAAATCCCAAACCTGGCAACCTTAAGTCCCAGGCGGCTGTCAAAACTTGACTCTACAACTTGGACCAGGCACAAAACTAGCCTCAGGACTCACAGTCAGAGCCTGTTAGTTTCAGGGTCCACTGCATGAATGAGTGCTTCAGTGTGTCTGCAGGATTTACACTCTGGTCTGTCTTTCACATTTTCATATATTTATTCAAACACAGGCAATGTCATAGTCAAGATTTTAAAATCAAGAGATCATGAGTCCAAACTGTGCAGTGACACCCATGTTGATCTATTAAACCATCTCAGTCCATGAAGGTTTACATTCTCACACCTGCCAGGAATACAAATTATGTGTTATCAATAGAAACTAAGGCTCTGTTCCAAAAATACTGAACATTAAGTAGTCACTGGAGATGGTGCGCAAATTAATTTAGGTACATTTTTAAATAAAAGTAGTTAATAAGTGGTTATAAATGTCTAAATGTTCAACGTAAAAAAGACTAGGGAATAAGAAGTATGTGTAAAATGTTCAGATGGCCACATAAGTGATCATTTCCAAACCCTGAGCTGAATATTGTCCATTAAATCATGCTGGACACACACAAAATTTAAAAAAAATTAAAAACATTTGTGTACGATAAAGCATACATTTTTAAATGTAAGCTTTGTGTGTTCTACACTGCTGGAGCACACTTTTCTTTGGACATTTTTTACTTTTGTTAAAACAGCATCTAGACTACTTGTCATGTCATTGTAGGCCCATTTAAGTGAAGCAGACCAGAATCCACTGGCTGGAGTTGCAGCTGTTTTGCATTAATGCTGCGTTATTACAATATTAACAACATTATAGTTTTCTTTTAGACTGTCATTTCTTTGGTTAATAATTAAAAAGGAGGTTAAGTCGCAAATTCCACTTCTTAAGTTATGGATCTATTGGCTGCTGCTGTACCGTTACTTTATTTTCATCCCTTTAGAAACTTGAGTGTCCACAACCAACATGGAGGAAGATGCCACTCAGTCTGAATGCTTCCTGTTACAGAAAAGTTAGTATTAACGCTGTCCAGACAACTACTAAATGGTAAACTTGACCTCATACATAAGATTGTGTTCAGTGACCAAACTCACCGGTTGCTGTCAACCGCAAAAATATCGACCGCACTCCGGCCAAACTCCCGAAACTCCGCCCCGTCTCGGCTGTTTTCCTCTCCGTTTAAAGCCCAGATTTGATGCTGAGATTTTACAAACTTCCCTGGGGATGGGAAGCCGATTTCTACTTATGTCACACACACTTTATTCACGTCTCTATCCCCGAGTACTCTCTGTCTGGGTCTCTGCTCGGCCCGGGGAGGAGCCTGGCGCAGAGGAAGCGGAACGTCGCGGTAATAAACGGTGTCGGAATCGGTACTTGTCGGCTTCCGTAGGCCAAACTGGGCCAAATGTAAAAGGCGCGTAAAGGCTGCAGCTGCAGCTGTCTGCGTGCATTGCGTCGAGTTAAAAAATGTAAGACACAACACCGGAAACACGGCGACTTCGATTTCAGAATAAAATCTATTTATACTTATGTGAGTATTTGTCTCCAAGCCATCACCAGGGTTGCAACAAATGATTACTTTCTTTACCTTTTTACTGTATTTTTGTTTTCTGAGCGGCGGATAACTTTGTTGTTGTGGCATTATTATAAAATGTCTCACATTTGAGTTTTTTTCGAAGGGTCCTACGGGAAGTTTTACACTTACTGCCACTGACTTGACTCTTTCTAATTCACAAAACATAATGCGTAGCAAGAGCGAATATCAGCAACAGTAACGCATCAGAGGATCACATAACAAAAGTCAACATCGACAACCATTAAGAAGAAGGTACAAACTTATTGGTTAAAGACAAGTCACACAATCCGTCTATTGCTACCTGTATAGACATGTTACTGACTAGGGATGAGCGAAGCCAAATATATAATGTGAGTTTACGTTAGCAAAGGTAACTAACGTTAGCTAAGTTAACAAACGGTGACTATCACACATTAGTGCACATTTATATTCTAACGATTGCATAATAAAATGACCCCTGTACCTGATTTTATACAGTTGCAAAAAGTCTGTTTGGACACTTGGGTTTGTCATTTAGCTAGCTTGCTTTGCACATTGTATTTCTACGATGTGCAACTCTGCAACTTTTGTTTTACGTCTCATGTTGTGAACTTAAGCTGCTGCTCTCTGTTACCTTATTTCCTTGCTTTTGCCTGTTTGTGGATGTGTTTCTGTCTGTGTGTGTTCCAGGTGCCATGTTTTCCCGCGGGTGGAGGTTTGGGTGGGACAGGTACACTGAGGTGAACCTGTTCTCGGACATAAATGAGACCAGAGCAGAGACTCTGTCCCAGGCCATCAGGGCTGCAGCAGCAGAGGAGCCGGATGCAGACGGCAGCGTGCTGTTTGGTCACCTGAGGGGCACTGTTGTTGGCCTGAGATATTACACAGGGGTGGTGAGGATCAATCATGGTCACCTTAATTTCTCCAGTGCACTGATTCACACAGGGCTAAAATCAGAACTGCCACCAATTGCCATATAGTGCAGATTTAGTCTGACACAACCTGATAATCATCTGTGATTGACTTTCTGGGCAGGTGAATCAAGGGGAAATGGTTGGTTTAGTGCGACAACCCCAGAATAAATACGACTCCAATGCAGTGATGGTCTCCAACATTTATGGCAACCAAGTGGGTCACATCAAGCGAGAGCTGGCAGCAGCTATGGCCCCCATCATGGACAGAAATCTGGCTAAAGTGGAAGGGTAAGTAGACAGTATTGTTATTGACCTGTCAGTATCATTATTTTGTGTATTCTATACTTAATTAGTTCCTTTTCATATTTTTATTTAAGTGGTTTTAATAGAATCTATATGCTCAGGCATCCTGGACGACAGTAGGATGAAAACAGTGCCTGATCTTGTGTTTGTGTTTGTAAGCATTTTCTTGTCTTGCTTCTGTGTCAGGGTGGTATACTCAGGGACAAAAAACCAATTCACCATGCCAGTGACGCTGTCCTTCTGGGGGAAGGAAGAGAACAAAACTGCTGTGATGGATCTCATGGCACGTCGGGGATATAAACTTAACACAGGAAGTGGATCAGCAGGTACAAACTCAAGGACATCAAGCTGTGCAATCTCCTTTGCATCAATGCAATCTGCATTTATCCATGCAGCCCACGCTAATGAATTTGAAATGTCAGTTTTCAGTCATAGTTCGTACCTTTACTGTTTATTCTGTCTGTATGTGCATCTGATTGTATGTAAGTACACATCTGTATGTATTTAATTTCAGGGGAATATCAGAAACCATCTTATAGTCAAGGGGCTCATGCAATGGCTTACAAAAAAGGTTCAACAATCCCACTAACTGCAGCTGAGGTAATCTACTAAGATTAATTAATTTAATACTATATTTAACAATGTATCATGACTTTTATACAACATTAAATGTTATATTATGTACTAAAACAAAAATCAAATATGCATTTGATCTAGTCTGTCAAGAAAAATCACAGAGCAGCATCTTTTACCTTTTCTGCAAGTATTTGACAGTAAATTCGGATTTTTTGTTTGTTTTATTGTTGTTATATTTTTTTTGGTCAGCTGAAGAATGCCTTTGACAACCTTTTTGAAGGCTTGATGGAGAGTAAAGATGGGGAGAAAGAAGCTGCAAAGGTACAAATTTGATCTGTCTGCATTTTGTGCATCCACCTGTTGACAAAAAAAAATCACCTGTTAAAATAGGGTTGGGCCAGTTTACAGTGACTGTCCTTTTTATGTTCTCTGTCTTACTGCAGTTTTAACTGCAGTAAGACAGAGAAGTGCTTTTTACCTCTTAGCTGTCACCTTCTGGCATCCTGAAAAGTAGTCGCTGCATGTTTTTATCAAACCTCAGCTTCAATGTGAACATGCAGTTCTGTTTCTGTGCAGGCTGTGGGAACTCCTCTCCTGCCTCACCAGAAGCAGGCGCTGTCCTGGATGTGTGCTCGAGAAAATAAATCTGGGCTACCTCCCTTCTGGGAGAAGAGGGGCGAGTTTTATTATAACAGCCTCACGTGTTTCTCTGCAAAAGAAATACCAGAGAGAGTCCGAGGGGGAATACTGGCAGATGACATGGGGCTGGTGAGTAACACACACACACACTTGTAAATACATGTCACTCATACCTACCTGCACACTTGTGAAATATGTTACTGTTATATGTACTATCAGGAAAAAGTCAATATTTTGTGTATGATTGAAAATGAAGTAGAAAAGTTAAACTGCATGTATCGAAACAGCTTTTTTAGGTTCAGGACTATAAGTCTTCACACTACTGCAAACTAAGTAGACATTGATCAACACTTGACAGCTTTTTTGTTTTTGTTAGGGAAAGACTCTGACCACCATCGCGCTGATCCTTTCCAACTTTCACAAAGGAAAGCCTCTTCCTGTGGAGGAATGTGTACGTCTAGCTCTTTAATGACGGTCATATTTTCAACTGATATACAGTTTAATGACTTCAACCATTATTAAAGCGCTTTTCCATCTGTGTGCAGAACGAGCCTTCCTCACCATTTAAAGGCAAAACTAAGCAAAAGACGGCCTACAAACTGGAAGGTACTCTCAACTTTTATGCAGATTTGTTGATTTTATTTTTCTGTCATGCCTCCATCATTGTATATCTCTCCTTGTAAGTGTGTTTGTAGGGAAATGTATTCATGCTTACACACAAGGAAACAGAATAGGAGCACTAACAGGAGGGGTGATTTGGTGTCATTGTTTCAGGAAGCAGCAGTGCAGGAGACAGAGCAGGAGTGAGCGATGGAGCAGCTGGTTCTCAGCGCTCAGACCTGTGAGTAAGGTTTAACTTCTTCACAGCAGTCAGTTAAGTTTCTTCTTACATAACCTGAAACTCTCCTGTGTGAGTCAGTCATCAGGTGGAGGTGACGGATGTTGATTCATCAGACATATCAGAGATAAAGGACAAGTCAGAGAAAAGTAAGAATTGTTTTTCATTTCTGTTCATATCACCTTTCAATTTTTACATGTACATCCACGCTGTTGGCATGTTTTCGTCCTCTGCCATGGATTTTGCATCATACACACAAGTTTCCTGTCTTCTTCACTTACAGGTAGTAAAGGAAAGATGAAAGCCGCCAAACGAAAGTCCGGTAAAGGTATAAGCCCAGTAAACGCTACAATACATACACCATGAAATCTCTATCTGACGGAAAACCTTTAAAAAGATCAGTTGATTGATGTTTAAAATTAATATTTTGTTTGGTTGCAATAACTCAATGCTCATGTTATTTGGCTTTAATAAAGTAACTGAATTAATTCAGTAATCCTACTGTGCAGACACCCCAGTGCTCTTTGAGGATTTGGACTTTGCTGCAGCTCTGGGTGGCTCAGCATCAGATACAGCCTCAAAGAAGAAGAAAACTGCCACGACCACTCAAACACCCAGTGAGTTGGAACATTACATTTTTACCTGCTGTTTCACAAACCGTATTAATTTATTAATAAAGACTTTATGCAGTGTTATTGGAGATATTTTGTGTACCTTTTTGTACATGCAGGTGTGGAATCCTCCATCCCTGAAAGTGCAGCTGACTTATCGGCTAGAACGACTCTCATCATTGCCCCCCTCTCTGTACTCAGCAACTGGCTGGTAGGAATGCAGGGTTACACAACAAAACACACACGGAAAGACACTTCCTGTCTCTAAGCATTATATATGAACTGTCCTGCTAATTAGCTTGATGATAGAGGGGGACAAAGTAAACAAAACTTCATACCATTACAGCACAGGGCCCCATTCAACCGCCACTGAAAGATTAAGATCTCTAGCATTGTCAAAAAAATTTTTTTCACATACTGTGGATGAACAACTAATGTTTGTTATCTTATAAATAGTTGACAATGGAGATGCTGCATTCTGTGCCACCTTCCCATCCCTGGAGTCAGCATGTGTCTTGCTTTCCTTCTCTGTGTCTGTCTGTAGGACCAGTTTGAGCAGCATGTGAGTGCTAATGTGAAGCTAAACGTGTATCTGTATTACGGCTCAGATCGCAACAGGAGCAAAAAGTTTCTGTCCTCTCAGGACGTGGTGATCACCACCTACAACGTCTTGTCTGCAGACTACGGGGTGAGTGCTGACAGTACACATACATATCTGTAACTGTACGGTGAGCCGAGGTGTTCACACAGAAAAGAAATCACTGGAGATAAACTTAGTATGATGATGCAGATAAGCAAAATCCTCTTATGGTAGCAAATGAATGTCTTAACTGGACTGTATGTTAAAAATGATTCTATTACTTTGAGAAATTAACACTAAAATAGATGTGCAGAGATACTTTGCTTGTCTCTTAATAACACATTTAATGTCTTTGTGTCCCTTTCAGAATAAGAGTCCCCTCCATGGGATCAGTTGGCTGAGGGTTGTGCTTGATGAAGGACACATCATAAGAAACCCCAATGCACAGATGAGTAAAGCTGTGCTTGACCTAAAAGCCCAGCGGCGCTGGATTCTGTCAGGTATTTCTTCACCTTAACACACACAGATGGTCCTACATAAAAATACACAAATATACTTTGCCATAGTGATATTAGTCCACTTCAAATATCCACTTGAGTTACTATCCATCCTTCCAGGTACTCCTATCCAGAACAGTGTGAAGGACCTGTGGATGCTGCTGGCTTTCCTGCGTCTGAAGCCCTTCGATGCCAGAGAGTGGTGGAACAGAGTGATCCAGAGACCTGTCACTCAAGGAGACAGGGCTGGCCTGCAGTAAGTGCATATAGATACATTATAATGCACTACTGCAGTGTAGTAAGCATACACCAGAGGGCGCCATTTGCTTTAAATCAGCAGTCAGGCTGAGTAAAATGATTGCCTTAGTGTAGTCATTCTTTTGTATATATTTTTTGCTTTTAAATGAAGTAAATCACAGCTGTTGGAGCTGATAGACTTATTTTGGTTAACATGCAAGCACTCCTCTTATTATACTATTGATAATCTGAGGTAAATTACACTCCATCCAGGAACCTTCAGACCCTGGTGAAATGCATCACCTTGCGGCGGACCAAGAACAGTGAGGTGGATGGGCGCCCCCTGGTGTCTCTGCCTGAGAAGTCGGTGTGTGTGGAGCAAGTGGAGCTGAGCCAGTCAGAGAGAGAGGAGTACGAGCTGGCACGCAAAGAGGGAAGAAACACCATCGGCAGGTTTGTACCAGTATGTTTAATTGCATGTGCATGCATGCTTGAATAAATCAACAGCCTGTTAAAAGCGATAAACAACAAATGCAGAGTTAGTAAGCTACCAAAGCCAACCGACAGACCATACACCTGTTAATAGATGTGTTTCAGAACATATTGCTGCATTTTCTTAACTTGTCTTACCTGTGTTTGTGTGTAGATACGTAGCTGAAGGGACAGTCTTGAGGAATTATGCTGACGTGTTGGCCATCCTGATGAGGCTGCGACAGCACTGCTGTCACCCAGATCTGATGGCAAAAACCTCCTCAGACCTCGGTATAGTAAAGCCTCTGAACACAGAGTCATCTGGCTGAATATGTTCTGTAATTCTTGGAATTTGTTTTAAAGATCATGACCTGCTACCATGGAGGTGAAAAATGTCTAAAGACACTCAGGAGATGTTTTACTGAGAAAATGTTTCCATTTATGCAAACACAGTCCTGTGAAAAGGTCCAATCAGCCAAAGAAAACCGGAATTATCTGTTTGGTTTCACCATTGGTTTTTGGGGGTTGTAATTAGAAGCTTTTTGGATGTCGATCACTTTCACTCTAGACCTTGTGAACTTAAATGATCCGACTTGTCATAGCAGGAACACCACAGGTGTAATTATCAACATAAAAAATGGCTGCATTGCGTTTGACAGAACAAGTTTCTGGCTCTGCTTTTATGTATTATTAATCACATTTTTTTTTCTGAACAAAAAGGAGCCATCTTTAATGGTTTTTATTTCAGCTGTGCTTTTCCCACAATGACAAGGGAAAATCCCTACCGTACAAAAACATTTATTACATTTCTTTTCGTCTTTCGTCACTTTTATCCCCTCCTTTTCTATGTTGCTACTCTCAACTGCTTTTCACTCCTTTTATCTCTTTCCTTTTTAAAAAAAAAAAAAAGTTTACATTGAAGCAACCTGTTACCCTCCACGTGGATACCTGACATCCGTCCTCAGTTGTAGCTACAACCTTGGTTTCTGTACACATCCCAGAACAGTTTTTCCTTCACTGGCATAATTTTTACATGTGTGTTATCAGAGTTTTTTTTGTTTGTTTGTTTTTCTGTAGGTGCTGCAGCAACGCCTGCAGAGCTACGGGAGCGTCTGATCGCAAAGCTGCGATTGGTGTTGGCCAGCGGCTCTGACGAGGAGTGTGCGGTGTGTCTGGACTCAGTCCATCTGCCCGTCATCACACACTGCGCCCATGTTTACTGTCGGCCCTGCATCGCCCAGGTTATCAGCACTGAGAAGGTACACATGCTGTCCTGAGTAGATGTCAATGGTTCGTAATTTAATGATCACATGACAGCCAGATGAAAGGCAAATTTTCAATACTATGCATTCTGCTATTTAACTGTCAATTATTCACAGATCTACTTTCCCTGTTTTCTGTGTGTGTGTTTGTGCAAAGGAAACAGCGCGTTGTCCTCTCTGTAGAAGTGAGATCAAGACCAGTGAACTGGTGGAGTTTCCACAGGAGGAAATGGAGGAGGAGAACAGTGCAAAATCTGAGAAGTGGAGGACCAGCTCCAAGGTACACGGCTCATAGAGAAGCCACAGAGTTAACTAGGGGATAAAAATAGTATAAACAGTCTTTACAATCACTGTTGACATCTAAAAACTGCACAACACTGTTTTTTTAAACCTTAAAAGGAAATGTGCTTGAGTAGGGCTGTTGTAAGATGTTCTGGTGCTGTGCAGTTTTTTTCAAAAAAGATCAACAATCATTTGTCCTTTTGCATTCATACATTTTAGAAATTTTTTTAGTTGTCAATGAATAATGAAGTGCTCAAATACAGCCATACTTTGGATTCCATTATTCCATACTTCATCTATCCTGATTCAGTTGAAGGCCAAAGTATGAACCACACTGGATGACTCACAAGTCTCAACTCATTATCCATGTAGTAGCTTCCCTCAGCTTTGTGTTTCTGTAAGTCTTTCACTAATTCATCTCTCAGAAGTCACTCAAAAAGTCTTCGTCAGCAGCCTGACAGTGATGGTAAATAGCCCTGTATGTTATCATGTGACAGCTATGTTGTTCCTCCTTTAAAGTTTGTGTTCGTCTCCTCAGGTGCAGGCGCTGATGGGAAACCTGCTCAGGCTGAGATGTGAAGACAGCAGCATCAAGTGTTTGGTCGTCTCTCAGTTCACACGCTTCCTCACCATACTGGAGACCCCACTCAGGTAATACACACATCCGAAGTAAGAGCCTCAGGTCTGTTTTAGAGATCTGTTAGCAGTCTAACAACACATTAGCCCAGAATTTCTAGATTTATTTCAGTTAATCGTCCCTTATTTTATCCCTCTGCTTTTCCAGAGAGCATGGTTTCAGTTTTGTGCGTCTGGACGGCACCATGAGCCAAAAGAAAAGAACTCAGATCATCCAGGAGTTTCAAAGCTCTGCAGCAGAGAGTCCTGCCATCATGCTTCTGTCACTCAAAGCTGGAGGGGTGGGGCTTAACTTGACCGCTGCCTCTCATGTTTTCCTTATGGACCCCGTGAGTACAAATTTTTTTTCACACATTTTTTCACTATTTATATATTATTAATAATATTTTTTATTTTTTCACATGCTATATAATCATACTGTGATATGTATAAGCTTAACCTGTAGATCAAAAAGGGAAAAACAGGAAATGATGATAAAATGTGCTCAAGAAAAGTTTTAAACCAGATCTTAAATTGCAATTATTTGTATTTGTTTCAGGCATGGAATCCTGCTACTGAGGAGCAGTGTATCGACCGCTGCCACCGTCTGGGACAGAAGAGGAAAGTCATGGTCACAAAGGTCAGAAAGCTAGGACTCTGTATGTTTCTAATGTTGTTTTAGGTGCTGCAGTAAAAGCTTGGTGCACAGTTTGCTTTTCAGTTTAAACCACGAGGACTGAAAAATTTGTATTTGCACTGATTTATGTAGCTTGTACCTGTAATTGAGTTTAGTGTGTGTCTGTTGTTGCAGTTCATTGTGAAAGATTCAGTGGAGGAGAGCATGGTGAAGATCCAGAGGGGGAAGCAGGACCTGGTGGAGAAAGCTTTTGGCTCCACAAACACAGATAGGAAAACATCTCGGATTGATGACATCAAAGCTCTGATGGAACTGTAGATGTCTCACACCCTGAACTCGTGTGAACACGGGAACAACAAACATTGACTTGTCTTTGAACTGTACTTACAGTTGACACTGTTTTATGTGGGTGTTTGTCATGTGAAGAGCTGCAGAGAAAAATGCCGCGCAGTGTTAATGTTTTGTCGACATTTTTAGAGTGTAATAATGTTCTCTTATGGTTTATTGTTATTGTTCTAAATTCTGTTTTTTTTTTCTACCTCTAATTAACATTTTGATACAGATCAAGACAGGTTGGAAAATTTGCTTTGTGTTTGGTTGATTAAAGAAGCTGTTTGCCTTGATTAAGGATGTTAACATGTGGTTTGGGATGAGTTTGTCAGAGGTTAACAACCTGGGTTAATGAAGACTGGATAGAAACACGCACCTGTTTGATCTCACACGCTTATTAGCTTTTGGCTACAGCTTTGTCAGAGTTCACCAAAGCTGAAACAATAAGTCAAACTTATATCTTTAACTGTTTTTAATAAAGTTCTTCTCAAATATGAGGATGAGCTGCTTTTCTGTCACAGGTTGGATTAAAAACAACACATTATAAAAGATCACCCTGGGTTCATAGATCAAATAATCAAATGCTGTTTTATAATCAATATTTCATAGTGTAAATAAAAATGAAACACATGACAAAAGGGATGGATGAAAGGTGACTTTTCACCACTTCTTTATTAGAGCTTAAACAGGGATGTACAGTTAACAGCTGGGGACTGGACAGAGCTGCATAACCGATGTCACTACAGTTACGTTCCACGTCCACACTCATGCATATTCAGGCTTTATCAGGCTGACAAGATCAGAAAACTTGCATATGGACTTTTATCTCAACCTCGTCAGCCTCTTGGTGGAGTGTGTTTACTTGAGTGAGGAGAGTTTTTATTTGTTAGGAGCTATATATATATATTATAGTTAAGTTTAAGGGCACACAACAGTGAAGAAAAGGAGGTATTGGCAGCAGGAAAGGAGGGACTCTGCAAGGTTCAAATTTGTCGTGCTACTAGCAGCAGTTACAGTAGGTGATGTTTTGTAAACAGTTAACGGCAATAAGGCAGCTGGTAACACTACAGACAGGAAGTGATGAAACATGGCACAAAGATGTACTGATGTGGGTCTGGAAGGAGTTTTTACATGCAGGAGACGCACACAGAAAATGTAATGGGAGCACACAAATATATATGTATATAAAAGTATCAACATCACTTTTGGATGTTGGTGAACTTCACCACTGACCCATGTTTGAACTCTGTGCCATGCAAATACAACACAAAAGACCCTGACGCTAATACAATACCGGACGTTACAAAGCTGAAGTCACAGGGAGCTGGTGAGTGTCAGAGGCACAGGTGAGGACGTATATCTATGCACTCAGGTGAGGTGAGCACTGATTAAAACAAGATTTGGTTAAACTGGTTAAACAGCAGAGCAGGAACTGTGCGAGGGGAAGTGAGCCAGTGGCTGCATACCTGCTTCAAAGTGGTTTAGACAGAGAGACTTATTGCAGGAAATGAGTCGTGGTAAAATTCAGAAACAACTTTTAAAAAATGCATTTATTGACCTTCGCAAGCAGCCATATTTCCTCAGTTTTTGTTGTTTCTAAAAGATTTCCACAGGTAAGGAAGACCGAAACCATCTCCATCAGAAACGACTTGAGGAGAAGTCTGACACTTTGGAAAGTTACATCATGCTTACATGCTTTCTTCCAAGAGTTGGATGATTATTCCACTCATGGCTGCAGTGAGCAGAATAAATCTTTTCATCCAACTATTAGAAAAAAGCAAATGAGTGGGGGGGGCTTTTTTCAGAATGTCAAATTTTTCCAAAAAATTAGAGTGCATGGGAAATGTGTTAAACTTCTACTCTCTGTCATTCAAACACACACTGACAGGATGCAGAGAGTGAGACTGAATGTTGCACAGTGGCATTCATCCAGTCACCTGCTAAACGAGCCCCTGTGATTGGCTGAGCGGGGCCACACGGAGCTTCGACCGCTCTCTCTCTCTCTCTCTCTCTGTCCGTCACACTCCCTCTCCTCCCACGCCCGCTACTTTAAGAAGGAGTCAAGCTTTCGCTCGATGTTATCGAAGGAGTCGTCACCCATGTAGTCGATCTGGCCCGCTTCCCAGCGCTGCTTCCGCTCTTCTGATGAAACCTTCTCGGAGGGAGGAGCCAGAGGCTGCGGCTGCTCCCTCACATCTGCATGAAGCTGACCCTGCAGAGAGAGTGAGAGAGAGAGAGAGAGAGAGGGAGTGAATAAATTGTTACAGGAGGTAGGAGCAATACTTTATAAGGGCCTGTTTTCACCAGTTCGGCCTCACTCAGCTGAGCACTCTCACACTCTTTCCTACCCTTGAGACACAAATTCAGCACATGCAAGTGTTTCATCAGAAGAGCAAAAGTACAAACAAGACTTTAGGCAGCACACAGATGAGAGTTGAGCATGTTTTTAACGTGTAGTAAAACAAGAGTTTGGTATCCTACAGTGGATGTCCACTCAGTAAGTCACTGCTAAAAAAACATCAGAGTGAAAGTTGAACTAGAATAAAATTGCATTAAAAATAGTCCGGTTTGAGTAATAACGTGTTTATTATGTAATTTTTCTCATAAAAAAGTTTGATTACCCAGTTAAAAAGTATTAAAATTACTCATTAACTGAAAAGAACAATGTAAATATGTAAATACTTGTTTTCTCAAGAAGTTTCTTGACAAAAAGAGCCTCATTCTTCTCTGAAAAGTCCATTTTTTAGTGTATGTGCACTGGGGAGTTTATGCTTTCACATCACAAGTTGTTTCAATTGCATATTATATTGCTGTCATTTCACAGAATCCTGCTGGTGTAAGCAAGTCTTAAATTCAGTTTTGCTTACTTTAGTAGAAAAATTGTGGAAACAGTCGTCAAACTGTTTTTATGTTAATCACTCTGCACAGTGAAGCTCAAATATACAAGTTAAGTAACACTACGCAAAACACATTTTTGAGTGGAGCTTTACTATGTCAACTATGAGACAAGATTTAACAAAATCTTCCTCTTACAAATGTAACTTTGATTTCATAAGTGAAAAAGTACTGTTTTATTTGGCAGTCATTTCAATAGGTTTGGTAGTTTTGCTGTTTCAGCCCAACCTGGTCAGGTATGACCAGTATGGTGAGTGTTAGCAAACTTCAGACAGACACTGCCATCAAGGATTATGACGCAAGTTCCCTGACTTTGGTATCAGTCAGGTTGCTTAATAATGATGTCTTCAAAGCAAGCTTAAAACTGACTCTAGAGAATTTTGGTATTTTAAATTATCAACGATTATTGAGCTGGTATCCTTTAATAGTCACACCGGGCCACTGCAGTCACTGTTCAGCCCAAGTATCATTTAAAACAATAAATAACATCTTAAATTCACTTGATATAGAGACAGAAAACTTTGGCCTGAGCCATCAAAGGCTTCCCCGCAGAGCTGAGCTTCTTGTCTGTATATAAACTTGTCAGTGTGTCACAATAAGGCCCAGTTTCAAGCAATTGGGCAAAGCTGCAGGTGTTGGCTGCTGGTAGTGATTATTACACTGCTGCCCTGTTACAACAGGCAGCGTGGCAACTTCCCGCTCCTCTGTGTGGAGCGCTGAGCAGTCGTTTGAGGCCTGGCACCCTGCATGGTTCACTGACAACAACCAGCTACTCATGCAGTCATGACACGACCGAGAGGACTGGAAATACCAGCAACCAACACAACATTTAGCAACAAGGAATGTGGAACTAAATGACTTTTCTCTCGTATCTGTGACGACTAAAACCAGCCAGCATTTTATATCTGGAGCTTAAGAGGGAGTCCTCAAAAAGCTTCGCTGTGTGGCACTTTCACTGCTTGGTAACTGCAAACCCGAGGAGATTTACACATTTTAAATATGTGCCAGAAAAAAGGAGAGGTGGCTTTGTACCTTGTAAGGTGTAAAGGTTTCAAAACAGACAGGACATGACTATTATGCAACAGGCCGAACACACAGTCACACAAAGTCACAGCCATCCTCATCATGTGTCAACACATGTACAGCAGCTGACTTACATCCTCGTTCGTCTCTACAAAGCCGCTGCTGAAGGGAGTGTCCCCGTAAGCCTGCTGCAGCGGAGGCAGCACCGATTTGGCGTAAAGCTTCCACCACATGAGCAGGTAGTCTGGGTGAAGCTGGCGCATGTCTTGGGGCAGGGAATGACCTCTGACCTCGCCTCTCTGAGCGTCGTAGGAGTGGTTCCATGGCTTCACATTGCCCAGGAAGTGCACCACCTTGGCATTGTGGCCGTACCTGTGAAAAACAGAACAGGAGATGGCAGAAAAGAGCAAGAGAAGAAAAAGAGAAGTTAAAATGTGGCAAAATTACTGATTGGAGAACATGATGGAAATGTGATACCCTTCTTAAAATATCAGAGGATTACTGTTGTTGATCACGACTTGGGTCATTAGTTTGTGTACTAATATAACCGTCCACCTCTGTTTTCTCATTAAATATGTGACGGCCAACCAGAGGATTTGTTTATAATCTGTATGATGCTCTACTTCTTTCTCTTTACCCATCTGACTCAAGGGGCAACTTTCAGGGCTGAGAAGGAAAGCCAATGTACAAGTGCCAAAAACTGCAGTTCCTGGAATGGCCACTTGAGGCTTACTTCTAAAGCCAGTAAAATCTCATAGAGCCCCACATAAAAACACCACACTCTACAGCAAAAATAAACATTTACAGCCTGATTTAAAAAAAAAAAAGGGTTTTGGTCTTTATAGCTCATTTCTCAATTTATGGAGGGCACATTTATATATAATTCACATATTTCAATTATATTAAGGCTTAAAATTATGTACAATTAAGTGTGTGGTGGCTTGGGGTGACAACAGCTGCTAGCTGTCTGCTTGGCATCACAGTGTCATTAGTAGCAATGTTTACCTAAGCTCCGCCCTCTCACCCAAATATGGTCACTTCTGGGTACCACGAAACCAAGATGGCAACAGCCTTATTGCAAAACTCCAAGTGTCAAAACAGCGGTCCATAAACCCATGAGTGGCGTCAAGGTGGCTCCGTCCTCTATTTCATACACTGTACATGATCTGAACACTCAAGGTGTTGTTGTAATGTTTCCAACCCAATTTTTTAAATCATAATGTGGAATTTTCCTTAAATATTTTCCAGACTGAACCTCTAATTTGACACATAGAGCATAGAGATTTAAATACTACAAACTGTGGCTACAGAAGCTTCTCTTTCACAGGCAGAGTGTGTGTCGTGCTTCCTTTAAGTTTCAGCAGCTCCTTGTAATTCAACACCCAACTACATTCACACACACAGACACACACACAAATACACAGCCTTTGAACTGACCTTGGTTATGGGCTATGCCTCTGAACTCACAAGAGAGAAAGAAAGAAACCCTGGATGGATTTATGGACTGTGTGCGTTTGTTTTATTTTGGTGTACTGACTGTTTGAAAGCTGGCAGGTAGGAGTAGATGGCGATACTGCTGAGGTTGTAGATGAAGGGAAGGTGTTTGGAAATGTCTGCCGTTGCCCAGGTGTTAAAGAAACTGTTGAGGACCCCCTGATCTCCACCTGCGGACATGTACAGACACACACGCACAAATATTCAAAGAAACATACTTTTCAACATAGTTTTCCAGGGTCAAGAAGAGCAAAGAAAGAGACGCCTTCAAGTCTAGTTTGGCATTTATAAATACAAAAACCCATATTCAGGGTTGTTACAGTCATGTGAGAATGACTGTGTGTTTTAGCTATTAGCAAAGAAGGATTAAATACAAAAAACAAGCTAAAGAAGCCAATGAAACGTATTTAGGTGGACTTCCTAAAAGAATTGCCATTCAAACTTTCATCAACTGCTGTTAACACACAACATTTGCACCTGCCAACCCTTTTTTTTAATGCTGTGCATGGATTGAGTCATATGCTGCTGTTCACTGTGTGCAGCATCTTCTCCCAAAGTTGTCAACATGGTCAGTGTCTATTTATACCTGACACAGTCTGTGGGACTGTGAGGCATGTAGACACACAGCAGAGGCAAACTGGGAGTGTGAGGACAAAGTTAGACCAAGTCAGGGTTCAGGTTGGGACATACAGTTTGTAAGAGTTGTGTTTGGGAGTTAGCAGATACAAGAAAGAGACGTTACAGGGTGAAATTACAAAATAAATGTAAGTGTAATCAGCTTCAGTTTATGAGAAAATATACGTTGTTCAATTAGGGTTACTGTTATATTTTCTTTGGGTAAAAGCTTATATGCAGAAAATAACTTTAGTTCTGTTTTGTTGCATCTTTTCATTGTGCAGGAAAACTTTTTGTTGACATGTTTCTCTATAATGAGGGTCAGCAAAGTCAGTGGGACAAATTTAAGTGCAACACCATCAAGGCAAGGAAGCCCTTTTGTTGAAGTGTAAAATCTCTTATGTTTAACCGAAAAAAACACAAGTCTTGCAAGCTTTACAGTTAAAAGAAAGGTACTTTTCCTCAGTAACAAAAAGGTTAAGATCTGTTTTGTAATTTTTTAAGAAACTTAGAATAACAATTGAACCCTGGAAGCGGCAAGAAAAGCAATTTTAGTTAATGCAGTAAAGACGGTCGTGGTTGCCCCAAAGGACTGCATTACAGCCAGCGCCACAGTGTTGCTCCTCCCTGAGGTGATCTACTGGAACAATTACAAAACTTGTACTAACTACCAGTCATTCGCACAGTAAAAAGCAGGTTAAAGATTATTAGAATTCCTCTACAGGGCTTGTAAACAGGGATTTTATTTGGGGGAATGGCTGACATTTTACTCACCCATCCCCTCAGACTTGTAATGACTTTTTGAGGGACAGAAAAAGAGACAAAAACACTCAGGTCTCACCATCAAAGCTGCCATTTTCACTGCAGAATGCGAGCAGTTTCTCGTGCGTTTCATTGGACGGTCTGAAGACAAACACCCCAGAGTTAAAACAGTCTGGCCAACCAGGATCTGGGGCTGCAGAGAGTTCCTCCCTCTCAAAGAGCTCATCTATATTTGATAACACCTGGATGCATGAAAATAGAAGTCACTTAGATTTACTGAGTTTCATCTATCATGTTTCAAGCTATTTGCCATGATAAAATATCTCTGCATGGATAAGCAGGTGATAGGTCTAAAATCTAGGACAGATTTCACATATTATTTGATAAAATGTGGATCAAAAGACAATGAACTGTATGTTTTCCTGCAGTTTTTATTCTCACCAAAGTGTCCGCGTCCATAAACACACACTTGCTGTAGTGTGTCAGAGTCCAGCAGTGCAGTTTGGTGAACGTCACTCCGAGGTCCGGACGCTTCATCAGGGCCAGATGAGCCGCATCCCCCGAGTCCATGACGTCGACCACACGCACCTCGTCGAAAATGGAGCGTAATACATCTCTGCAACACATATAGAGCATTTTGTATCAGTGTGTGTGTGTTGGACATCATCTGTGTGTGGGATCAGCTGTGTGTGTCACCTGCAGGGCTCTGCAACATGAGGTCCGACGAGCGCTACCAGCTTCCTGGTTGTGTTGTGGTTTCGTAACGACTGGCCGAGAACCATCGCTCCCTTGGCATAGCTGTCGTTTGTGGCCAGCGTTACAAAAGCCTCGTCTGCTTGGAGAAACAAACAAACACACACATACACTTGTGATTGGCATGTTGTTATAATAGTGTCTGTCAACACTTCAAACGTATTCAAAACACATGATCTTTGTCAGAGTAACCAGGGCTGTTTGAAAGTAAAGAATTATTTGATGGGAATAGCTGCTAACAAGATTTATGATGAACTATTTCCACATAGAATGGTTCCTTCACCAGAAAAGTTTTGTTACATAATCTATGTCATGTGAAATTTCAAGGAAATTAATGTAATCTGTGATATTTTTGGTGAAACTGATGGCAAATATGAGCCTCAGCAGTAATAATCAACATGCAACACAACACAGAAGCCACATTTAAGTTTTGATGTTTGTAAAAGTATAATAACCAATAAATTACGCAATGAGCAGTTCTCTTTAAACATTAAGGACAATTGAGTACATCCAAATTTTAATAATGAAAAAATTAAAGGAAGGAAGGAAAATTGTTGCCAACAATTTTGATAATTCATTAATCACTACAGTCATTTTTCAAAGAGAAATATCAAACATTTGATGGTTTTTTACCTTTTTAAATGTAACGATATGCTGCTTTACTCCATTGTTTATAACACAATATAGAGGTTTTGGATTTTGGATTGTCAGTCAAAAGAAGCTAATTAAAGATGTCACTTTGGACTCTGGGACACTGTGTTGAGCATGTGAATTCACTTTGCTCACAAGGAAAAGGACTATGGATATGCTGAAAGACAATTAGAAACAACATGCACAAGAAAGACTCTATCAGACGGGACGCCAGCAGGAACAGAAAGGATTAATTCATGAAAAACTCCTGTTGCTTCCCCATCTCTCATGCACACTGCTTTTATTGTGAGGACATACTGCACAGTGGGGATAAATTAATGAATAACCTGTTAATCAGCTGCTGATAGAGAGAAACAAGATATGTAAATATAAAACTGCATCTGTGATTAATACCTTAAAATCTATCCATACAGTCTGTTTTTTGAAGTATTTCTCTTTACACTTACTAATTAAACTGAACAAAACTTCTCAATTAGAAAAAAAAAGCATCATTTTGTGTACTTTTCACCATGAACATGCCGCTCAAACTGCTGACACCTCTGTCTCTTAATTTAACGATAAACTAAATTAAATCTCTCCCCCTTTTCTAGCTTTTTTTACCATAACAAATAGAAACTCAACACGCCAATCCTATCTAAACTGTTTAACCCACTGTTCCAGTACCAGTGTGTCCAGTTCGTCTGCAGGCCCATTGTGCAAAGTCCCGTGTCTGATGAGTCCTCCCATGCATACATTAGCGACCGCAGGGGGCAGACTGTGTTGTGGCGTGAGTGAATGCAGGGCCCAAAGCCAGCAGATAGTATTCATCAGGCTGAATGTGTGTCTTGCAAGGGGCTTCTGGGAAAGCTGATCAGAGAGGGGGTGCTTGACAGTTGCTAAGGTCTGTTTCTACAAACTATGGAGTGACTTTTAAAAGAGGGGAAGGCCCATCTCGCTTCGGGAAGGCCAAACAGGAAGCATGTGTGTAGTTCTCACACTGTTATCTGTGGCTGCATGCAACCTTGTGATCTACACAACTCTGTGTCTGACATGTCTTAAAATAATGAAGGCAGATATTTTTAAACAGTATGGTATGCTAAATCACTTAAAAATGTTAATCGGTGGCAGTAATGGTGCAAAGATTTTTAAATATAATGAAGTAAATTAATAAATAACCTGGAAAATGTACATTTATTTCTATTCTAATATAATTCTTTGTTATATGCAAATAAAATGCAAAGAGATCAATGTTCAAGTGTCTACGAAAGACTTATGAACATTACTTCCTGAATGCAATTTCATGTTACTGGCTTTATTACACATTTAATTATTTTACTTTCACTTTTGTAGTTTTATAGGGTTTTTTGTTTTTCATTTTTTAGGGACCAAATTAATATATGAATTAAAGACGATGAATTCTATATATAAAAAAATGAAACCATGGGCCCTATGTAGAATTAAAAAAGGCCACACACTGGATCACGTAGGCACTGAGAAACAACGAGTCAAGTTAATCAAAGACCCCACAACAACCCAGGAAGTTAATAGCATCTACTTAAAAAAATAAAAGTGCACACGAGCTGTTGATTAAAGATGACTTTTCAAGAACTGAGGTCAGTTTTATAATGTTTTAAAGGTTAAACAAGACCATAAGCTGTGTACTGACCTGTTACAAATGAAAATAAAGACGTTTCCTGTTTTATGACAGGTGGCAAACGGAGAATGATTGACTCCAGTTTATTATTGTTTTAAAGTTTAGCCTAAAAAACTGTGAAAAATTAAATTTTCTCAAAGCCCATTGTGTCTAAAACTTAAATATGTTTGGGATACTAGTTTGGAGGATTAAAAAAACTTTCATAAAATAACATATACTTCATAACATTTCATTTCTAATTTTTTGATAATTTCCTAACAACAGACTCATTTATCAATCAGCCAGCAGTTTCAACTCTTAAACGTGATAAACGTGAAACATGAAGGAAGTAATTGGTTTGGAAATATGCATCATGTAATAGAATACTGACTAAAATATGATGTTCCTAAATCTAGATTTTGTTTCAGAGCTTCTCTTCATAATGATTATGTAACAACATAGTGACAATGAAGTTTAAAAATTAAACTTTCAAGTTTGTAAAAGACACTTGAGCCAGCAGCTTGTTTTCAGTCTTTGTGCTTAAAACAGGCTGAACAGCTACAGTTTACATGGTGAAATCATCAATGTTGCTGATGTAATGTCTGTAATTTCCACCTGCCCACTTTTTGACATATTCAGTGTCACAATCTACACTTCCACTTTGACTTCACTTTGACTTTAGTTGGCTGTTTAATTACGAATCTGACCCCAACATATAAAGCTGACCTCCACTATCTATAGGCTACTAATTCACCAAGGGTCGGCTGATAATTAACAAGAAATTGCATTAGAGAAATACTAAAGATGACTCACAAACTGTGACTAAACTTAGTTTATTTTTCAAATATAAAAAGTCCCATTATGTCTGTCACATTTACATTATGCCACAGGAAAGTATCTTAAAAAATTGGATAATAATTAAGAGATGTATGTGTTCACACTGTTTTTTTTAAAACTTTTAAGTATTATTATCAGAGGCAAACTCTCTCAAGACTGTAATCAACTCTTAAGAATAGAGCAAAGAAGAAATTTTAAAAATCTTGTAAAATCTGACATTTTAAGAAAACACATTCTTCTTTTTTTCCCTCAATAATTCTCCTCTTACATCAGCACTAGTTGCTCTCAAAGCCTTTTAACTTTGAAATATGTAACCGGATGTGCTCTTTTATTTTATCGACAGCTTTACTGTGGTCCAGACCACTGCAGCAACTCATCAAATCAAACAAAACGTTATATTTTATTTATCCACAGCAAAAAAAATGCACTAATATTTAACCTTCTAGCCTCCTTTCAGTCCATATCCGAGCAGCCGTGACAGTTACAGCTGATTTTTATCCCGCAGTATCTAATACATCCTGAGAGATGCGGGCAGTTCGCGCAGCTCCGGTCCGGTCCGGAGTGGCCGTGTTCCGGTGACGGTGCGGCGGCTGTGAGTGCGGCGGCGGAGCCCCGGAGGGTCTTACCTGACATGGTGCGCTGAGGAGAGTCCGCCCGGGGCGCGGGGGTCGTGATGGGGCAGGCGGAGGGTTTGCACTGCGAAGGGCAGAGCTTCAGCAGCTGGGAGCAGTCCAACACAGGAATTAAGCCCCACATTTTCCGGGTCATGTGACCACTGACAGGTGACACGCCCCCCCGCGTCCTCTCTCTCTCTCTCTCTCTCTCTCTCTCTCTCTCTCTCTCTCACACACTTGTGATGGAAAAATCACAGAAATTTGACAAATACCTAGATCCTGCAGAATTGATAAAGCAAAAAAGGCAGAAATACAACAGTTAAGAAATTTTATGTCACACTTTAAAGTAATGCTTTTAAAAATATTATCTTAAAAATATGTAACTCTGTGTCTGTCTGTGTAAACACTAGGGTGTGAGTACTGAAAACTTTAAATGAGATTAAATGAAAAATATTTGAACCTAATATTTGAAGCTATTCTTCACCAAGCTTGGATTTGTCTTTGCTCAAATTCAGGCTCATTTAGACCCTTTAGACCTGACTGCAGCATCTTGTCAGCGTCTTTTCTCTATTAATGTACAATAAAGCTGGAAAATAATTCAGTTTATCAACTTTCAGCCCAATAACTAACTATGCATATTTTGTTTTGTTTGTTTTAATTCTGTTGTACAATTTACTGACTTCAAACTGATAAAAACTTAGGCTAAAAACCATCTCTGTACAGGCAATATGACCAGCAGGATTGATTATAGCATTCCAATAACTCCTTTAGTTGTCATATGGGCATGTTAGTACAGTTTAAAAGACTTGAGTCCATCAGAGATGTTAAAAAATCAATTTGAAACAAGTAATGAATCCTAAAGACTGTTGGTTTTAACTCTGAGGACTTCTTCCTCTTGTCTTTGTCCCACTATTTCTCTCATTTGGCCATTTAACACCTGGATTTTGCATAATTTGTTATAGTAAATTGTTTTAGCTTAGTTTAACAAACTTACCTTAAGATCTGTGCGACAAGTTTAAAGTAAAATGACCTTTTAATTTAAAGACATTTAACTCCAATAATAAAAATACCTGCATCATTAAAACTCTGTACACAAATACATACTATCAAGGCTTCTGCATACATGCTGTGTGTGTGTGCGTGAATGTGTATGTGTGTGTATGTGTGTGCGCGCACTGTAAGTTGTTTTCACTCACCCTCCTCTGCTCAAAGGTGCAAATGAATAATTCAGGAGGCCTATGAGAAAGTCTTTGGCCGGTTGTCACGTTATTACACGATCAACTGATCCCAGCTCAGAATCCACAGTTGGTGCATCAACAGCTGGAGATGGAGAGCTTACCTGAGACCAGCGATTAGGAGGGAAGATGGTAACTGGAGAGCGCCTTGGAGTCACAGAGTCAAACTGGGCTGATCAGGTGACTGAGGAAGAAAGATCTGAAGAGGAGATGAAGGGATGGGACCCTGGAGATGTGTGGACTCAGGGTTAGGGTTAGAAAAATATAGATTTAGTGGGACTTCGTAGATAAAAGGTTTAAAAGGGTCTTTAGTATGTTTGTCTGAGCCAACAGGGACATTTTGCACAATCGTGTATCTTGGTTTTGACTTCATCGTAGGACTTATTGTGTCTTTTTGAACATTAAAGGTAAAAGGAGAGGCTGAGATGTAAAAAAAGGAGGAAAGTGAGGAAAAGGAGGAGGTAGGCAGAGAAGGAAAGGGGTTAATAGAAAAGACGATAAGTAAAAAGGTGGGGCTGAGAAAGGAAAGAAAGGCAGAAAGGGGCTAGAAACTAATTCAGAGTCTGCAGCAAGCTGATTTTCTCCTTCGGACTGGACCTGCTCGGACCTTAAAGCCCTTCAACCTGCCTGGGACTGATGTAAGCTCCTTACTTCTGCTGTGGCCTTTTTCTACACTTTCACTTTTCTGAAAACCTCAAGTCTTTGCTGCACAATATAAAGTTGAACATTACTATTCTGTAGCTTCAGAAAGGTGTTGCCTAGATGTACAGGTTTAATGGAAAAGAAAAAAGGCTTAGAAACTTGAATTCAACAAAAAAAACAAAAAAAACATAATCTGCTCAGGCATGAAAGCATTGCTGTGTGTTAAAAAGAGAGAGCACTGCAGTAAAATGGCAGTGTTGCTGTGAAGTGGGGCAGTTTAATCTAAGTGATGCAGCTGGCTCATTGCCTCAGGTTACAGCGCATTGTGTGGCAGCGAGGCAACCAGATGCAGCAAACACAGGCCTCTTGTTTGAAACATGTTTGACAGAAGTGTTAGAAAATCCAAATTTTATGATTATCAGAAGACGTGAGAACACTAGAAACACTCGTCCATCCAAAGTACAATTTTTCAACAAAATACAGTAAGCAATTTGAGCAGAATGTGTAATAAGAATTATTCATAAAATCAACTGTATCAACTGTTTGACACATAAATCCTGAGCTGAGCTGAGACTCACAGACACCATTTACTTGAATGTTCAGACACTGAAAATGTAAAATTAAAAAATTTGACTTCTCTGTCTTATACTTACATGAGAATATTTATACCACTTTATTATACCCTCAAATATATATTTCTGTATGAGAAAAACTGCTGAATTATTATGAAAAATGTTTTCTTGAAAAATGCTTGTGAACAGTGTTGATTTTTTGCTTTTGGTGTTGTTAAAATTTTGTTGGCTAAGATTAAGTGGTAAAGTGCACCTCTAGTGTTGAAACGCAGTACTGAGTGTCACACCAGAGTTTGTAATTGACTCACCTGCTCACTGTTTCAATGGCAATTAACTGGCAAATATAGAAATTGAACTTTACTAATATGAACCCAGATCCAGGACATCTTTAGCTTAGCTTAGCTTAGCCTGTTTCCACAAAGGAAATGACTTGCCACTCTGTCCAAAACTAACCAAGTCTGCTTTTTTGCACCATAAAATATGACTAATTAACACATTATAGCTTGTTTGTTTCATCCAAACAGAAACCAAAGCATGGAAATAACAAATTGTGGTCATATAGAATGTGCTGGAATATATCTTTGCAGGAGCAGGTGTCACCAGGCAAATAAAGCAAACTATTTCAAACTTGTTGCTTCACATTAAACACACAGACATGAGAGTGGAATCAGTCTAACTTTCGGCAAAACAAAGACTCATTAAATTGCACACAGATAAGGTGAAGTTTAGAAGAATAGTAAAGGCTTAAGACAAGGTCAGGTCTCATGAAAGAGCCAATGATTCACAGCATGAGTGATGTGACGGCTTAGTAGGTTCAACTCAGGGCAAACATGGCCACATAGCAGCACCTACTGCCCCAGAAGAGCATCTACGACCTGTTGCATTTTTACTTTGATTCATTTACTCTTTTGTTTTTGATGGTTTACTTGTGTTCCTACATGTTGTACCAACACAATATCTGTTACGTCCATTTTAGTATTTGTTATATGTCTTCCGCTGTAGGTGCACTGTGAGTAACATATGTGCTTTAACTGCAATTCAATTGCCCAGAAGTAACAAAAAAAGAATGAACCTCTGTCCGTGGACAATTACGTGATGACACAGCTGAGGTGTTAAATTTTAACCGTCAAGACTACGCCTGTCACAGGGTCCAGGCTGGCCAAAGGTCCACCCTGTGCGTCTCCTGAGTGACTCCTCCTAAAAGAGATAACCAGCACTTTATACTCTCTTGGATCCAGCTTCCGCTTTGCCCTTCTTGCTTTGCAGAGCTCTGGAAGACCTGACTCCTGCAGTCAGTCGAGAGGGATCTACACCGAGAGGCTTTCAACTCCAGGCAGGGCCGTCAGGACACACAGGGACGATGAGGAGGGTAAGTGTGTTACTTTATCTCATCCTATCTTCCCTTTATCTGCTTCTTAAGCAAAGAAACGAAGAGATGTTTTATTATAAAATGCTAGAGACCTGAGGTATGCGAATATGCCTGTATCTGTGTAAAGAAATGTCACTCTTCTGTTGATGGTGAAGAGCCACAAAACTTAACAAATCCCATAATATTAGTTGGTACTTCCTGATTGTTCTTCTGCTTTCATCACATCTTTGTAGTCAAAATCAGCTTTCTTTTACTTCTCTTTCTAAGGTTAAGTGACTTTAATTCTCTAGTCTAAATAAATGTGTTTACAGTACTAAAACAAGACCCTCAGGTACTTTATCTGAGTAAAAGTACCAACACAAGAATCTAAAAATACTCGGTTACAAGTAAAAGTTAGATATTCAAAACCCCAATTAGGTAAAATTGTAAGAGTGTTCGATGTTCAGTGTACTTAAAGCTTCAAATTAAAGTATGCATATGGTATTGTCCTCCCTGTGACTGATTACATAATCAGATAGTTAAGACTGATGCATCACCTTAAACGCATCATTTTATTGTTGTAGCTGTAGCTGGAGCCTCCCAACCTAATGACAAGAGCCCTCCAGAGGGTCAGCTGTTCAATCTGGAGATGAAAAATTGGGAGAGAAAAGAAAAAAGAAGCTCTGATGAACATAAATGTTTTAATTTTTACTCTCTTATTTTAGCTCTTGTGAAAAAAAACTATCATTTTACTTTTTTCAGCTTAAATAAAGAGCAAAATCAAATCAGCTTATCTCAACACATAAACTTACAGGTGTCTGAAAAAATGCACACAAACTGCAAACTGCATGCACACACTTTTTGTTGTTTATAAGTAATTTTTAAAGTTTAATACTTGCATGCTTTAAAAAAAATCTTGTTTTGAAAAGGAACAAGTAACTACAGCTGTCAGATAAATAAATGTATGTATCTGTATGTGGAAAACAGGTTTAAAATAGCTGAAAATGGAGATACTGCAGTAAAGTTCAGGTACCTCATAATTGTACAAGAGTGCAGTAAATGTAATTACTCACTTGCTGCTCCCTTGATTAGTCAACTCCATTGCTTAAAATTTGTGTGTGTGTGTGTGTGTGTGTGTGTGTACGTGCGTACGTGCGTGCATGCTTCGTGCATGTTTCAGGGACACCGAGCAAAAGTTCATGAGGAGCATCGCGTCACACAGATTTCTCGAGAGGATCTGGAAGATCTAAGAGAGGCCTTTAATAAAATTGGTCAGTCTCACACACACACCATCACACATACACGCACTCCCACACACACATATATGCTTGGACACACACACATACCCGACCCTTGACAGGGGATCCTTACCAAAGTGGGAGTTTTATAGCTGATGGTACGACTCTTATGTAAGAGATTTTTATTGCTTGGGTTGTTGCACTTTGTGTGTGTGTTTTTCTTTAAATGTAATCATGACAAGATGTTGAAATATTTCATCAGTTAATCATTTTATTTGATTACAAAAAGGTACTGATGACAGTGAGCAACATAAATAAGGAATATTCCTCGTACCATATAATATATGAAAGTACAAGACAGAAAAGATAAACAGATAAAGTAAGTTAGACAGTTTTAAATCACGTGTAACATTTTACTCCTCCCCGTTAATTTAATTTCCTACATAACAACTGATATGTAACTGTAAATTCATAAAAAAGGTTCTGGGAAGGACAATATGACTATTAGCACACTTCCAAATCATCACTAGCATTTGATCTGTAGCAGCTGCATACAGTTAAATGTAATATATGGCCAAAAGGTTAATGTCAGAATATAAACATTGTGTGAAAACATTGAAAAAATTTTAAATATGACATACTGTGTTTGTGTGATGATGTTGTGAGCAGAAATGCAATAAATAATCTCATGCTTTGTACTTTGCACCTTGTAATCTATGAATATTTGATTACGTTTAAATTGACCACAACTGCTTATAAACTGCATACAAATAATAAACTCAGTCTAAATTCTGGCTATAATTAGAACCAAATTACTCAGGAAACTATTATAAAATTACAGATCTGGTAATAAAACATGTTGTTTTATCCTCTGCATTCAATATTTACCAATAAATATCCAGCCACTCAGTTTCAGATTGATATATTTGTGAAGCAAATTGGCTTGCTATATCTGTATCTGCGTGTGTGTGTTTGTCTTTGTGTTCAGACATTGATAACAGCGGCTATGTGAGCGACTTTGAGCTTCAGGAGCTGTTCAGAGAGGCCAGTTTGTCCCAGCCGGGCTACAAGGTGCGAGAGATCATCGAGACCTTCATCGCCGGAGACACCAACAAGGACGAGAAGATCAGCTTCGATGAATTTGTTTCTGTCAGTTCTGATCCTAGATCATGTTTTTTTTTTTTTGTAAAATATATGAATGTGCTCATCTAAATCACAGAGGGAGTAACACTGCCTGTCCATGTTCAGATCTACCAAGAGCTGAAGAGCAAGGAGTTGAGTGTGACGTTTAGGAAATCCATCACGAGGAAAGATGGGATCCGCTCTTTTGGAGGATTGTCGGGGAACTCCAGCGAGGGAACCCAGCACTCCTACTCCGGTGAGAGAGAGCATGATTATTGGTGTGTGTTTATGTGTGTGTGCCAAGATGAGCTTTATCATAGTTACATCTGGGATTGATGCTGATTAGCTTTCAAAACTATGCTTTTTTTTTGTAAGATAAAGACCCTGTAATAGAAAACATCTTTTGTGTCCTGAAGGTGTTTAAAGAACTTAAAGATTCTTTTAACTATCTGGAAAAAATATATTTAGTCCTTTGCACGTTTCTCAAGTTGCATCATAAAGGTTAATAAAGGGTGTTACATCATTTTTTTGTGACCCATCATACTTCATGACCTGACTGAGATTTTCAGCTTTATTACCACTGCAAACATTTTAATCACACTTTATTGCATGTTTTACTTTGATTGCTTTTACCAAACAAGCTGCCGCCTTATTATTTAGATAGAGAGACCAATTTTGATTGCTGTGACCTCACATATGATAACAGCTGTTGTTGAACAACTATTAAAATTCTCCAATCCAGTTGGGTCATAGCATTTTAATATAAGATGTTGTAATGATTACAAAGGCAACACAGAAAAATTTAATGAGTGACAGAGCACTTAAGCACAGGGTACCTGGATCGAAAAGATACTGCACATGCAACTTTATTAAAAGTATTTTTATCAAGAAGAAAAAAGAAAGTTTTTCATACAAATATGGAGAATAAAATGAAACATCATCCTTTTGCACATATTGTACCTAATTGTTTGTGTGTTTTATGTATGTGTGTGATGTGTGTTTGCGTGTGTTTAGATGAGGAGAAGGTGGCGTTTGTCAACTGGATAAACAAAGCTTTGGCGAAAGATGAAGACTGTGATCATCTGCTGCCCATGAACCCCAACGATGAAAGCCTCTTCGCCTCTGTCAAAGACGGCATCCTGTTATGGTAACACACGCACAAACGCATATATACACACACATATGCTCACATACACACACAGTCATGAATCAGTACCATCACATCCATACAATCTGGTTAATAAGTTAAATGAGCTGTGTTAACTCTGACAACAAACCTCCATATCAATGTCTCTCTTCTATTTCATTTATTCTGATATGCTTGCAAATTAAACCTCAGATGTGATTGATAAATGTGTTGAGTTATAAACCTATAGCACCCATGGATTAAAACTACTGAATATAACACACTGGTGACCCACTGCGTGGAAAAACAATGATGGCAAAGATTATTTCAGTCTTTTGGCTGACAACAAGGGTTAAAGCAGAAATGGTTTGACCCTACATTATTGTAGTTTTTTATGGTTATTTATGCTTCTTCCTTGTTTACTTTTATTCCTAGTGAGTGTTTCACCACGTGAATGTGTGTACAGTTTCTGTTAGGCTAATGTAGTGAGGGATCACATCTAAAATGACAATAGGAAGTTTGTTGAAACACTCACAGTCCTTGTTCTCTTTCAGCAAAATGATCAACCTGTCTCAGCCTGACACCATTGACGAAAGAGTCATCAACACTAAAAAACTCACCCACTTCAACATGACAGTGAGTAGCAGCTTCCTATGCACTGCAACTATCAAGAAACCTGTCATGCATTTTAACTTTTACAGGCTTGCAGAAATGAGGCGTGCAAGGAAGATGCGACAGATTTAACAGCTGTATCATTAAGGAATGCAGATATGCTTTCTTGCAGATCAAAGATTGATACACTACTGCTCTCATAGCAGATAATTAGCTTAGATTAGCATCAAGGCAGGAAACAGGGGAAAACAGCCAGCACGTCTCTTTAAAAGTAACACAATGAGTCCAATCGAAACCCCACAAAATAACACGTAATAACAGCAATTTGTGGTTTCAGAGGAATTTATGTGCCAGACTATTTCCTGGCCAGACGCACTGACTTCCTGCTCACTTGCTGTCAGTGTGAGGTTACCAGGCAACCAACGCAAATTGTAGAAATTGTAGTTTTTATAATTTGTGTTTGTGTGTGTTTTTAAGCAGAGGAAATCTGTCCCTCCTGGTCATGCTTCGCTAAGCTAAGCTAACTGGCTGCTGGCTTGACTTCATATTGAAAATGTTGTACTATTCTAGATTACAAGATTTGACAAAGAACTGTGAAATTGAAAAGCAAAAGAGAAAAAAGGGAAAATATTCTCTGAGAAACTACTTTATCTCTAAAAAACAGAATTTATTTAGTTTTTATTGAGCAGTTAAGCCTACAATCCTGTAAAGCAATAACGGTTCTCACTCTAGATATGTGAGATAAAATATGTGTACAGTGCAAAAAGAGCTAGTAATTTATTAACCTTTCTCAGCTCACTTTCTCCTTTTAATGTTATATCACTTGTGAATCTGCAGTTGCCTCCTATGTAGATAAGCTAAGAAAAAAAAATCATAATCTCTCTTATTTTGATCTTTTATTTCTTACTTGGGTTTCATGCATACAGTCATTTATATTGTAAATGAAGCTAGATTTAAATGTTGCGCCTGATTTCTAATAAGTTAGTTATTTTTTTGAGGAATCAGGCCACAGTCCCTTTTTTTGTTTGGCTCTGTTTTTTAAATTATTTGGCCATAAATAATTAATTGTATTTGTAGGAGAATCTGGTCCTGGCTCTGAACTCAGCCTCAGCAATTGGCTGTACGGTGGTGAGCATTGACGTCCATGATCTGATGGCTGGGAAACCTCATCTGGTCCTGGGACTGCTCTGGCAGATTATCAAGGTCGGCCTCTTTGCTGATATGGAAGGAAAGAGAATCGAAGGTCAGCACACACATGCGCACACACACACACAATTTAACGTTACAGTTGCACTGTTAATCTGATTGAAATTATGAAATTATGATTAAAATATTTTACATTTTAACTTATCTCACACACAAAAAAAACATTCAGAATTGTAAAATTCACCACAATCAGCAGTGTCTTTTTTCACAGCACTGTTTTTCTGGTTTTCCAATATTAATTTTCTTAATTTAGTCTCTAATTTAACTTGTGTAAAGGTCCATTGTGTGGGATTTAGTAGCATTTAGAGGTTGCAGACTGCAACCAACAGAGTATCCCTCCACTCACCCTCCCTTTCCAAGCCTACAGGGTAACCTATGGTGGCTGCAAACAGACCGCCCTAAATCCTACATACTGTACTTTGAACATATACAACTTACAACTACATTGTATTCTAATAGATTTGTGCATTCATGATGAAATTTAACAAAGCTGACTATGACAGATGCTTGATATTAGAATCCTATACTCGAAGTATGAATGCCAACATCAAAAATATATGAACAGATTCAGTAAACACAGTCATTTATCAGTTATTAATGACATTTTAATGTGTTTCTTTAGGTCTGATTAACCTCCTGACTGACGGGGAAGAGTCCGACCGTCTGCTGTCTCTCACTCCTGAGGAGATGCTGCTCCGTTGGGTCAACTATCACCTCCATAGAGCAGGAACAAAGCCCATCAACAACTTCAGTGATGATATTAAGGTGAAGCCTCTGAACACACTCACTCACATATACACACACATTTCCCCAAACATATGAGCGTGACCCTTTCTTGTGTGTTATATCACTATAGGATTCTCGAGCGTACTTTTACCTGCTGGAGCAGATTGCTCTTCATGGAGAGAGCAGCAACAAACTGAGAGTCAGAATCGACATGTCCGGCCTCAACGTGAGTCGCTTTGTTCTTGTAAATAGAGTCTGATCAATTTAAAGGGATGACTATTTCTTTCCAAGTTTTTTTTTTTTTTTTAATAATAAACAAAAAGATTTTGCTCTCATATTCTTGCATGATTGCGTGTATTACATTTGTGTCTGTTTTTTTTGTGCACAGGAGCATGATCTGCTCCAAAGGGCTGAGCTGATGCTGCAGCAGGCGTTCCGGCTGGACGCCAGACAGTTTATTTCTCCTCAAGACGTCGTATCTGGAAACAGCAAACTCAACTTGGCCTTTGTAGCCAACCTGTTCAACATGCATCCTTCTCTGCAGAAGGCTCACCTCAATGGCGTGGAGGCTAAGATCATAGCACGTACGACGCAAACACAACACTCACTGAATAAAAATGTATAATCCAGCATAGTGTGGTTGCTTCAGCACTTGGTCTTGAGGCTATTCATTACTTTTCCATAAAGCTAAAACTATCACACACGCACTCAGCAGGATTTTGTACTTAAATGCAATTGTACCGGGAACTGATAAAACTCTAAATACAGAGGTCATAGCCCAAAGTCCAAGAAAGTAAATGTTTCAGGATGCAACAAGTTACAGCAGCAATAAAACAGTGTGAATTGCATGTAGACTGTAGCCAAACCTAAAACCTGAAACATGTATGGGAACAGCTGATGTTTATCATGTCCTAATGTTTTCCCAGCTGAGACCAATGAAGAGAAAACTTTCCGAAACTGGATCAACTCTCTGGGGGTCTCTCCATTTGTCCACTACCTGTACAGGTATGTCATTAATTACTCATCATTTTGGTTAAACTTGTTATGTAAGAAGTATTGAAACCTCAACATTCCAATTGATTTATAACTAAAGGCCACTCAGGTGAGCAAATCAGAGCCACCTTCTTATTCTCTTCTAAAAACTTATTTTTAAAGATTTCCTCTTATTTAGTTTTACACTCTTCTTTTTTTTTAATTTAACTTTATTTTTTAATATTTATTAAATGTTTATGGGATCTTGTGAGTATATTCATTATTCTATTTGTTGTTATGCACTTTCTAGACTTGTTTTATAAAGATGCTATAATATTAGGATATTATTATTATTATTAATATATTATTAATAGCAGCAGCAGTAGTAGTAGTTATAGTAGATTTTAATGCTCTGTATTTTCCTTTTACTACCACAATGTTTGAGAATTCAGAACCACCACCTTAAGGCCTTAAGTTCATGTGAATCTGGCATGGAAATATGAAATCTTACACTGATTTTTTTTCTTTATAATGATTATAACACACTAAGTCTAAAATATGCTTAACCAAAATAA
This sequence comes from Acanthurus lineatus, assembly GCA_029814665.1. NCBI lineage: Eukaryota > Metazoa > Chordata > Actinopteri > Acanthuriformes > Acanthuridae > Acanthurus > Acanthurus lineatus. The sequence goes on along the minus strand of JAPZDV010000007.1, from coordinate 7,591,586 downwards.
CATAAATCCAAAAACCTGAAAATAAGAAAAGTCTATGAAGTTTACAATCAAAAAGACAATAATTTATTGTATAAGTTGATTTGAATTTCTGATAGAGATTTATACAGTAGTTTCATATGTAGAGTGTATGTTTACTTTGCTCCTCTCTCTGTGGTTTGTCCTCTGCAGTGACCTGTGTGATGGCTTGGTGATCCTGCAGCTTCTTGAGAAGGTTGGTGTGGCTGTGAACTGGAAGAAAGTCAACAACCCACCTTATCCTTTCCTGGGGGGCAATATGAAGAAGGTGTGCACTCTATTTACACACATTAAAACAAGCTAGTGAGCACAGAAAAATATTTTGTTGGGGAAAGAAAAAGCACACAAAACACTGTTTTTCCTCACATATTTTAGCTGGAGAACTGTAACTACGCTGTGCACCTGGGCAGGGATATTGCTCGCTTCTCTCTAGTCGGCATTGGAGGAGAAAACTTGAACGAGGGGAGTTCACTGCACACCCTGGCGCTGATCTGGCAGCTGATGAGAAGGTACTAAGCTGTTGTAGGTCTTGTTTCTAGCTGTGATATATTTCTTACAGACAGGCTGTCCAGTTTGAATCAATTTCAAGGGTTTCAGTTGTCTTTCTTGCCTGTTATTCTTCAGATACACTGTGCGGGTTTTGCCACAGTTTGAAGATGGAGGAAAGGTTGAAGATCACATCATCCTCAGCTGGGTCAACACCACCTTGAAAAAGAGAAACAAGGACACATGTATCAACAGCTTCAATGTGCGTGTGTGTCTGTGTGAGTCCACAGGTTGTCTGAGCGAACTTGAAGCTGCAATTTTAATTTGACGCTGTTCCTCTGTTTCTCCTCTGCAGGACAATCTGATCAGCACCAGTCTGCCTGTGATTGACCTGATCGACATCATCTCCCCTGGTACAGTCAACTGGCGTATGGTGAAGAGACCAGATAGAGGAGCGCTGAGTCCAACCGATAAAGTCAACAACGCCAAGTAAGAGACAAATCTCCATTTCTTTTTTAAACCACTTTTCCACATCTTTGTATTTGAACACTCACTGAGCTTCTCGCAACTGCTCTCACTTCTTCTTCCTTTCACAGGTACGCAATCTCTATGGCTCGTAAGATTGGCGCCCGTGTCTACACCCAGCCGGACGATTTGGTGCATGTGAATCCCAAGATGGTGCTGACGCTGTTCGCCAACCTCATGGGCCATGGTTTACAAAAGGCTGACTACTAAAACAAACACAAATAAAACCCCCTGAAAAGCCATCCACCAGTATAAATTTTCTTTCCCTTTTTGTCAATCTTTTTCTCATCATTGAAAATTAATTTTCTTTGACCTGTGATCACTAGACTGAGCAAGGCAATCTGTCATTGTCTGTTATTGTTTTCATTATTGAAAGGCATAAATCATTTCTTAACAGCGAAGCAACAACAACAAGTTTGTTATCTGTGATTTAATAGAGCAATTGTTCTTTGTTATGTTATATTTAATAGGACATTACAACTTTTTTTCTCTACCTCTGTTATATGCCCTGGAAAGAAGACATAGGCAGAAGGAAAAGCAGAATTACACATACACCTGTCTCTTAATGTCTGTAAATGTTGTGCATTAAATATTGCTGTTAAATTATTAAAAAAAGAATCAAATGTACCAAACAATCCTGTGTGAGTTCTCAATATACACATTAAAGCGTCTAGATGTTTAAACTAGGTAAATTTTTAACTTTTGTTTGTACATAAAAATATAACTGCATTCATTTAGTACTGAGGTAGTGATCAAACAGTAAAACTCTAAGATAAGAGAGAGGCAATCAACAACTCTCTTACATAAGAATAGCTGGAGGGTTGAGCAATATAGAAATGATGTCCCACTCACAGAGATATTTTTACTTTACCATTAATCTATGCAGCGTATGCTTCAAAATTTACTGGAATGAAAATAGAGACTAAACCAAAATAAACATTGTTTACTTGTTTGATGAGCTTTCAAGCTTATTTGTCTGTTAATGGTCTACGCAATTAAAAAAACGTTTTTGTGTGTTGGCATAAAAGTGACTTTGAACTATAAAAAAATCAATTGCTTTTACACTCAAACAAATACTATAAAATCAGTGGCAGAGAGTTACCTAGTAGGACATTTTTGAGGTACTTATAAACCTACTTTACTTGTGTATATACTATGCATTCACCTTATCGCATTTAAGAAAGAAATATTATACTTTTACTCCACTATGCTTATTTAAATACTTTGTTTTGTTTTGGTTTTTGATGATTTCTACCAAATATGATCAACAAATAAACTATCAAACTGCATTTTCATAGAATAAGCTATCCAGTAATATATCAAATCACTCCCACCCATAAATGTGTTAGCATTTTTAACCCAATAATAGATTATTCTTGTGGGAGTTCTGGATAGTGAAAACTTATTTAGTTTCATCTCTACAAGTATATTTAGATGCCAATATTTTTACCTAAGAAAAATTTTAAAAAGATTTGTTTTTCCTCAAATATTTTAGCTGGAGAACTGTGTTACTGCTATTTTGCCCAAGTAAAAAGTCTGAGTATTTTCACCGCTAATACATAATACTTACTGTCAGTAATTCACAAATGCTTTGTTGGGAGGAGCATTATGAAGTTCGAGTTTTATTTTGGTCTAATGACCCTCGGCAGCTGCCGTACAACAACAAAAACGTCATTTTGGAGCGAAAGTTTTCGAAAGACTTGATAGGATGGACGGAGCATGTAGAAGAGTGGTGTTTACTATTACCTGACAAATCCTTAAAATTATGTTTTGAAAAAGTTCTCCAATTAGTGACACCAGGCTGCTTAAAAAATGGAGGGACTGGAGATGTCTGCTATGATACCGGCTCTTCAGGAGCTAGCTAGGTGAGTGACGTTAACCGGCTAAACTGGGCTAAGCTAAGCTGTTAGCAGCATGTCAGACTCTGACAACCAGCTTAAACTGAGCCGTCTCCTTTAGTATATGAGCCAGTTATACCGCGTTTCCATAAATAATGTTACATCCTGTTGATTTTTGCAGTGCCAGCGCGGCTGAGTACGACCAGGCGGTGCAAAAACCTCGACAGATCCTGTGTCAGTTCATTGACAGGATACTGACGGATGTGGACGTCGGTAAGAATGGGGACACAAAAACAAATACACCTGACAGTCCACCGCTGAGATGTGCTGTATTCAGGAGACAGATGAGTCTATTGTTAATTTCCCTTATCCCTAATGTAGGAATATTTTTTAACGCACAAATGAGTCATAAAAGTTTCCCTATTGTCATTATTATGCAGTCAAGTCCTGATGTTGTAAACTACTTTTATAAATGTCAGAACTTTATAATGAAACTTAATTGTGTTGTCGCGAGCTGAATGTGAGAAAGGTAGATGCTAATGTTGTCACATTTAATTAGCTGTTGATTATTTTTGTCGTTTTTAAAAAAATTGGTTTGTTTGTCATAGTTTTGATTTTCTTTTGCACGTCATATGTTTACATAGATTAACTTAGCAATTCATTTATTCAACCTTTATATTAACGAGTTTATATATAAGTGGAAAAAAATAAAATAAAAACATCAACAAAGGATCCCATATTTATAACCTTGAATAGTTATATTACAGAATGATTTTTAGCTTCTCAGATATATTTGACTAAATAGTTTAGGCTAAAGATTTAAATACCATTTTTTCCCCCTTTTTTGCTGTTTTATCATTTGATTCTTCTAATATATGGTCTGTGCTTCTTCCAGTTGCTCTTGGACTGAATAAAAAGTCCAGTTCAGAGCCTGCCTGTGTAATGCTGCTGGACTTTGTGCAGCACATAATCAAATCCTCATCTCTGATGTTCGCCAACCCTGCCTGCCAGCCTGCAGAGTACCCAGACACCACACAGAGCTGTACTGGTACGAGTCTGTCTTCAAAAATTAGAACATAAAATGTCAAAGAAATAAACTTATATCAATATTATTATTTTGTGGCTTATCTTTTCCCCTTCACCTCTGTTGTCTCCTCATCCCTCTCTTAATGTAGACTTCAGTAAGTGGGTGGCGGTGCGTTTGCTTCGTGTGGCAGCAGCTCCAGACTGTGACGTCATCCACGGGCGGGTCTCTGCCGTGTTGTGCTCTTTACTTCACACTCTGAGAGTCAGAGCGCCGGTCATCTGCAGCCGCCTCACTCAGGAACTTATTTTTTTGGCCCAGGACCTGAGCAACATCCTGTACACTCATGTTGCCACACTGGCAGGAAAAGGACAGACTCCGGGGATTAACACACAAAGCCGATGGCCTGCAACACTCGAATGCTTCAGCATCTCCCCCGCTTGTGCCTCCTCGTACCTCACCCCTTCTCCCCTTGTCCTCTCCTCACCTGCTGCTCTGGAATCACTGACTGCTGTGACAATTGGTGTCCTTACCGACGCCATGAGGGGAGTCGTCTCCCGTCATGATCTCAGTGTGGCCTGGGAGACGGCTTGCTCCTTTCTGGCCAATGGCAACACCAAGCTGAGGAAGATCTCCATGGTGATGCTGAGGCACCTGGTGGAGCTGGGAGGGTTTCCTGAGATGCAGGGCCACGAGTTCTTCACAGCCTACCTTCATTTGCTAGAAACACACTCCTACACAAACACAGCAAACACAAACCTTGATGAGGAACATCTCTATGAGGGAGAGCTGCTGCACTTGACTCGCTGTGTGTTTCAGTCGTCTGGTGTCTCTCACTCACAATTTGAGCCCATCCATCTCTCGCAGATGTTCGAGTGTATTTGCACTCTGGGAAGCGCGGGCGTAAAGTTGGGGACAGAGGTTACTGAAACACTGTGCTTGCTGTACAGCTTCTTGCTATCTGTCGCCATTGTTTATGAAAGTGCTGCGTTGTTGAGAAGGCAGCGAGTCACAGAAGTCTGCAGGACGCTGGCATGCACTATTGGAACCAAGAATCAAGCTGAAGTAGGAGTCTTCTTCATGTCTCCTTTAAGAATCTCTTTTTAACAGTCACATTTGTTACACCTTTTCTCTTTCAGCATTATTGAAATATCTGCTGTGTTTGTGTTTTGCAGTGTGCAGAGGGCTTTCTACAAGCCGCACTGAAGGCCGAAACTGCAACTATCATGAAGAAGTCCAGAGATGGAGAGACTGCAGCCAAGAAACCCTGCAAATCTGCCACCAAGTCGGTCAGCAAAAGAATGAAAACATCATCAGAGTGAGTTCATAAACAACGTGACAAATTGTGCCTCCATGGTGTCTAATAGTGTTCTTAGAGAGAATGTTCTTGCTTTGAAATTCAACACGGGGCACATTTAACAAGGGGTCAATAAAAGGGTTGCTTAAAATTGTTTTCTGTGAGATATCCTTTGCTGTCTCTTGGTTCATGTTAGCAGAGTGTTTTTAGCTGTAGTGTTTTTGTTTCTGGCTCCTGACTGCTTGGAAAAAGAAGAGCGAGAAGTTTAGACTAAACATGAGCTGTGTTTTTTTTTCTTTGCACCACTGAGAAAAGCTTTCAAAATGTCATTAAAATTAGACTCATATATTGAGTTGTAGTTGTAGTTTTCTTCATTTAAACACATATTTGTCTCTGTCCCAAGTGAGGTGGACATGCGTGTCTGCAGTGAGGTTTGGGCTGTGGCGAACAGTCGACTGGAGGAGCTACTGACTTTGTTAAACTCAGACTCTAACGAACCTGAAAGCACAGAGACTCTCTCTGCTCTGGAGGGTCTCGCTCTCATCCTCCACCTGGCTTCCATCTGTTCCTCTCCAACCAGGTGATGCACAGACATTTCTTATACACAAAAACAAGCTTTCCATTATTTTAAACATTTAACTCTGCTTGCCCACACCGCTGAAAGCAAGTTTTGTGACATTCTTTCGCTCAGCTTAATCATGCTATCTTCTGTCACTGTCTCTGACTATTATTTGACAGCTCCCCTCTCCTCTGGGTGTCCACTGAGACTCTGGGCAGGACCCTGAGCGGCTGTCAGTCAGTGTTGGAAGGAGATGCTCAACCTGTCTCGAAACCGCACTACTTTCAATCTGCTGTCCGGACTACTTATGGAATCCTGGACTCTATTCTCTACCTAACAAGTAAGGATGTATGCACTCTGAAAAGTGTACGTCACACATGATGTTCCTGTTTTTTTTATTGGCCCGCTGTTTTATTTATTTATTTACTTTCATTTATTTTTTAATAGCAAAAGCATATTGTCACCTATTTTGGCCATCATTCTCTATTATTGAACATAGACAGAAGTTGGTTTGAAGGAAGTTGCAGAAATAAAATGCACATTTTGTGGAGCACAGTGTTTTTATCATCATCTGTTTTCATCACTGCGTGTGTCTTTGTGTATGTGTGTCTAGTGAGCAGCCAGAGTGAGGACGGGCTGCAGCGGCGAGTGTGTGCCTTGCTGTCTCTTCCCTGGGTGTGTGAGAACAAGTCTGTCTCAGCCTATCAGAGTTCACGATTTCCCTCCTGGCTGCCCACCTTTGCTCAAAGACTCAGCCCCTGTTACTGTGAGTGTTTCTCTGCTCACCTGTAGCTGTTACCTGCTACCTATTTGGGAATTCAAGACCATGATATTTTTAAGAGGTTTTACAATTGCTTTTTCAGGTCTGGATTGATATTAAGTTGCATTTGTTTTATTTTCCAGCACCTGAGATCCGAGCAGACTGTGTGTCCCTCCTGGCCCTTCTGCGTCGTGGTGTGTGTGAGACATGGCGTGTATATGTGTTGTCCAAAGCATTGCAGAGTCCAGAAGAGTTGGTGAGAGCGGCTGCTGTCAGGGCCTTCCCTCTTCTTCTCCATCACCTGGGAAATAAACACCTCGGCCTCATCGGCACTACTCTGCTGTACGCACATGTTTGTCCATAAACACCACCCATGCAATCACAGGCTTCTCTCATTGTGTTCATGGTGTATGTTTGGCCTTTTTGCAGCCCCAGGTTGGAGGACAGTTCGGAGCAGGTGAAGAAGGAGCTCGCCAGAATCATTGGTCAGCTCACCTGTATCCAATCAGAGGTCTCTCAGCTCAGTGACACCCACACAAAGTCCTTGCATCTTCCTGAGATCCTCTGCCACCGTCTCAGCCTTGCAACCGAGCATGCTGGGAACACTTTCCCCTCCCTCAGGGCGGCTGTTGTCAGACCCTTCCTGCCACTGCTCAGACAACAAGCTCCAAGTAGTGTTAAACAAGGTATTTGGGTTTTTTTGGTTGGTTATCTTCTTCCACAATGAGGTTTTACAGCATACAGAAAGCCTTAAAGATAGTTCATTGCTGTATTCACTGTGGATTATTTTAGAATTCAGAATTATTTTATCTTAACATATTTATTTTCTTTTTCAGCTTTCCTGGAAGCTCTGCCTCATCTCTGCCAGCATGTGAATCTGGATGGTGGAGACAGCGACTCGCGGGCAGTTCTCTGTGCTCTGATTGGTCTAATGGAAGACTCTGATCCAGCTGTCAGAGTACATTTTAGCCAATCAGTGCGTTTCCTGCTGAATGAGAGCACCAGAAACTCTGAGCAGGGCTGTCTGAGTGAGGTGAGCAGCGCAATTGATCTGAGCTTTACACTAAAGTTTTGAACATATGAAGTAATCATTGACAATATTCAAATATTGTACAACAAAAAACAAAAAGTGCTTGAAATATTAAATTTTTTTTAGCATGTCAGTTCAATATGCCCCCATTACAATTCCCTCAGTTAAATGAAAGTCAAGGAGGTGGAGAGTTTTATATTTTCACTTAATTTGTCCTTTTTTTAAAACCACCCTGACCTTACTTTTTCTGATTATTATGCTCATAATAATGTTTGCCTTTTCAAAATTGATTAACCTTTTTCTTCTCATCATCAAAGCTCCTGGTTACCCGTCTTAAAGAGGCTTTTAACAACGCCAAACTCAACCGAGATGATGACTTACGGAACACTCTCATCTTCACCACTGGAGAGATTGGCAGGTAACTCTTTGTCCATACAAGAGCACAGAATAGCACAACTAGCTGTTTTATTGTCTCGCTGCACCTGTTGTCATTCTGGTATAGGGGAAAAAACACCTCTTCATATTTATATTTATCATCTTCATATTTATTTAAATCATTCACTGAAATCTTTGGTGAATGCATCAATGAAATAGTGTCACGGAGAACTTTTTGTGGTTGCAAGTCCTGGTATTAACATAGCAGGATCCCATGAAAGTCTCTTTGCTTGTATTAATTATACTTTGTCTATTTTAATTCATGTCTCACATTTTTTGTTCTGACTAAAATTTTAGCTGAAATTTTTTCATCTCTCTCCTCTTCTGTCAGGGCGTCTCAGGGCAGTTTGGTGTCGTTCTCTCTTCTTCGGCTGCTTCACTGTCTGCTGTCCAAGTCGTCCTCGGTGTCTGTAGCTGCGTACACTCAGATCAGAGCCCTGGCCTCTGCCAAAGGTCTTAAACTCCAGACCCTCTTCAGTCAGTACAAGAACCCTATTTGCCAGGTAAAACATTTTTTAATGCTGCCTCAAAAACTTAGGCTATAAGCCAGTGCTCATCTTATTTTAGTTTTTTTGTTATCTCTTATCTAAGAAGACTTTGAAATTGGAAAATATCCTAAGAAATATATCCCTGAAAATAGTATGAAACGCATATTGATTCAGGTTTTCTGTGCATTGTTTTAAATTAATAGTTGACCTATTAGTCACATTAAATTGCACTGATAGTTAGTCATTACCATGCAGTGATTTGGGGGCAGACCTGTTCAGTTTGTTATTTCTTCTTTCTGTTTAGTTCCTGGTGGAGTCGCTACATTCACGTCATGCTTCGGCTTTGAGGAGCACACCGGATCAGAGCAGCGAATCAGCCAATCAGAGAGAACTGGCCCTGGACATCCTGGCTCAGATCGCACACGCCTTTGATTTCCCAGACCTCCACCGCTTCCTAACTGTACGTCATAGACTAAACTACACAGAATGAGACACAAAGTATTTTTACAGTATAAATGTGATGACTATAAGTACATGTTTTTCTGTGCACACCTGTATGTGTAGAGGACCCTTCAGGTGCTTCTGCCCTACCTGGCAGCCAAGGCTAGTTCTACTGGCTCCGCCCTCATCCGTACACTGGCCAACGAGCTGAAGGCAAACAGGAGAGAGATACTGATCAACAACTTCAAATACATCTTCAGCCATCTGGTCTGTTCCTGCACCAAGGAGGAGCTGGAAAGAGCTTTCCACTACCTGCAGGTATAAATCTGCCACAGCAAAGACAAGAGAGAATCCAAACACCGAGGCAAAGGAGCTTTTGGAAGAAATTATTTTAAGGTTGGCTAGAGAGTGAAGAGTTTTAAACAAATAATAAAAACACTGTGGCAATGGAGTGAGTTCCAGCTACATAGCAAGGCTGATAAATAAGCAGTGGTCCTGAAATTATGACTCCCATGTATATTTACTCTGATATATGTTTGTTTCTCCAATGTTCTCAGAGCGAGACAGAGATTGAACTGGGCTCTTTGCTCAGGCAAGACTTCCAGGGTCTTCACAACGAGCTGCTGCTGCGCCTTGGAGAACACTACCAACAGGTCCACACACTCAGTGCATGTTCTTATATGTCTGAAAGTACTTCACTTATGTGGTTTAGTTTTCGCTCACGATAGTTTAAATTTCTGTTTAGGTGTTCAATGGTCTGGCAATCTTGGCTTCCTTTGCATCAAATGATGACCCGTACCAGGGTCCAAGAGACATCACCACACCGGAGCGCATGGTACGGACTACAGTTTGAAATGGTTTTTAGAAAAAGTATTAGATCATCCCAGTTTTTTTAAAAAGAATTTGAGATTTACTTTTTACCCACATGACAGCAGATGAAAACAGCCTTTTCCCAGTAGCTACTATAAATATTACACAATGATAAATAAATCAACATTCCCTCTCCTTTGAGCATGACTCTGAATAGTTCACTTGTCTTTCTTCGATCACGGTGTTACAGGCGGACTACCTGCAGCCGAAGCTGCTGGGAATTCTCGCCTTCTTCAACATGCAGCTGCTCAGCTCCAGTGCAGGAGAAAAGGACCGCAAGAAGCTGGTGAGTCATCCACTACTGACCAATAAGATCAAAAATTATACTAGGAAATGTATTATTTAAGTGAGACAGTTCACAGAGCTTCTGCATAAAGTCAACATCATTCAAAGCAAGAAAAACCCAAATGCCTTTTACATGATTGATTCTGTAGTGCAAAAGTGTCCCTCTGTTTTGTGCATGAAGGCACTGACAAGTGTGATGGCTCTGATGCGACTGATGGGCTCCAAACACATCAGCTCTGTCAGAGTAAAGATGATGACAACGCTCCGCACTGGCCTCCGATACAGAGAGGACTTCCCTCTGCTCTGCTGCCAGTCAGTGCACACACATATCAGTTATATAATGTTTTTGTAACTGTCGAAACTTTTTTGGACTTTTTGACTTTTGCTACATATTACCTACCATCAATTATGATACTTAAGTATAGCCACATAAAATTGCATCTACCCATTTTGCCCGTCTTATTTACAAAACAGACTGAAAAAAAAGACAATTTGTAATTTTTTAGTTTAATATTTTATAGTCCTCTCATTCATGCCACAATCCAGTGTGATTAGTTCAAACCTCTGTGTGGTTTTGTGTATTATTTTCTTCTTCCTGTGTTGACAGGACGTGGGAGTGTTTTGTAAGGAGTGTGGAGCCGACACACTTGGGCCCTCTGCTGAGTCATGTTATTGTTGCACTTCTTCCCTTGATCCCACTGCAGCCCAAAGAAACCGCTGCTATTATCCGCTTCCTGATACTGGACAACAGGTAATAAACCTAAAACTGAGTCAGTGTTTTACAGTCTAAAAAATAGCACAAGGGGTTTTTATACAGTGACTGAATTTTTAAAAAAAAAGCCAATTCTAACAGCAGTGAGTGTTTGGATTTGATTTTCCACAGGGAAGAAGTGAACGATTACCTCCATGAGATTTACTTTCTGCCAGACCACCCTGAGCTGAGAGATATCCACACTGTTCTGCAGGACTACAAAAGGGTCTGTATGGACAAGAGGATGATAATTACGATGAACCTGATAATATTATTGATGGTTTTTGGTTGACATATGTTGTGTTAGAGATAAAAAATGTAAAATAAAATGGTAAAATACAATGTCTGATTCCCTGCAGCTGACAGCCAGCAGCAGTGACCTGGCTGCAGCACTACAGCTCTCCATGAGGGCTGTTCAGCATGAAAACGTTGACGTCAGGATTCATGCTCTGACCAGCCTCAGGGACATGATGCACAGCAAGCAGGTATAAGCTCACGCACACACACATACACCTACACAGACAGACACACTTTATCTGAAAGGATGAGAGCTCAAGCTTCTTTTTTGCAAAGTCAAAGTAGAATTTTTTAAAGAAAAGTTTCTTTTGCCGCTTCAGTTTAATGACTTAACTTAAACAGTTTGAATGTTTCTTTTGTCTAAACTTGAACTTGGACTGCAGGAGTGGCTGCTGCGGCAGGTGTGTGCAAGTGAGGCGGTGGAGCCCGTCATCTCCAACCTGGTGTCAGTGCTGCTTAAAGGCTGCCAGGATTCATCCCCAGAGGCCAGGCTCCTCTGTGGGGAGTGTTTAGGGGAGTTGGGGGCTGTGGACCCTGGACGTCTGGACCTGTCGCATACGCACACTAACGGCGACCGCAACACCTTTGTGGTAAGCTGGATAACAAAGCTGTGCATGCATGCAAAACATGTTCAGTATGTAGCTTGAGGTTAAATGTGTATTTCTGTGAACAGAGTGGGGTTGATGATACCAACTTTGCCTACGACCTTCTGACTGAACTGACCAGAACATTTTTGGCCTACGCTGATGATGTAAGAGCACAGGACTCTGCTGCTTATGCAATACAGGTACAAACGTGCTGCATCAAACTCTTGCACTCGCTTTGCACATTTAATTTCTGTCTTTCCCTCTCCTTTTTGTTTTGACTCATCTCTTGTCTGTAAATATGTGTTTGTGTTGGTGCTCTGCAGGAGCTGCTGTCCATCTTTGAGTGTCGTGAGGGTCGAACTGACTCCCCAGGGCGCCGTCTGTGGAGGAGATTCCCTGAACACATTCAAGAAATACTGGAACCACATCTCAACAGCAGGTGCTCAAGTTTACAAAAATGTTGATTCAATCTCATGTCACTCTTTCTTTCCTTTTCTCCTGCCTCTTTTCCTCATATTTTTCTTAATTCACAGTCCCCTTATCAAACCTCCTGTCCTTTTAACCCCATTTCTCTCTATCTCCAGGTATAAGAGCAGTCAGAAGGAGGTTAACTGGTCTAAACTGAAGAAGCCAGTTTACTTGAGTAAGAGAGGCAGCAAATTCTCTGATTGGTCAGCCACTTGGGCAGGATTCCTGATCAGCAAGGTCTCTTCTATTTTGTCAGATTCCAGCTACTTCTGTCATGTTTTATTGGCTTTTTTAATTGTGGATATTTTGAACTTTCAAATCACAAGTCGAAAATTTTTTGATGATCACAACTGAGGTTAAAATATCTTTTGTCTCTACCATGATTTAAGAAATAATTGTTTGATATTGTTTTATGTGTTTCAGGTGAGACATGAGCTGGCCAGCAGAGTGTTCACCTGTTGTAGTTTCATCATCAAACACGACTACAAGGTCACAATCTACCTGCTGCCTCATATTCTGCTCTACATGCTGCTGGGCTGCACACCTGCAGAGCAACAGGAGGTGAGGAAACATCCACATCACCTGCAATAACACGAGAAGTTGGAAGGGTTTTTAGTAACACACCTGCTTCCAGGTAACGGAGGAGATGCTGGCCGTGCTGACAGAGGGTGATGGAGGAGGAGCGGGACGTTGTCAGGAGACGGCCTCCAGCCTATCACAGCTCAGCACTCAGACTGTGTTCAGCATGATGTCTCATCTCACACAGTGGAGCCGCCACATCCTCTACTCCAAACAGAAAAACAGTGGTGAGTGACAAGGACAAAAAGATCTTTTGAAGAAGGTTCACAAAATGTGTTGAGATGAAAATGTTATAACCTATTACTTTAGAATTAGTGTCTGATTTCAGTTAACGTCTTCTTTTTTTCCCTCATCTACATGATGAACAGAAGCATCCAACATCAGTAAAAATTAAATTGTTGTATTGCAGAGAGTGGCGAGTATCAGCGTGTGGTCGCCTTTCTGAAGGGTATTCCTCAGGACGTTCTGGCCAAGGCATCTCTGCGATCCAAAGCGTACACTCGAGCCCTCATGCACTTTGAAGCATACATCTTAGAAAACAAAGAGAACATCCAGGACCATCTCACCTTCCTGCAGGTCAGGCCACCAGTTAACAGCCATTTGAGTTGATTTCTTATTTCCTTCGCTTGTGATTTAAAATAAAAAGCCCTCTAATGCTTGGCTGTTGCAGACATTGTACGCTGCCATGCATGAGCCTGATGGAGTGAGAGGGGTCAATGCCCTGAGGAGGGAGGAGCCGTCGCTACGGGAACAGATCCTGGAGCATGAGAGCATTGGCTTGCTTCGTGATGCAACAGCCTGCTATGACCGAGCCATACAGCTGGAGTCAGACCAGGTACACACACACACACAAACACACAGACACCAGCACAGTGATCTGCCATGTCTGCCTATCAGTCTTTATATTCCTTTTTGGTGTAATGTACAAGCATTAAAAAATGTCATATAAACATTTGAGATTTTTTTTCCAAGTCTCTCTTTAATTTATTCTCTGTTTCATCTGTTTTTTCATCACTCTGTGAACAGATCGGTCACTATCATGGGGTGATGACCTCTATGCTCGGCCTTGGACAGCTGTCAACAGTCATTACTCAGGTCAATGGAGTACTGGCCAACAAGTGAGAGACACAAACGCATTTATTATTTCCTATATTACTATTTCCAATAAAGGTTGCTTTTTATTTAAGGTAAACCAGTTCATTGTTTTATGTTCATGTTAGTCTTAACTTTTCTTAACTTATGGACTATTGTACTTTATGCTTGGATAACATGAAAACAGTTACAGTCCACTGAATTTAGCTCTATATGGACACATTCAGGCTCCAGTGGAAGTCAGAGCTGAACACCTACAGAGTGGAGGCTGCTTGGAAGCTCGGACAATGGGACCTGCTGGAAGATTATTTAAGCTCAGGTAACTTGGAAGTTTGCCAATTTTTGAACTACTGATGGTACAATATTGCAGCAAAGGCACATACTTCAAAGAGTTACTGACCAATTCTTGCGCTATCGTTGTGTGTGTAGACCGTCAGTCCAGTACCTGGGGTGTGCGTCTTGGCCAGTTACTGTGCTCGGCTAAAAAGCAGGATGCTGAGACTTTCTACGAGAAGCTGAAGCTGGTGAGGAAGGAGCAGGTTGTCCCCCTGTCTGCTGCCAGTTATGAGTGTGGAACCTACCAGAGAGGATATGAGTACATTGTCAGGTCTGTATTTGTTGGTGTATTCATGCTTTCAGTAATGTTTTGTCGTTTTTTCAGGAGCAATAATTTGCAAATCCAAACTCTGTGTGTCTGATTAGACTCCACATGCTAAGTGAGTTGGAGCACATGTTCACTGAGCTGCAGAAACAGAGCGAATGCTCCACCCCCAGCCTCAGCCAGCTGCCTCCTCATTGGTCAGATCGACTGGAGATGACCCAGAATTCCTTCAGGGCCAAAGAGCCAATCCTGGCCCTTCGTCGTGCCCTGTTCAGCCTGGGACCGCAGTAAGGATCTAGAAACATTTGCAGACAAACAGGCAGAAAAACTCCTGTCTTATAATGCAATGAGGGAGGGTACAACAATTGTCTTTGTCCATATCATTATTTCAGGCTTCTGTTACCGTTTCTTTCTTTCTCTCTCTTTTTTTTTAGTTGTTTTTTGTTTTTATTAACATGGAATTTAAGCAATTTAAGCTTCTGATTATGATGTAAACCAGAGCAAAATCAGGGGCATTTATTCAAGGTAACAAGGCAACATCAGAAGTCAGGCTTTTTGTTTGTCCTGCAGGCCGATAAGCAAGGAGCTGGTGGGGGAGTGCTGGCTGCAGAGTGCACGAGTGGCCAGAAAGGCCGGACACCACCAGACAGCCTTCAATGCACTGCTGAATGCAGAGAACACACACCTGGCAGAGCTGGTCACCGAGAAGGCCAAGTGGCTCTGGTCCAAGGTAAAATCAACCTGTAAATCCCAAAAATACAATTAGAAGTAGATTTTTTGGAAAATTAGCTCTTGTATAGGTCTGTTTTGCATCTGTATTTCTTTTAAATCTCCAACTAAAAATGCACATGAGCTGCAGCAAAATGACAGCTCACTAACTAATCTCCACCATATGTATGTGTTCAGAAAAATATAATATTTACACTCATGACAACACCAGTAAAACCTTGACTTGTCTTCAGGGCGACGTACACCAGGCCCTGATCGTCCTGCAGAAGGGAGTGGCCCAGTGTTTCCCAGATGATCAGCCACTGACGGACCCTCGCAGCCTCCAGACCAAAGGCAAGGCCATGCTGCTGGTTGGACGCTTCATGGAGGAGACGGCCAACTTCGAGTCCAACGCCATCATGAAAACATACAAGGTAACAGCCAAGATTTTGTAAAAAGAACGAACCACTCTGCAGGAACATATATGTTAACACAGTGCTAATTTTTTGCTCGATTGGACACCATCAGAAGTTTTGCAAACAATATACCTGATAACAAAACAGACATTTTAAATGAAGACTTTACGTGCAGCCGAGTTTCATGATGCACTTGCCTGCAAGGGCAATAATGAAAATAATGTAGTCTCTACTTATGTTGCTTTTTAAACAAGAAAAGCAGTAATATTAAGATGAAGAAAATAATTGTTAAATTAACAAGTAAAGCAAAAATGCTATTTGCAGCCCTTCTATAAGTGTGTGTGTGTGTGTGTGTGTGTGTGTTTAGGATGTAACCAACCATCTGCCTGAGTGGGAAGATGGAAACTTCTACCTGGCCAAGTACTACGACAAAGTGATGCCAATGGTGACTGAAAATAAGCTGGAGAAACAGGGGAACCTCATCAGATACATCGTCACATACTTTGGAAAGTGAGTTGTTGTTTTTACTGTCTTTCAGTTTATGATCAAAGATGAGAAAATGCTGTTATAGATAAGCTCTGTCATAGACTCTTTAGTTTCTTTATCAGTTATTTAAATTGAGTTGTTTCTGTGCCAGAGCCTTGCAGTTTGGGAACCAGTACATCTACCAGGCAATGCCTCGCATGCTGTCTCTCTGGCTGGATTTTGGAGCCAAAGTGTGTGAGTGTGAGAAAGGTGGGTGGCCAGTGGTGTAAATTAGAGACACAAACAGGCACAGTGAGATACTTCCAGTGTCTACCTGACTCACTGGCAGTTCTGTTTTAGCTTTATTAGCTGTTAATAGCAGAAAGAAAAATACATGAAAACACATTCAAACACTATCCATGTTTCCCTCCATCTCAGCTGGGCGAGTGGACAGACAGATGCGGCAGGAGCTGGGGAAAATCAACACGGCAGTGAGTGAGCACTGCGCCAACTTAGCACCGTACCAGTTCCTGACCGCTTTCTCCCAGCTCATCTCCAGGGTGTGCCACTCCAGCGACGAGGTCTTCAACGTCCTCATGACCATCGTCGCCAAAGTCTTTCTGGCGTACCCCCAACAGGCCATGTGGCTGATGACAGCTGTCTCAAAGGTTGGTGTGAGAGAAGGCAAACTTTTATAGAAGGTTGATAGGACGAGCCACCATATTTGAGCACTGACTATTTTATTTTACCATTTAACAGATCAGTTATCTTTACAAACATCACAAATCCTCTGAGCTACATTTTGTGTGATCGAACGACTTGATGTTTTAGCATCTGAATAAGCTCACAGGACTACTAAATTGCATTTTAAGAAATAATAGTACCTACCCTTGTGACTGTTTGTTCTGTTTTTTTCAGTCTTCTTATTCGATGCGTATGAATCGCTGTAATCAGATCCTTAAGAAAGCCATCAGTCTCAAACAGTCTCTGGAGAAATTCATTGGAGACGCCAACAGGCTGACAGACAAGCTGCTGGAGCTCTGCAACAAGCCGGTACTCAAACACACATACACAAGCATATATCACATGGCATAAAGATAACATGTACCATTTGGAACTCTGACAATTGCCATTAATCTAATGAAAGTGATAAAACGTGGTTATACCATGTTTTTTTAGCATTGCAAGACACATACTATCTATTTTAAGGTACTTTTGTTTGATAAATGCATGTAGTTTTATGATCAGTTTTAATGGAGTGTGAAACTACAACATAAAATGCAGCGGGTTACATAATTCACAGGCTTGCTATAAAAATCCAGTCCAGTGAATCTGGACATTTTAATGGAAGAAGAGCTCAGATGAAACAAACATTTATTGACTCTCTCTCAGGAACAGGAGTTCCTACAGACACATAAAAATAAACTATATTGTTATGCCTGGCCTAGGGGCACAACATGAAAAGAGCTCATCTTCCCCAAGTCCCAAGTAGCCACAGCCAGCACAAAAGCTTTCAAATTGAAATCTGTGTTTATTTACAAAAAGAAAATGAATGAAAAGAGTGTTTGAGAACTAATGACTTCAGGGTGGACCAAGACCAAAGCAACAAACAAAACAATTCTCACTGGGGAGGTGATAGATAACCTAACAAAACAAAGGAACCAAAAGACATGAATCTTACCTCCCTAACTAAACGAAAACAGGAGAAAAATGTGTTAACAAAACTGGCAGTCCACCCCTACTAACACACATAACTATAGGAAATGACAGAACGAAGTGTGGC
>JAPZDV010000007.1:7544835-7559340 GCA_029814665.1 Acanthurus lineatus | reverse complement strand
ACCTATTTTTAGGTATTTTTTTGTCATGTCTGTTAGGAGAAATAATCATTCCATTTTGTACATATTATGTGTTTCTATACATACAAACAGCTGTTTATTTTATATGTACATCAAGTGTTTTTATCCTGTCAGTACTCAGACTGAACTGCTTTTCATCACGTTTTGTGTACGTTTAAATACAAATATTTACTCTGTTCTGATTAAGTTACTTCATATTGTTTAATGCAATCTCAGTTTGTAAAGCATAAAGGAGGCTACACCTGTATTTCATTATGTGAACATCTGTTGTATAATAACACTTAGGCTGGAAACTGACTGATTTTAAAGCTCAGTGATGTAAAGACAAACATTTAAATGAAGATGGAATATGCTTTCCATTTGTCTGGTACATTATGTTATTTGACCTTACGCTGACGGCTCAGCTAGCTGCCTGGTCTTTTTCACTCCTCCTCCGTCTCCCCTTCTTCTTCTCCATCCATCCATCCATCCATCCTTTTATTCACACCCAAGCTTTCTCTATACCCCTGTAGCTCTCTCTGTTTTCCCATAATGCCCCTGTTTCCTACTCAGTTTGACTCTTGAGTCTTGACACATTACCTCCCCCGAAGCATTACTCACTCAGCCTCCACAGCTCCCCCACTTCTGTACCTCCCTCCTTAACTTCCCTCCTTCCTTCGTTATAAACTCAGCACCAGCAACAGTTGGCTCAGTGTAAAGAGCTTTACATAAAGTTAAAGTGCTGAAGGAAAGAGGAGAGAGCAGCTGGAAAAACTGGGTGACAAGCAACACACTCTGAGCTTCATCATGCATAGGTTCAGGATCTGGGGTATATTGTGTGTGCTTAGCTTCATGAGTGCATCCTTGTGTGTGAATGAGGTTGAGTACGATGGAAACTACGCAGACAACTATGACAACGAGATCACTCAGGACCAGCAGGGGGGTGAGTTTTGTTTATTTATCCTTTTGTCTCTTCTGTCCCCCGCTTGTTTGAACAGATGGCTCATTGTTAGGCATTGTTCTCAGCTGCCATGCCTGATTTCACTAAGCTAATAAAAACATTCTTATGTGATTTGATTAAAAATGTATCAACACACACTGATTTAAGAGTAAAGTTAAGTAAAGGTGGCCCACAAGGGTCGATTCTTGGTCCACTTCTATTCTTGACATATGCAAAAAAAAAGACTTTTCTTTCAGTCCACATTGTACAGTAATGAACGTTTATATGCAGATAATTCCATCTTTAGCCATTAGAAAAGGGGTTTGTATTTATTTACATTTATTTAAAAAAAGACAGACGTCTAATTAAATTCAAATCAAGTAAATATTTAAATGTCAGGACACAGATAATTTTAATTTTCTCCTTAATGTATGTTCCAACAAAGCCAGGAAAGAAAGTTTTTTTAAATACTAATCTTGAAAGTGAAAATTTCACATTTTTATCAGGATTTTATTAGGATATCACACCAAGGTATATTGGATGTAAGACAGAGAAATTTAGTCTATCCTTTTGTTTAAATTTTCAAAAATTCTATTTATTTATCTGGCATAGCATACAATAAAAGTGGTGCCATGGTTATATATACTATATTTTGCATTTAAAACATAGGTGGGTGTAGGTGCCTGTACAGAATGCAAATCATAGTAAAAGACTCTGCCTATACTGTCAGATTTTCTTATTTTTATTGACTTATTTTGGATTGATCCCGTTACGTAATTTGATGTGTTAGTGGCACAAAAAACTAGAAACTACAAGTTCATTTTAAATCCCTGTGTTGTAAAATTATAATAAATGCATCTTTTACTCAGTATCTGTATCAATCACACCACTTCTTCTTCCCACACAGACATGTCTGTAAACATCATACAAGAATCCCAAGTCCTACAAAACAGCTGTGTCTACCTCACATTGGCATTGGTCATTTTCTCCAAATAGACATATGAATTTACTTTATTTATTCAGTGAGTAATATTAGGAGGATCCTCATGATTTTACTCAGATATGATGCATCTTTTGGCAGCTTTGTATGTTAAATTGACTCTTAATTCTTTGGGTGGGAAGATTCAGATTCAGATTCAGCTGAGCACTCCAACATTGTAACCACAGGAGATGAAGACATTTCCCTTACTACAGCCTTTTAAAAATATCCTCTATATCCAACAAACACCTGTGTGTTATTTTCTTTGACATGGAGCCACTGCATGGTGAATGTATATTGTAGGTTGCTGTAATTGATTTGTGTTTTTCTGTGTTGTTATTGTATTTTTACTTTGTAAAATTTATTAATACAGCCTGACATTTACATCATAACGCTGTGTGGTGCCAACAAATCACTTATTGGTTCTGTATGGTACTTAGAAGTAGAAGAAATCAAGACTATGGGCAATAAGAGAGTGACAAATTGGTATATCAGTGAAGCTACTAAGTGCATTTTCTGTTCTCTGTTCAGGAAAGCCAGATTCACTGTTATTTTTATTATTTTATAGCTTTTGTAAAGTTGATATTATAATTTCTTTTGGTGAAACCTTTGCTAATAACTAATAAACACCTGATTATTATGGTAAATTTACACATAAGTTTTGTCATATTTAGTAAATGTGAATATTTTGATATGTTTGTTTTATATCAATGTGTTATCAGCTGACAGTGGGAGTATATAGTTAGTTTTTCCCTGCGTTTTCTGTTTGCAGAGGAAGCTCCTGTCACACCATGCCAGACTGCAGATTTCTCCCGCTGGGACAAGCTTTTCATCGCTCTGGAGGACTCTCACATGAGGCAGAATATGGTGCTGGAGTCTCTGGAACAGTGCTGTGGAGGAATGGTCTCTCTCAGGACCCAGGTGGACAAGCTGGCCAAGGAGACATGCCAGCAGTGTCTGCCCAGCCTTGAGTCTGTGTGCAGGGTGCAGGGGGAGCAGGCGAGAGTCCGGGTGCAGCAGGACTTTGTTGAGCTCAGGGAGGAGGAATCAGAGAGGGAGAGGAGGTTAAACGCCACCTTGCAGCAGCTTTTGCACAGCAGTCATGATGGCAATGCCCGACTGAAGCGACTGGAGGAAGGTGCAGGTCACAGAGTGGTGCAATCCGGAGCAGCAGATAGCAGGATGGGCCACCAACCCACACAGAGACCTGGAGGTTTAGGTGCAGCATTTAACTTGGGGGTGAAGCCATTAACATCTGGCCTGAAGGAGCAGGAAGTTACTTCACAGTTTGACATGGCTACGATAGAAAAGGCCCTGGTTGCCATAGCAACTGAGCTGCAGAGGGTTCACCTGCAGCTGAGCAGGGTAATAGAGGAGGCAGGAACATTGAGAAAGGACAGAGGAGACACATAAATTACCCAGAGGGAAAAAATTACACATGATTGACTGGGGACACTCCAGTGATAATGATTTTGCACATACCCATTTTTTTAAATTTAACTTTTAAATGACCTCTTTCAAATGTGTGAGCTTGTTTATGTCTGTTGACAATGAATTTAGATGTACTATAAATGTTGTGGGTTCACTGTAATGAATAAAAACTTATTAAACAACCTCATTGGCCTCATGGAAAGGTTTCCTCCCTCATCCCACACACTAATCAACTCATTTTCAGAGCTGTACACTTCATGCACTTGTGCAGATGCCTCCACATTAACTTGTCTGAGTCAGTGCATGTGCTCCATCCTTCCTGCATGTGCCAGATTTGACAACACCACCACCACCACCTCAGTGTTTGTGCATTTGTGGTGATGTCTGCAAATACCGGCAACCGCAAGAACGTGTGCATGAGGTTTTACATTGTGTTTAATTTTGGCCAGACCTCACCCTCTCATTAGCTGCTTTAAAAGTCTGTATGCTAAGAGGCCGCAACTTACGATTCTCCCACTGTTTATGATTAATGGAACCGTGCCAGAGCTTTTTACACTGCTGCCCGTCCCTCTGCAGCCACACATGTTCATTGTTCAAACCACACATTGGCTGCTGTTGACCAAAGGTATTTTCCATGTATTTTTACAGTTTCTGAGGGGACGGTTTTTGGTCCCTGGCCACCTTTTTACTCATGTTTATACATATATTTTTATTATTGTTTTAGGAGTTTTATTAGAGCTAGAGAGGAAATTGGCTAAGTCAGGAGGAGATAGACAGAGAGAAAAATCATTAAAGATGCAGTGAAGAGATCAGGCCTTTAACTCAAGTATGAATAGACATATCACATTGTAAAATCTCAACCTGCAGAATAAGTAATTACCTCAGTTGTCATATAATTTTAGTAGAGTATAAAGTATAATTTTTTCCCCTAAATTCTGGTAAAGTAGCAGTATTTAGTAACACAGAGTGGAAGTAGTCAAGAGAGGTACTAGTGCCTTTTTAATAAATACAGGCAAAATATTGCATGTGAACGGTATGTGAATTTAATTAGACCAGTGCACTGACATCACACATTAATTCTCACTAATGAAAGTCTTAAAACTATGGCATGAATGTACATTCGTGCCCATGCCTGTGTATGTGTGAGTGCTTAAATGTCTCCTTATAAATCTGCAGCTGTGTGGAGGACTGTTGGCAAGATTGGAAGCATTTTTTCTCTTAAGTGTCACAACTGACAGAAGGCAAAGAAGCATTGGAAAGGACTAACAAGGGAAATACTTATATTTTGTGTCCAGACTTCCTTCTATACCTGTTTCAGCATGATATCCAGCATGCACAGGAATGACCTGCACAAGTGCACACTGGTCTTTTCAGTGGTCTTTTAAAAGTCTCCATCTCATTCAAAAATCTTTGTTCGTTTGATGTGTGTTTGGATTTCAGTAAAGGAAACATTTGCCTCATCATCTTATTTTGGTGCTTCACTCATTTATTAAAAAGAGAAAAAATGAAGGAGAGGAAGTTGAAAAGCAGGAGGCCAATGAGGAGGAAATTACTCGAAGCGACAGTGTTTGTGTGTCTGACAGGTAGTGGTTGGACTTAATGACTGTTCCTCACACATAAAGTGTTGTTTTTATCAGTCAGCTGTACAAAAAAACGGCACAATAAGAAGACGCCAACGCATTCTGCCCTGACTTCCTTCTCTTTCATCTCCATTTCATCATGTGCCACCACTCTCCTTTCTCTCATGCCTCTTATCTGTATCCCAATCCCATCATCTTCCCTCCCTCTACAGCCATTTATCTTCCTCTAATTGTGTGTCTCACTCCTCTCTTTCCTCCCATCTCCTGTTTTTTTCTCCTGCTTGCCAGCAGCCAGCAGCCAAAGAAATGGCATCAATCCTTGGCTAACCCTCAGCTGGAAGGTAAGAAGGACTGACAATACACCCTTGTGAAATGCAGCCAATGCACGCACACATGCACACTCACTCTGACGAAAGCGAGACACCGATTACAAGTGGCTTTGGAGAGAAATTTTAATATCACATCACTATAGTCACTGTAACAGACAACACAATATTGGCACTTTTCAAAAAGCAAAGAGGACGATACAAAATAGATAACGCTTCAATAAACATTTAGCAGTCTCTGCACACTGAAAACGATCTTATGACAGAGGGAGTGAGGAGAAGGGACAAAGGAGGTGTGAGAGGAGGGAAGAGATGTCTATTTAATGGGCGAGTCCAGGATCTCCTCATATTCCTCCCTCTGGCGGCGCCCTCCCCCACGAGACGGTAGCAGCTTCATCGCCACCAGCCAACCGACGCTCAGAATGACCATCACATTCCCGACAACCTCCGGTGGAGTGGGAGCCAATGGCAACACGGCCAGATGCAGCAGCATGGCAATAGGTATCTCCAGGCTCTGGGAGGCGGAGACGAGAGCTGGGTGGAGTCGAGTGAGGGCGTGCGTCATCCCCAGAAAGGCTGCTACCGAGCAGGCGACCAGGCCCAGGACCAGGCCCCATGCAGGAGCGCTCACGGGCCAGGACCAGCCCTCCTGGAGCAGAACCAGGGAGGCCGGGGCGAGCAGGCAGCCCGTCCAGCTAACTGTGAACAAAGCAGTGCCCACTCCCACCCTCTCCTTCAGGGAACGGTACCCAACTAGCGCCAGAGCCATCCACAGCCCTGCAAGAGCCGAAAGGGACCAGCCGAAAGCACCCCTCCAGAACACCACCGGGTCAGTCGGTGTATCTGAATAGCTCTCGTCTGCAGTGGGAAGCAACACAAGCCCCAAACCACAAAGTCCTGCAGCTATGGTGATCACATCAGCCAATCCCAGCCTCTCCTCCAGGAGCAGGAAGGCCAGGGTGGCTGACAGCGCCGTGGTTGCCAGCCGCCAGGTCGTCGTGCCGTTTCCAGGAGAGACAAAGGTTAAGGAGGAGTAGGCGCAGCACAGGGAGAGAGAGTAGGCGACGCCGTAACAGAGCAGACGTAGACGATAGCCCTCTGGTCCGAAAGGGTTCTCCCCCCTGTGCAGTGGTACAGCCACAGAGAGCAGCTGGACGATGGAACGAACCAAGAGCAGGAAAAGGGGGCCCAGACTGAAGCGTTCAGAGGCCAAACGGGTCAGAACAATCAAACAGCCGTGAGCCAAAGCTGCTCCCACCAGCCCCACCCATGTGAGCCGAGAAGCAGACACAGATGCCTCCCCGAAACTGGCCAGCTGTTCCCCTACCCCTCTCCCAGACCCCTTCGCTGCTTTGGCTCCCCCCTCGATCCCATCTCCTCCCCCAGAAGCCTGAGGTTTGCTGGTTGTGTCCTTGTCTTTGGAGCCAAACAGAGTCAAAGGCCACTTCTTGCCCTCCGTCAGCTGCTTTCTGTCTGACGTCTCCTCCAGGAAGGAGCCGAAGTCCTCAAAAGACGGAGCGTCATCGTAGCCTTCATCCCCAGGCTGGGGAAAGTGTGTGTGTACCCCAGGTTGAGGGGAGTAGGGGGTGTGCGTGGCATATTTTGCTGTGACAGTGTGAGGATGGATCTTTACTCTCTTCTTAGAGCTGCTCAGGAGGTGAGTGGACTCCATTTTAAAGCTTCAGTGACGACAGACACCTACAAGGGTGGAGAGAGGACACTTTTAGAGCCACGTACAATAAAAATTTTACACACTCACTCTTGCAAATCCTCTGTCTTGTGGGCGTGTGGGCTCTCTTTGGGATCCTGCTTGCTATATCTCATAAATCTTTAATATTGTAGATAATAATAGCAGTGACTCACATCTTGACATGTTCCCCTAACGTTTGGCAATGCATGCAAGCTCTGCAGTAATTATTTCTGCTATAAGATTGCAGTTGTAATTAAGGTCATATCGTTAGAATCATACAGAACTACAATGGCACATAAGCAGTGTTTTATCACTCCTCCTAGTCTTCCTTTTGACGACGTGACCTACGGGGAGGTCAAGATTGTTGGCAATGACAGTTACATAATCAAGCGCCTCTTGCCACATTTGTCTTTTATCTCCCTCTGTCTCTATTTTTTCTCTCTTTCCTTTCCACTTCTTTACTTTACACATTCAGTTAGGGACAAGAAGAAGTATAAAAGTATTGTTCACATCAGTTTTAATGATTCTCAGTCAGATATGTGAGTTTAAACAGACAATAACAAGTGAATAAATCACGCCTCTAATGTCACGTCTTGTCCTCGTAACATCCTTCCCAACATCTCCATCCCTTCTGTCTCTTTTATCTCCACCTCTTTAACTTCGCCTTTCAAGGTCTTGCTCCACGGATGACTTATTACCAATATAATAGCCCTCTGCAGTAGAACAATATGGTCATGCAGGTGCGATACAGCACATACGGCACCCACTGCTGCATTTCAGGTTGTAAAACACTCTGCAGTCCACTGGTTTCTCTGGAAACTGGGAATAATTTCATGCAGGCTATGTTTATTTGAGCAGAAGCATTTAAAGCATGGTGCTCAGTTATAGATACAATGTATAACTCAACAGCAATGTGGTTTCCTTTTTTGTTTTTAGTGTGTACAAAAAATACATTAAGACAATATGTGCAATTGTATAAACATGTAAATTACAAGTTACTTGCACTTTGTAAAACTGATATTGACAAAAATATTACACAAACAATATTCAGAAAATTAAAGCAAAATAATAAAGATGATCTTTTTCTTGCATTAGCCTATCTTACTTACATGCTAACATTAGCAAATTAGCACTGAACACAAAGTGTGCCTGAGACTGATGGAAATATCATTAGTTTTTCAGGCATTTGGTTACAAACCATAGAAAGTTAAAGGATCACTGAAGTGAGGACAACTCATCCTGAGGGGAACATGATTGTGAGCACCAAATGTCATGGCAATCCTTCCAATAGTTGAGACATTTTAAAATGCCAGCCTCTTGGTAGTGCCAGAGGAAAAGTCAAGGGATCTTAGCCATTAAGAGACGAAGTCTGTGCCAAATTTTGATCAATCTAATTATTGTTAAGAGGTTTCCCAGTGGACAGACCGACATTGTCATTCATGTAAAGACAAGCCACCGGTGCAGCCATAAACCTGTAAACACATAATGTAAAAAAAGATTGACAAGTCTGTTTTGGGGTTAAATTAGTAATTTAACTTATCTTAAATGTCTGACAAAGCAGGGCATTTCATCACATTATTGAGCGTATATAAAACAACATTGTCACCACAAGGCCGCACTCCGTATTCATTGCCCTCAGTGACCCTTTACACCCAGAGATGGTACATGGTTTCACCATGTAACCTTTGTTCTCATACCACTAAACTCTAAACTTTAGCACACATGCGTGAAAAAAGGTGCATCATACAATCAGTATATGTCAGTACAATCAGTAAATATTAAAACAGCATTTAAGGCTCATTATATTTTCCGAAGTTTAAAGGTTGTGATGAATTTTCCTGAGTGAAAAAGGTCAAAATGAATGATCTGCCTGCAGCTGGCAGAGTAAAAGGCAGTCGTTTTGGCAGCTCACTGCTGTTTCTCACATCCTTGGTGGTGCGGTCATTCTGATTTGGTACAAGCAGAATTTATGGCTGCCTATGAGGCCTTTACACTCTCTGGAGATGTAGAGCATTCCCACGAATCAGCCTCAATTGCCCTGCTACAAATTACAACAACTCTGAGGGTCATGGTGTGAGTGCTGTTTTCAGCTGTGTGCTTCCCTCCGGGCAAAGTGCTCTTAAACTATTTTATTTATAATAGGATGCAAATACTTTTCTTCAAAAATATGAGTTTTAATGACTTCGAGTGAATTATTCTTCCAACAGTGCAGCTTCAATTTCTTTTCAGCTTGAAAATCTGACTTCCACTAAAATGATGAGACGTGAATCTGGATTGAATGAAACCGTGGCTTGATTTTACAACTTTTCAGCCCACTGAATGAAGCTAAAAATAACCACAAGCATGGGCTTGCATCAGTGACATTTGAGAAGATCTATCATTCACTCAGAGCGAAGGATATGGAAATATAGAAATCTGATCCTCCCTGTGAAACCACAAAGTGCGAAAAGAGACCAGGCTGTTTTGACTCTTTTCTTCTCAGTCGGTAACATTTACTGTTCTGAATGATGCAGCCTGCCTCTGCAATGCTGCTGCTGCTGCTGCTGCTGCTGCTGCTGCTGCTCTCAAAAGCTTGTTTCACACCTTACACAACCCTAAAGTGAGCCGCTACAAACCAACATCCAACCTGCCCAATGTGAGGCCAGCAGTCGATAAGGCTTCGATGGCTGGATCCAAAAAATAAAACTGCTCACTTTCCTGCTCATGTTTTTATATGGACCCTCTACTTGCCTATTTTAATTTGATAAACATCTTCTAAAGACTTACATGCTCCTGAAAGCAATAACACCTTTGATATGGCCTTTGAGAACGCTGATCACTCAATAATTGAGCAGTCTGAAAGCTTTACATAGCTGTCTTGGCTTATTTATTCCAAGTAAGACTGATTGGAGCTAATATACTGCATAGTACATCACTTAAGGGGTAAATGTATAAGTAAAATAAATGTGGGTGAGCTGGTGGGTGTGTGTTCTTCGCCTGAGGGCTGCTGTATGTTATGTAAAGCCATATGAGTGTGTGTGTGTGTGTGTGTGTGTGTGTGTTTTTGAGTGGGTGTGTGTCTGTATGTGAAGGGAGATGTTAATCTCAAGGTTATCTGGGTTCCTCGGTGATGCGCCCCAGTGACGCCAAGTGACGCCAGAGGGTTGACACACACATACACACACACGCGCGCGCGTGCATGCATACATGGAGGGAAACAGAAGGTTTGACGTGTCTGTCTTGTCGCACTGACATTAATTCAAATAGTCGCTGACATCTTATTACATCATATCTCTGCTCTTCCTGACACTGTGCGGCGCCCGCGCCCACGAGGAGCAGGTTCGATCCCCGCCCATGTCACGCGATGAGTTCACTCCTTTTCCAGCATCCACCAAACGGCATGTGTGTATGAACTATGTTGTAGCCCACAATGACAGCCCGACCTGTGACCCATGACAATTTCCTCAATGGAGTGCAGCGCGCGCGCGCGCTCGCTCGCTCACACTCTGCATGCGCCGGGAGCTTGTCACACGGCAGCCCAATCAGCGTCCTCAGACGATTTCCTAATTAGTGACCTGCTGTGATTTCATGATGTTGCATAATGTTGTTCGGCCAGAGAGCCACCGGGTGTGTGTCAGTTTTTCAAAATGTCTTTTCCTCCTCAAACTCACCTGTCTTCCCGCAAAAACCTGCGGATCCTGCTGTGTTGAACTTCACTCTCGGTCAGACTCAGTCATTTACTGAGCATCTCCTAGGCTCCATCACCTCTTCTTGGCCATTTGTTCTTCTCTTTTTTATATCTCTAACCCCCTCTGTCCTGCGGCAGGTCTCCTCAAGGGCACGGCGACGCGCCTCCGTCCGGCCGGACCGCGACACCTGCGGTCGCCTCACTTCACTCTGCGGGAGGAGAACGTGTGCGTCGTGGCGACCTGCTGCCCGTCCATCCCTCTGACTCTGAGCTCCGGGAGAGATGCTCCTCCTCAGTTTGGCCAAAGAGCGAGACAGAGAGAGAGAGAAGGAGGGGAGGGGAGGGGACGGGAGGGGGGCGAACTAATCATAACGTGTGAGCATGCGTGACATCTCCTGAACACCAGTACTATTTCCCCCGATCTTGTATGTTATCTGTCTCCCCACTGTGTGTGTGTGTGTGTGTGTGTGTGGCAGAAAGCGAGAGATAGAGAACATTTTATGTCCAAAGACAACTCAATCACATGTGTTCTCTTCTATTGTGTTTGTTGCAGGAAAGAGAAGAAAAAAGAAAAGAAAGAGATGTTTTTTTTCTCTGTTATCATTTTCTTTTTTTTTTTTGCATCTTTTATCTTGGGCACTTACATCCTCAAGGTTTCCAACAGTCTCTGTTTTAATGTCTGAGGTTTGTGTCAATCTGATCATTTATTTATATAGAGACTGAATTATGCACACGTGACTCAAAACAGTTTTTTTTTCATGTTAACTGTATTAATTTAAAGGTGATAGTGCATATACCTACAGCACTCATGTAGGTCTATCCAGCCATGTTTGCTGTGATTTTAACGAGGTAAGGTATTGTCAAAACTGTTTGTAGAATGTTCACAGTTGTGCAGAAATTGAGAATTTAAAGCCTAATATTAATGCTAACGATAAATACAACACTGTGTGATGATGTTGAGGATGATTAGTAGCACAGACAACCGCCATGACTGTACCTCTGTACATGAAGCAAGTTCCCTAAAGAAACCAGTCTGATGTATCTGAGGCCTTGTTATCCAACATCATCAGCCAACCTCCCCACTGCTATTGTGGCTGAATAAAAGAAAATCCTTACTCCATGTGGAATACTTTCACAGAAAAGAGGCTGTCAAAGCAGCACCTTAATGGGTTTTTGCATTATATATAAGCAGCTGTATAGGTGCAATATGTGGGTGACTGTCTGCATACCTTGTAAATTAGTTCACTCCCTCTGTGTGTTTGTCTTCCTCTCCTTTCTGTGTGAACACTGTGCAGCCTCCTCTGTGTTTGTGTGTCCTTTTTTCCTCTCAATTTTCCATGGTTGGTATAATGTAGTTTGTCTCAAGTGCTATCCAGTGAAACCCAAAGCTGTTCAACATCCTCCTGGGTCCATTACCCCCAAATGAAGGGACTAAGGATGGAGGGTGCCGTACAAAATGTATCAGGCAAATGATGATATGTGATTTCATGCTATAAATAAACTTTAACTTCCCTTGGTATAATGGTGATACTCATGGTGTGAATAGTGAGCAGAGGAGGCAGATTTGGAAGAAGCTTGGTGCAGAGTTTCTTTGCTTTGACCTGCAAACACTGCTGAATCTCACACACTTTCATCTTTTTGCAAACTGACAGTAATTGCTTTGACATTTTGCTGCCACAACACCTGTGAGCTCTGCTTCATTTCAAGCAGCATTAACCTTTGCCAAATACAGCTGGATTCTCTTTTGTAAGGTTGGTCCATCACTCCTTAATAAGAAGCCTCTGGCTGCTGCTGCACATCAGGCTTACTGATGTCTTAGCGATGCACAGCGGTCAATATTGAGATCAAATATAATATATACCCATGAGCATATGATGTGAGGGAAAAGATGTCTCCAGATATTCACTAATTGTGCAGATATTTGGACTGTGGAGGCAATACAGTCAATAAATATTAGCGACACTCGATGGAATGAAAATAACCAACATGTTTTACTTTTTTCTATATCTGTGGTGTCCAAATGAGTGCCATGAGGAGTGGGCAGATTGCCTCGCAAACCAATTACTGGCGCTTTTACTAATTAGCTCTTTACTCCATGAGAAGTGTATGCTAACATAGATATCACTGTCAACAGAGCCATGTGATTATTGCAAACAGTTAATGAACAATCTGTGCTGCAGACATCTATTCTTGTTGCAGCCTAATAGGGAACTTTAGCGGTAAGCACACAGTTGACTAATTACGTATGACTCAGACACAGAGCATTATTAACACTCATTTGGAGTATAAACTCTTTCTACCCAACAAATGTAAGTCTGATATTAATTTCCTTTTAGTCCTGGTTTGGCTTTGTATAACTTCATATGGGGATTTTGTGGCTCATAAGCTGCAGAATCCTCCAGATGTTTATTAGCATTTTGCTAATTTTGTCACTCTGCTGTTTGATACTGAGCAGGTATTATACACACTGTTTTTTTAAAAATAACTTGCACTTAATGCAGCTACCTGTTGCAGCTGGTAATAAGATTATGTCACAATTAGGCAAAGTAAGTGTGTGGGCCAAAGAACCAAAAATGAACTGGCCCAAAAGATGATAAAAACGTTAGAAGTTGTAAAGTCAGGTGAAAATTTATGGGTTTTTCACTACAATTGACCCCTTTTACACCAGACATTGTCATTTCAATCATCATTGATTAAATTATTAAATGCAATGAAACCAGCAAGACTAAACTTTTTGAGATATTGAAAGTATACAAAAAAAATCTCATCCTTTACTTTTGGACCTTTTTTGCCAGTCTGCCAAAAGACATGACTGTGCACTGTCTGATTATTCCTCAAGGACGAGTTCACAAGAGAGCTTTGTCTTTACTAACTGTATCTCATTTATATGAAAGTTTACATGAAGAATATAAACAATAACGTGTCTGTTCTCAGCATTTTAGTTTGGGGAAATTGTTGCACTTTGACTGCACATTCTTGTGTCACCAGCTTCTTATATCAGTATGTCTGCTGACCATGTAGACGTGCAATAAGTGCAGAGGCCACTGAGACAAGCAGTAAGTAAATTATTTGATGAAATAATTAGAAGAGTTTGTTACAGTCAGATAACAGATTTTATTCTTTCTTTCTCATCAGAGCAATTAATTTATCAAATGCTTTCAGGATGTAAACCGAATTTCAACAAATAAAACATAAAAATGCTTCCTACCTGCACTATCTTTAATGGCTGAAGCACTTGAGGATGCCATTTTTATGCCATCAGTTCCATGTGCTTGAGAAATGCAAGTCTTGTTTTACTGCAGCTTCCAAACTTCGATTTTTCCCCTGAAAAGATGAGGTTCACTCCAAGTCTGTGAAATCTAAATTCATTTTTAATACTGATTCAATAAAGCCTCGTATTTTAAGCCCATTTTCGAAGAGCAATGTCATGCCTTCCAGTGGTGCTTTCAGAAGTGTCTGGTCCAATCACAATAGGAAGAGTGGATGTTCATTTTCAGACACTTTATAAATATAACTCAAAAACTACCGTGCGTCATTTGATTCAGATGAAAGTCTTTGAGCTTACACTCAGACACCCCAATTTTTCTTAAAAATGGCAAAAAGCCTTATGCAAATCACAGATACCAGACTCTAAACTTGTGCTGTTTATTTATTTAACAGCACCTGGATGATGTTTTCATGCAGTTGCCCTGGAGGCGCTGCCCAACTTGGCTGTTAAAAATGAGTTTAATATGGACAAATGGAGCATTGGTAGAAAGTTAATTTCCTTGTGTACTGTCCCTGAGGCTGTTTTTATAGTGGCAGAGCTCAGCGGAGAACCTAGTCTTTCTTTCTTTCTTTCTTTCTTTCTTTCTTTCTTTCTTTCTTTCTTTCTTTCTTTCTTTCTCCATCTCAT
>JAPZDV010000007.1:7533316-7544735 GCA_029814665.1 Acanthurus lineatus | reverse complement strand
TTTCTTTCTTTCTTTCTTTCTTTCTTTCTTTCTTTCTTTCTTTCTTTCTTTCTTTCTTTCTTTCTTTCTTTCTCCATCTCATATATGCATTTGCTCTCGGCTGTTTCTCTCAGGATGAGGAGGAATGTCTAGTGTTTCCATGGTTACTGTGGATGAGAGACACACCGGATCCAGCTATTTAGGGCGCTGTTTAAATCCCATCGACTACTCCCCGGCCAGGTTTTGGGAATAGGTTCATCATATCCAGGAGGTGCAGCCTCCAGGGAGGAGTCAGTGACTTTCTGGGATAAGAATATGCAAAGTGAAGCAGGGATGAGCTGACAGGAGGGAGGAAGTGGCGAAGGAGGGAGGCAGGAGGAGGAGGAGGAGGGGGTGGAGAGCGTGAGAGAACCAGAATCAAGAAGCTTTCTGTGCTATCTGCCTCTCTTGCTCTATCTCTGGTCAGGATGAAATTAATTATAGAGTACAGTGGAGTGCGGAGTGGAAGCTAGAAGGGGTAAAGGCGACTTTGAGTGTGCTAAAATTGGGTCTCCATTTAGTGTCTTTCACCATCTTATGCAACCTCATCTCTTTTTTTCCTGCATGACTCTTCTTGCTTCAATCTGCCTCTGAAACACTCAGCATCTACATCTGTTTGTTACTTAATGCTGACACATTAGCACACACAGGTAGGGATGTTCCTCTGTCGATATCACACCTTTTGGATGCATCATGATTCACTGTCAGTCAGATATTACTATTAATGCACTGCTTAAGTAACAGTTTGGTGTTTTCTATAAAAAATAATCAGGAGGTATTTGCTTCTATATGGTAGATTTGTATTGAGCATCAATCAATATTTCTCACTCAGTCTCAGGGGATTCAATGCATCTTTCCTGGTGGCATTTGGTATTTATGAACAATAAACATGATGTCATTATTCAGTGCCTGGGTCCTTGAATGTCTGAGCACTTGTTCTCATTACAACAGGAGCTGATGAGAGCAGAAATAAACGAACCGCAACCGCAGACAGGACACATTCATCACCGGGCCTCCGCTGGTGGAGGGGAGGAACGGAGGAGGCAAAAAAAAGGAAAAGAAAAGTGGACAAAACACCCCTGCTGAGATTAAGATGGGAAAAAGATGATGATCTTCTGCTGGTGGTGCATGACACACACACTGTGCAGCTGAAAAATGAAAAAAAGAAAATTTTTTTTTTCCTTTTCTTGCGATACCATCTGTGTGTGTTCGTGTGTGTTCCAGTGAGGGAGGCGGATGTGACTGCCTGGTTCATAAGTGAGGTTTGTGATAGACTGTAATGTTTTTTTTTCCCAGCTAATATAGCACTCTACTTCTCATGCATTTTGCAGTGGTGGAAAGGAAGAGTGGGGGGGTGGGAGGGTCGAGGGAGGGTAAGAGCAGGATGAGACAGGGGGAGACATGTGGAAAGAGTCAGAGACAGGGTGTCAGAAGGGCAGCAGTTGAAAAAAAAAAAAAAGAAAAAAGCCTTGAGAGTGAATACGCTGCTAGCAAGGTCATGGGAAATAAAAATAGATCGGGTGTACAGACATGGAGCGGCCATGTAAAGCTTCTCTGTTAGTCAACAGCCCCAGCAGAGATGAGACAGAGCAGAGAATAAAACAGATCTTCATTGCGTAACTCTCCATAAGTCAAATGAGTGTGTTTTCGGCATAAACAAAGAGAGAAGGTGTGAAATGAGCTCATGCAGCCGTCATCAAAGCCCTGACCCTAAACCCCCCCCCCCTTCCTCTCCTCAAACACCTGTGGTTTGGGGTATTTGCCAGTGCTCTTACTGGATTGATAGCCTGCGATTACCTTGACGGTCTGAAAGGCTTTGCTCCGCTGATGCTGCGCCAGACAGCCTCTGTTGCCATGGATACAGCCCTAGGATAACTTTTTCGGATAACGACAGATTCTGTTATTTAGCATGTTTTTATGTGTGCATCTCATCTCTTGGTCACGCTCGTCACAGTTTGTCAAAATCTACACCAAGACTCAAAACTGGGGCAATGAGATCAGTAACACGGATCAAGATGTTTTTTTATGCAGACTGCTGAAGTCTGCTGGTTATGTAACTCAACACTGCATCATGCATACTTAAAAAGTAAGGTGTAGTCCCAGTGAAACATCTATGTTTGCTTAAACAAGGTGGAGATTTAAATCAGATTCTCCTAGGAGAGTGTCTGCAAAATGAGTCGAAGAGGTTGAGAGTGTTAATGTTGAGGATTTTGGCTCAAAGGAAAGATGACAAGCTTAAAAAACAGAGCAAAACATTGTTAGACGCTGCAACAAAATTGCAAAAAAAGCCCCATTAATGTCTGAATCTCTGTGAATATGAATATGAAGAAAAAAAAGTACTAGACAATAGAATAATCAGCCAGACAGTAAATAAAAGGGATGGATAAATTCATGCCCTAAGCAGGTGAATTTTAAAGAACCTTGCAAATTTATTTTCAGCACACTCCCCACCTGCATCCACACACTCATACAGATCCCCTCTTTGTCCCAAGCTGCAATCTTGGACCTCCAGAGAGTGATCCACAGCAGAGATCATTGTCAAAATGGTGCCCACAGAGTCCCTCATATACTGGGGAAGAGGTAATAGTCTGAGGCTGCTAAATCAGGTGAATAGGGCGAATGTTGTACAAGCTCAAATCTAATTTTCCTGGATGGCTGCATGAAGGTTGATGTCGTCCATTGTCTCAGACAGTGCTGACACCACAGAAGTTATTAGCTCTAAATTTTCTGCATAATCATTCAGAAAGCTGTACTGCATGTGCATGTAAAAAGAGCTGTATAACTCATCTCCCTCTACCTTAGGCCAGAAACTCATCAATCATCCCATAGGTGGTGGATTGCTGTGTTTATGTGGACGCTGCCTGTCCCAAGTCTTGATGTTAAACCTCACAGATCTAAATGATGGGAAAATGCAGCAAGAGGTTAAATATGCAAAGACTAAGTGTAAATAAACGGCTGAATTATTTATCTGTTCATGAGTTTATGCTTGCTGATAATACATTACTGCTCAGTCAATATGTGTAAGTGTAATCCTATACACACACTAAGAACATGCAATATTGATCACAACAGCTATAAGGTACCATAATGGTACTGCTCAGATGTGATAGATTGTCAAAGAGCTACATGTATCTGGCAGAAAAAAAGCATGTTCAGTGATTTGAACCAGGAAAAAGAAACTGCTTTAACAGGTGTTGTGGATTAATTACTGTAAATTTTAAAAAGGCAGCATGGTATAGAGAGGATTGATGCAGAACACAGATGATACAAGGACATTTAATCCTCCCATCAGTGATTTTTTAAAATATTTTATGATATTTTTTATTAGCTCCTCTTCCTTCATTGCAAAACAGTGCTGATGTGATTAATTTTCATGTTTTATGGACAAATACATCTCGGTAACCTCTGCTGTTTTCGCCCAGTTCTTACACCTCGTCCATTGCTTGCAGTCCAATAACGGAGCTTAATGTACTTTTGTTTGTGCACAGTGTAATTTGTTTTCTCAACAGGAGCATCTGCCTTGAGAGAGACTATTTGAGTATTAGAGAGGAAACTTTTAAACTGTTTTCAAGCTTTGATGAATCACCAAAAAACATATTCCAGTGTTGATTTTCAGCTGATCTCTGACCTTTTAAACAAAATAAGGGAAATGAGACAGGATGTTGTTTTCTTTGTTGTGAATTAACAAAGAACCTCGAGACAGCAGACAATTGAATTATTCCACTGGTTTGGACGTCCAGAGAAGCTGAGGGGATTTAGATGTTTCCTGTGAATCACCGTGCCGTTCCCTGAAATGGCCTTCAGCGACGCACTTGACCATAAAGCTCCAGACAGGTTCTCATGTGTGAATACGTCTTCTGTATGAGTGCGCATGTAGAAGTGAGTACATGTATTTATCAGAAACAGAGTAGATTTGTATTTATCTTTCAAATACTCACAAACAGGTAGTTGGAAAGAAGTGAAAATGAAACAATAAATAGTTTGCAACATGTTTTTTCTGTGTGGTTTGTGAAAACACACGTATAATTTAACAAAATGTTTCTTGGAGGATTATTTAGAGGGAATTGTAAAAAAAAAAAAAGGGCATCTTCATCATTGCTTTTGATATTTCTGATGCACATGGCACCTGTGGAATGTATTATTAACATCAAACATCAAACAATAATAGTGATTAAATATTTCTCTACCTGTGTGTTTGTGCGTGTTTACGTGTGTGTGTGTATTTGTTTTTGTGAACTAACCCTGAGGGGAGGATCAGGCTGCAGCTTTTATGGGGAAGACGTGCTGTTGCTATGGCAAACAACGGTGCGTCCGTCAGATTAAACACCAACCCTGTTCATTTGCGTGTGTAATTCTGTTTGTGTTTGTGTGTGTGCGTGGGTGTGTGCGTCACTGCCTTATCTATTACAAGGATTTAAAAAAAGAATTTTTAATCAGTTTTTATTTAAGTTTCAAACTCCCTCTGTCTCTCTCTCTCTAACACACACACACACACATACACATAGACATATACACACATAAAGCAGGTGTTTAATATTTGCTTAATGACTTTCAATTGGACTAATATAATCAACCGAAGCCTCTCAGTCTTAATCAGTCTCTTTTTGGCAGTATCGGGCCACAGTGAGCGGGACTGAGTAATGTGCGTACATCCAGACTTTGTAATTGAGTTT
The DNA here is from genome assembly GCA_029814665.1 of Acanthurus lineatus. Taxonomy (NCBI): domain Eukaryota; kingdom Metazoa; phylum Chordata; class Actinopteri; order Acanthuriformes; family Acanthuridae; genus Acanthurus; species Acanthurus lineatus. The sequence continues at coordinate 7,540,044 of JAPZDV010000007.1, read as the reverse complement.
TGCACATTCACTTCCAGCCAAAGGACCTCATGGAGATGAATGGCAGCAGAGTTTGGTCACTGGCACATGCTCACTCTTTCCCTTCTGTCTCCATCTAAGGTAGAGAAGCAGAGATTTAGAGAGAGAAAGTATTTAAGGTAAACCCAGGTCAAAGGTCATTGATGCACTGACATGTGCTTTGCAAGCTGGATGACTTTGCAGTGTTTTGACACATCTATGTCAATTTAGGATTTATTACTCTAATAAAATATCCTAATTATTTTTATGGGTACATTGTCCTTTGCAGTGCGTTTAGTACAGCTGCTGTAATTACTCAATAAAAAATGAAAAACTAATCAGTAGATATTTTGATGAATAATTTATAGTTTCAGTCATATTTGAACAAAAAAAACAAGCATTTTATGGCTCCAGCTGCTCCACTGTGAGATTACACTTAATTTTTTAAATATGAGAGAAGTACAAAAAAGTTTCTTTGGGTTTTAAACTGTTTTTGTCACACATGACATTAAAAGATCTTGTTTTTTGGTCTAGGAAATATGATCTGTGTTTTTTAATACTTTTTTAGCACTTCATAGACTAAATGGTGTGATGACAAGAAGACGTACAAGTTAATCAATAAAATGTATTAATTGTTGTAGCCCTCCATTATTTTGTAGAATATTATCTATCTAGTTCATACCTGTGTATATAGTAACTATTAATTGCTTTTTGTCCTTCTTAACTCTTTGTTATTTTTATCTATCATTTAATTGTGGTTTTGCCATCTGCTTCTGACTCTTGAGATGATGCAAAGATCCCCAGGGAGAGATCAATAAAGTCTTATCTGATCCCTACACATAGGCTCCATTACATTATATCAATCTATCTTTTAATCTTCTGCTGTATTGTTTAAGTATTCTGTCATGCACTTATATTAATGATGGCTTTATCCTACTTAAACGTCTTCGTATGTTGTATTTTATTTACAAAGTCTTGTGAAATAAATAATTGAACTGAAAGAGAAGAGGGGAGTCTCTGTGTTCCTGTGCGCGCCCCCGTGAGCGTTGTGTTGACGGGGTCTTGCGGTCCCTCCCTTCCCATGCTCGCCCCCCCTCCGGGTGCGTGTCCGCCGCGAACCAGTGTGTCCGCCAGGGGGCAGCTGTGTCTCGGTCTGAGGCTGCGCCGCTCCCGCTGCATCACAGAGAGGAAAATACCACCAGATGGCGGTTTAGGATTGCTGCTCTTCTCTCAAGGCGCGGTTCCGCTCGCACGGCCAATTTTCAATATTAAAATACGCACGATAATAAAACGAAAATCGATTTATTAATTCGGAAGGTGATAATCGATTCGGGGATGGTCGATAAAGGTGAGTGTCTTGTGTTTTTATCGTGTTTTGTGCGCTGGGAAGGGAGACGGAGCACAGATTAAAGATGGTGGACACAGACAGGGAAGACTGGTTGGTTGGGGGATGGGCGTTAGCGGCTAACGGAGGTGAATGTGCTTTCTCTCTCTTCCTCAGTTACATTATAGCCTAGCAGAGCCATTAGCTTGCGAGCTAGCCCCAAAATTTCGGCAAGACAACTTGCTTGAGAGGCAAGTGGTTGCCGCAGCGCCGGCCTGTTTTCGCCACCGATTTCCACCCGGTGCTGGAGTTTGGCTTGTCAACAAATAAAGAGCCATGCGGTGTGACGTGTTTTCTTGCTCTTTGCAAGGCAGGATTCAGAGCATCACCTTCTCTCATTTACACAGCCGTATTATGATTGTACGTTACAGTATATCCCTCCTGCCGTGCGGTGCTTTCTCTCGTTTGGTCTGTCATCAACGCAAATGCCACGTTGTTGTTGACTTAGTTGTTATCAAACCCTGGCAGTTTTGCTGCTTTTTTTTTCTTCTTTTCTTTTTCTCTCCCCCCCACCTCCATACTCTGATGTGTATATTGTGAGATATGAGCGTGTTCCCAGTGTCTACTTTTACTGATGTGTCAACATCAGCATCCCACACAGCTCATTCTTGAGCCTTCAAGTTTTCAGAGTGGTGGTGACTTTTCACACGGCCAACAAACGTGTTGCTTTTTTGATGAATGGCAGCACGTGATCAGCCCTTAATATAATATTTTGCTGTGTGGAGTCCTGCGTGTTTCACAATGTTATTATGGCGCTTCTTTCCCCTTCCCGCCCCCTTCTGTGCGGGAAGTAGGCAACACTGAGCGGGGAAACATGAGTCACATTAGGGGGGATGGGCTCCACTAGCCGTCCCTACAGGTCTAAATGGGCTCCAGTTTTGGCAGTCCCTCCCTTCCTATTCTGACCTATGCACAGCTCACCCTGTGCGGTGTTGTTAGGGATAGTTCATCGTGGGTCACAGTGCCTCCTGGCAGCGTGCATGAATCTCAGATTGTTGCATAACTGCTTTGTTTACAGTCAGCCATGTGATTTTTTTCATCCAGGCTGTCTTGGATTGCTATCTGCAACCTGCTTGCCTGCCAACTTGTCTTCCATTATCACCCAGTGTTTCCAACCCATACTGCACAGGCCATATTTTATGCATCTTGCAGAAGTCGTCAAACAAGACATAGTGAACTGTTTTTGAACTGCTTTTGAATTACATTTGTATGTTTTGATGGATTTTTTTTGTCAGCTTCTGTTCACAGTATTGCTCTCAAGACACAATTTACTTGCTGTTTCTGCTTTTTTTAAATAAATAGCTAATAGGTGATAATATATTACAGGGTGTTACAGAAGATAAAATCTTTGGTAGAAAATCTCCATGTCCACATTCTGAAGGACATGCAAAAGAAAATTTCTATTATTGTATCCATTAAGACTGTTAGATAGCAGATAACATATCTGTTGGGGTGGCCTATATGTAATTTTATACCACAATATCAATATATATCTGACAGAGATATTTTTTACATTATCTACCGAGGGATTAATTACATACTTTTGTCAAATCCAACAATTAACTACCTGTCAAATTCATACTTAATATTATTTAATAAGCAGCTTGTGGATTTGCAACATCGTCCAAAATGGTCTAGTAAACCCAGCTGTCAACCCAGGTTGACAAATTCATAAATTTATTTTTTTCTTTTTAAATCCATATATCTCTGATACCTAATGTTATAATGAGTAAAACATTTTATGACTTGCCTGTAAATTTTTTTACTCTTGTGCAACACAAATGCCCTTGTGGATCAATATGGCTGAGGTAACAAATGACTCCAACTTAGTAAGAAACTGGAAGTGAAAACTTTTTTTCAAGTTTCTGCTATAGCCAAGTATAACAGGGCAACCACAGTTTGGCATTATCACCACAAAAAGTCATGTTTTACTGTCATTCAGTCTGTTTTACAGTATTGCCAACTATGAACCAGTTTTTCCAATCATAAATTTCATTGAGGTTGTCTACCCAAAAAGACCTTGCCTTCCTTAAAATATGGATGTTTTTAATATTTTATGTTTTTCTTTCCAAATTTTGTTCTGAGAATCAAAAACTCTGCTGGAACAGTAGATCCATTTGGCCAGGAAGGGATTAAATCTGACTGCAGTTCTTTTTGGAAAGGTTAGAGAAGATTGAGAAGGATAATAAAGGATCCTTTAGTGTTATATTTCTCATGTGTGCCATTTGAGGTCTTCATATCCCTCTTAACAAACAAAATACACTGTGACCTTTGCCCCTTATCCATGTGAAGAGGCACAGCAGGCCTTGTGTATTGATGCCAGAGCATGTGATTGTCAAGTTATGCTGTAAAGGCTGCTCACTTTCTCAGGAAGGAACAGACTTGGACTATTGGCTGTTGCTGTTGGCAATTGCTGTGTCTCTGTTAACTATTGTTTGGTCTTTATGTTGTAATTTGACACCATATAAGTGTAATTTAGTTGCTGTAATGCATAAATTCACCAGAACTCACAGTTTAGTCATATTATATGCATCCACCATCAAGAAACATACAGTTTCTCTCCCAAGATGACATACCACCATAAACAGAAATGTATGTTGATGCTCTGATACCCTGTGCTCTGGCTTGTATTCAATAAATGCTGTTAAATCATAAATGGCTTTGTCCCTGAAAAAGAACTGAGGTGTTTCTGAATATCCACACAGTTTTCATTGCTCATAAATATTCAGTTATACACCAGCCTGCCATTGCCTTGGGTTTCATAATGAACACAGTTTAATGCTGACATTCTGTGACATTTCCTGCACAACTTTCTAAAGGTAGCTGATGGGAAGAACTTGTCATTGTATAGACCTTTAGATAACATTGTGAGTTGTGACTAATCCCTCCTCTATCTTTGAAATGCTTGGCTCTTTGCCCTGGCTCTTCTCATAGTAGGCCTTTAAAAGACTGAGAATCACATAATGGTCCTTGTTGCTAGTATATATGCATATTGTAGTTTGTTGTCATTTTAACTGTAAAAATGAATAGAAGTGAATAGAATAATTGTGTAAATGGTGTTTGATCTGAACAGAATTGGCTCAGGCATCTGCTGTTCAAAAAATCAAATGGCCTGTCCAAATGGTGCAGAGAAACTTTATGTTTATAAATGAGTCTTAATGAAAGTAAGATGCTGTTGTATTGTTGTAAACATAAAGTTGTTAACAAGTACTGTTTAAGACAGTGAATAAATTTGGATGGAGCAGGCCAGGACTCTGTGACATAAACTGTGCCATATATAATAGTTACTAAGCCAGAGGCTCCTACCACTCAGCTGCACTGTGCTTTTTGTTAAAGCCATATGCTTATAATGACACAGCTGAGGGGATTATGTAATGGGTTTGACATTTGTCAGAGCCCATTACACGGTGACCTTGATACAAGATGTTGGTATGGAAAAAGCAATATTTCATTTTCCTATTGTTGTCCAGCCTTTAGCTGTTTTCACACAGAAAGAAATATCAAAGAAATACCAGATATTACTGCCATTTCACTGGGAATGTCCAAAAATCCCCCCACCCACCTATATAATGCATAGAGGCGTCAAAATTTGCTGACACAGTGATAGTTAAATTTTGGCATTGACTTAGTGCCCAATCATTGAGACAAACTAACTGCCTTCATTATACACCACTACAGTTTTCCTAAAATTATATGTATGACAATGATAGAATAAGGCAGATTTATCTTGGTGCGTTTGGTTGAGTGTTCTGAATTTGCTTTACATAACAGCATTCTCAGAAGTCTCCCTATAATTCAATGCTATGATGGTGCTTTGCTGGTAGAATAGCATGTGTATTGTATGATAAAATTACTCAAGCATGCATGCATATTGCACCATATGTTCTAAGTGAAGTAACGGTCATATAGCAGTGCGTCTATTATTATCTCTTAAGTCTGCTAATGTCAATGTGCAAACAGACCTGCAGAAAGCTTAATATGAAGTTTTCTCATTGCTGGCTGATTTAAGACTTTCTTCATGATGTGGTTTCCTGTTGTATAATTACTGTGTTGCAGTTTTCTGTTGCTTTTTTGTACAGGGCAACTCAGATCAAATCAGCAATAAGATTGCTCAGAAGCCAAAATGAATATGTTTACTTAACTGACTGCTGAAACGAGGCCCGGCAGTAGTTCTGAGCATTTTCTCCTCTTTTATTTATTCACAGCTGCAAAAAAGAAGCAGCACAGGCCAAAAACATTATGTATACATAAGCAGGAGGGTTACATACAAAATAATAATGACTTATCTTAGAAAATAAACTTTTAGAGTTCTTTTTGGACTTTTAAAAAGTGGACAAATTAAATTTATTTCATAGCTCTCAAATGGAAGCAGGTTTTCTCTGGTTTAGCAATGATTTGTGTATGTTTCCACAGTTTCACAATGTCACTACTTTACATTAATGTAAACTAATTGGCCACAGAAACACAAAAATATTTCATTGCAACCTAAGACATTAGAGTGATGTAACCTATTTGTTCTAACCTTTTTAAATTAATTACAGTTAAACAGAAAATCCATTAACATTAGTTAAGCATAAACTGTTTGGAAATGTTATGTGCTGTGGAGTGTAGTCATCACTGAAAAGATGCCAAAGTGTAAATAACTGCTTGCCAAGAAATACATTTATCAACTACGAGAAGAGCACATTTGAGTGTATGACATATGATAACTTTGTCACTGTTTTTGCATAGAGAGTCATTACTTGTTCATACAACAAATTATTATTACAGTAATTAGCTTGATTGGTCTGTTACTTTGCAAGTGCAAGATGAACAGGCTTTTAAACATTTATTAATTATGTGTATTTAAATACAATCCTCAAGCCGTCTGAAACTGAAACAACAACAAGGTTGCAGAACCAGCTGGTGACCGCAGCATGTGTATAGACTGGGAAGGTTTTCCTCACAGATGTTTACACACACATCAGAAGAGATTACATGGATTTCTGGCTTGTGTTTAAAGTGATAACGCAAGGCTAGCTGTGCTTTAAAAATGGCAGTGGCTTATCTTTTACCACCTCACCAGTGGTGTAACAATGCAAAGTATTATCATGTTGAGGTTGTTGGAAATTTCCAGGCTGATAGGGAAGGAAAATAACATGTTGTCAGAAAGCACAGTAATAAAGTGTTGATGTGATTATTGGTCAGAATATGTGGTGAGTCGGATGACAACACGATCGATTTGCAGCACCACAAAAGAGCTACAATTTGAAGTCAGAGGGTTTTCTTTAAGTAATGCTATTCTTCAGCTGTCAGGTTTAGCAGTACTGAGACAAAGTGTGTCATGTCACGTGTGTGTGTGCGTGTG
>JAPZDV010000007.1:7495422-7533216 GCA_029814665.1 Acanthurus lineatus | reverse complement strand
GTGTGTGTGTGTGTGTGTGTGTGTGTGTGTGTGTGTGTGTGTGTGTGTGTGTGTGTGTGTGTGTGTGTGTGTTAAAGACTGTGATGTCTCCCTGGTATTCTACATGGCTCAGTGGTTGCTGGGCTGAATAAGCTGCTTTTACCTGCAGCTAACGCACAAGTGTATTTACTGATGCAGCCACAGTACTGGCTGACAATGGCTATCACTAGTTTCATAAAGAGTCAAAAACAGGAAAACAATACCAAGGCTTTACTTTAAAAATATACACTTCTTTGTTAGCCCTTTTCTCTTTTTAAACTCATGCCATTATGGACTGAAATACTTATGCCCAGCTCTGAATCTCAGCATCATGAGTGCTGTTCCTTGTGCAGTTTTACTGCATGTTTAATATTGCAATATTAATATTGCAATAAGTCTGTTTGAAGTTTCAACATCTCTTTAGTGATGAGAAGACTGATTCTTTCAAGTAGTCCAGTTTGCTTTGTTCACCTGCTGCTGTTAAACCAACCCAATTAACACCCCCAGTTTCTTTATTGGGATAAAAAATTAATAGATACAGAATAAAATGCTCTTAAACCTATTTTCTTTATTAAAAAGAAAAATACGTTTGTACTTCCTCTGTGCTTCAATGATGCATTAAAACAGCAGGTTCTCTGGCTATGCCTGAGAGCACAGAAGAAATCAGCTTAGCTGCTAAAGTTTCCTTCTTGTCTATCTTACAAACATGAAGTCATATCTTGTCCTGCACATTAGCTTGTTGAACATATTGACATTCATTCACTGCTATCGTCAGTGTGCAAGCTAGATGGCTTACTAGCTGTTCAGCTGCAGCACATTAAGCAGCTTGTAAATGTCATGGCTGTCTGGTTAGGTCTCTGATATTATTCAGAATCTATAGTTACTGTACATTGACCTAGAGGGCTTTCTGTGTAGGGCTTTCAGCATACACTCACAAATATATTGTTTTATTAGAAGTTGTTTTGACTCTGAAATATAATTTGCAGCTTATTGTTAGTACTTAGTGTTATGGTGATTGTTACTTGTCCTGGATGTATTGAGGCCAGCTGTGTAGAATGATATTTGTGCAGAGTTTGACACTTGGAGGCTGCTTTCACAATTATCGAGTAAGGGAGGAAAGTTCTCCTTAAATCTCACTCTAAGACCTGTGTGTAAGTATGAGCAGGATTTTGTGATTTCACAACCAGCAGAGAAGCCAATCATGGTCCAATATACAAATTACACAACTGTTAAGTAACCTTTAAAGCGCATGCAACCCAGAGTTTTTAGTAAAAACTGAGACATCTTTCATCTGGTAGTGAAACTTTAGAAATGAAAAAAATTTTCACAGATTCTGGATTTTCCCTCAAGAGACAGTTGATGAAATTTTAAATAACCTTTCAATAGATAATAAAGCTTGTAGTAGAAAAAAACATCGATCACAAGTTATTATTTAGATGAGGTGCTTTCATTCAAAATGTTGTTTTTTTGCAATTGTTGTAGTAATTTTTCATTCAAGTTTAGCCTCTTTAATTTAATTTCCTCCACCGCTGTCTGTTCACTCATAGAGGCCTCTAATAAATCATAAACCTCAACCAAACAATGGCTAAAAGGGATGTAAATCCATGGTAACACAGCATGAAAATAGACAAGGTAATTAGTGTAACTCTGACTAGTGTAGATGTGATTTGTAATACTGTGTGAATTTGTAGTCTTTTCATCTCACTTAAGCCGACTGCAGCTGCAAACTTTCCTCTCTCTTGCAACATAGGACTGTTGCTTGTCATTTCCTATGCCTGAAAAATGTCATATTAAAATGCCAAAGCAGTAGTGCGTTCCCATGGCAGTTCAGCTCATATAAAGGAGTGAAATTACAGCTATTAGTTGATTTGGATCAGAAATGTGGTGTTGAATCTGAAAAAGTTTTTTTAATATGAAAACAGGTCATGCATTTTTGTTAAAAAAAGCATGTTTGTAATTTAAAGCTGGTCACAAAAAGAGTCATGTTAGATTTCAAAATGGCTGAAAATTGTGTAATTTGGCTTTTAAAGAAAGAAATTTCAGTTCTTTGCCGTATTGCAGAATGTTTGTTTTGCTTTGGTTTGTCTCGTCTGCCTTCTGCTGTAAAGGCAGCAAGAAGTGTTGCTCCAGCCGATGTTTGTATTGCCTGCTCTGTTGAGACCGACGGCAGTTCATTTTTATATCAGCACTGTAAAATGGAGCTTTGTAGACTGGAACACCTTATTAAAGACTGAGCCATAGACAGACTGCTCGGAGAAAAGGCTGCCACCGGTGCTTCACTCACACTGAACACAGAGGAGGGTTTAAGGTGGTATGAACAGTGAGCCTTTGTGTGAAGAAGCAGGTACCGGTCCCTCTAATTTGATACAATACATTTGATACAGCAGGATAAACACTAGAAATGACTACATGCATTGTGCATAAAAATTTCTGCCCTCTAAAATTCATATGATGATGGGTGGTGACATGTTACATAATGTAGTTATGAACAGATATAAAGAGATTTGAAATGAACATAAATGTCTTTAAACTTTTAAAAATAAGTACTGTATGGTACTGTACAGATGACTGATAAGCTGATCACAAGACAGTTCAGATAAAAACAGTAAAACAATTTGAGTGTTATTGCACACAATAACTAGAATGATAGAAATAAAGATGTGATTTTTTGTTTAAAAAACAATGACAAGTAAGATAGAAAGTTCAAAAATTAACAATTCAGTAAAATAAAGCATTCAAATAAAAGAAATGATGTGCCTTTAAACATTTTGATGAAAAGTCAGGCTAAAAGGCTGGTTTCCAAACATCTGGCAAGCTTTTCGAGCATGAAAACCAAAAGCTAGCTCACCAAATACTGTTCATTCTCAGTTTCCCTAATCCCTGGGTGGAAAGAATTTCTTTTGGAGCTTTGGCCAACAGTAGTGTAGTAAAGTGAAAGTCCTGGACTGGCATAAACATTGACATATGTGAGTTGTATCTGTGTCTCCTCAGGGAGTGCAGCTCATAGTTTTTAAGAATGGAAAATCAAGGTTATGATGCACTATTGATTTCTTTGTGGGGCATTAAAAAGTGCCTCCAGTTTTAAAGGCAGAGACCGACATTGTTGCTCATTGAGACACTATGGCTTGATGTTTGTGAAGGTAGTTAATTCTTGCCTTGACTTATTCATGTATTTACATTGGTCAGAGCAGCCAGATCTAAATTTGGCAAGAGACCAGACCTGCAAATCCTCCAGGTGTCATCAAGCAGGCGAGTTTAACAACCAGCTTCGAGCACCAGCAAATTCCACCCCCTTAGCATCGGCTGTGGCCGTGTGTGCCTCAGCGGTCAGTGTTATTTGTACACACTCTTACTTAATATTGATTCACTGGCTGGTGCCAAGTCAGTTCTGTGGTTGTAAAGAGTGGAAATGAAGTGGTCACAAAAAAAGAACAGATATTTCAGCAAAATCAGCCACTAGGCAGCATTTCCTTGTGAGCCTGGAAATTGTAAATGTGACAAATATTTAATATTGAAGACAGACTTATTGAAAAACTTTTTGCCATGTAAACAGAGAAGTTGGTAGTCTAACAAAAGACTCTTTGAGTACAAACTGAGAGCAACAAAAGGACTCATGACTGTAAAGTTGGTTAAATATTGGGACTGTGGCAGTAAATCTGTTCTTTCAGAAAGAGCCTCTTTGAATTTTTTTCCAAATGGAGATGTGATGAGCTAGGTTTCCTCACCATCCTGCTCTGAGTAATCATTAGTTAGTATCACTCAGACCCCATCTGCTCTTCTGGCCTGTGTACAGAGGATTAAGGGGTCTCCTGGCCTACACTGGCTGACTCTGACAGATTATTTACCCATAAACCTCCTTCCTTATTCCCTCTTGACTGCATATCACCCTGCCAGCATTATCTGTGTGTAAACCAAACAGTCTGACACAGTATCAGACAAACCTGCTAACAGTTCCCAGTAACTATTAACAGTTGTTGTTAAAGGTTAGACTTGTACTGTTTGATCACTGTTTGTACTGTACTGTACTGTTTTTAGTTTGCTGACAAATCAATTTTATGTAAACCAAGTAAATAAAATGATCATATATGGCCAATTCTCCTTCATAAAAGTTGCCTTGCAGTTTCCTAGATGATTTGGTGATGTATCCTGCCTGAACATATCGTTTTTTAAAAATGTGATTGATTGAATGTTCTCTTTTATATGGCTCTGTATGCTTAGCCCAGTCAGGCCAGAAAACTACTGCAAACTGCCAAAGATTCAATGGGGCAAGCTGCCTTACAATAAGAAATAATAATAGTCCAAGACTCAAATAGGGATGCAGCTAATAATTATAATTCCTGTTTCATACTGTTATTATGCTGATTATTTTCCAGACAAATCTATTTATAACTGGGTCTATAAAATCTTTAAAAAAGAATGTTTTTAATGGCTTATTTAGTCCTTCTAAACACAAAGATATTAAATTTACAGACGACTTAAACTATTTATCAATGATCAGAAATAATCAACTAGTGTCCTCATCTTTCCAGTTCTAACTATGAATCTGTCTTGTTGGAGGCCAATGTAAGGTCTGCAAACTCTGATAATGTCTTAAAACTGTCTATTAACTGCAACTAACATTTTTTAAGCAGGAAAACACTTCAGTTTCTTTAGTGTATCATTTAAATTTCATAAATTAGAGAGATAAAACAGCTCTCAAAGTGTCATCAGCAACATTTTTCTGAAGTTTAACTAATTGCCATATATTATTTTTTTCTCTGCACCACTCAGAAAAAAAGATTTCTCTGTTCTGTGTTATTTTAAACTCAAACAGCCCCAAAAGACAAAACATTCGTGCGTCCTTCAGTAGGAAAGGTTTGTCTCAAAACATTATTAAATTTAACCCTCACTATGAATCTTGCACGCTATTTTCTCTATTTAAACTCTTTCCTCCTTCCATTTGTGTCAGACACCTGTTTGGGATTTACATACACTACCTCCTTGAAGCATTGTTTTGAATCAGCCATCTGCTTCATTCAAAGCTCACTAGTCCTTTCTACTAACTCCCTCACCCACAGTGTATATCTGGGCAGTCATTATTCCCCTCAGCTGCTCCTACATTACTGCTACAAAACAGCGTTTTTTTGTTTTTTTGCTTTGACATCTGCCTGCTCAGATTAGCTTGCTTCTCTCGCTCCTGTGAAATCTTCGACATGCCGCTAGATCATTAGGAAGTAATAATGGGTGTGAGAACTAATGGTCTCCTCAAGGGCTGTGTGTATGTCTCCGTGTGTGTTTTTGTGAGAGTGTCTCTGGCTTTATCCTCCCTCTTCCCCCCCCTCTGTATTAGAAGTGAATATGAGGCAGACTCAAAAAATTGGGGCCAAGGTGAGAGAGGGAGCCCAGACAAATGAGAGAAGAACAAATGAGTCTTTTTCTTTTTCCACTCTGCGCTCTCTCTCCTGCTGCTCTTCCCCTCTGTGCTACTGTCACACTTTCTCCCTTTCTTTCCCCACCTTACCCCTCCTCCCGTTTGCCCCCTTCACTCCCCATAACCCCCCCCACCCCTCCACCCCCCCCAATCCCTCCTTGCTTTTGCGGCACCATTTTGCGTCAGCTGCAGCCATGCAGGCAGCCATTGCATTGCAGAGAGAGGGGAAGAAGCATCCGCTGCCTCTTCTGTCTCTTTTATGCCCTTCCATAGCCTCCCCCCCTTTTTTTCCTATGATCTGTTTATCCTTTATTCACAGAGGTGGTTCTCAGGAGATTGGAAAAAAATCTATTTTTCAGCAGAGATCTTATCAGTTTGTGCAGTTCACACAGCATCCTTCCCATCCCCTCCTCTTTGCTAGGATCAGTCTTTGTGTGCTGCAGAGAATGAGTGTACAGTAGTTTGTGGCAATAACAGATGGCTGTGCATTGCTTTTGTGTGTGTGTGTGTGTGTGTGTGTGTGTGTGTGTGTGTGTGTGTGTGTGTGAGCAAGAATATCATGATGTGTCTGACTCTGTGACTCTGTGTCGGATGGGTAATCTCCTGTGTGACATAATCATAATCTGGTTTAACCAGACGGCCACAGTTGGCCTCAAGGCTGTTCTACATTATAAAGCCAAGGCACTTTGTTCACAGTATGTTTCAGGGCCGGCTGCATGATAAAGTGCAATTATTGTCTCTGTGCTTCAGCTCATGTGCTTCAAGTTCACCAGTCAAGCTCTAGTTGGCCTTCCTTGTGGAGAGATTTAAAAGCATGAGAGCTTCCTAATTACTTCAATTCTTTTTTTGTAGTAGTTTTGAGTTTAATAACAGTTAGTTATTTTTTTGACAGGACCAGGTGGGAAACATTTTCTCACCCCTGAGTTCATCACATCAAATTAACTTGGTGCTCTCTATGGCCACAGTAATTATCTTAATGATCTCTTAAAATTCTGATTCCTTTCTCAAGTAATTGTTTGACATAAAACTCTCCTCACAATTCTCAAGAGCATAAACTGAGATTTAAAGTGCTATGGTCTACTTTTAGAGCAATATTTTGCCCACAGCTGACAGCTGTTTTGAAAAACCCATTGTATGCTGCCTGTTCAGCACTAAATGGCAAAGTTAACAACTAGCTGCTAAACATAGCAGAATAGAGCTGAAGAGCTAGATGTTTCTTCTCAGGAGTTGGTGGAGACCATACACAGAGCTAAAAGGAGAGTAATAAAATTCACTAACATTTGCTAGTCAGCCAGAAAACACAACCCCAAAAGAATGCTAATGTTGTTCTGTATATCTGGGATGTTTAAATAAGTTGCTAGCAGGTAGCCATATCAGTTTTACATGATGGTAGTATATCATTTTTTGTTCACAGTTGGTTTCTACTGTCCACAAAAACAAAAATTTTATTAGAAATTGCTTGTTTGAATCTCAGTCTGAAGCTCAAACATGTATGGTTAATTCTCCCCCGTCTTTCCTCTATCTTAAGATTAGCTATCATGATTTGGACTGCTTTTTTGCCAGTCAACCAAGTGCAAGCTGCAGTTGTGAGTGGGACACGAAACTTATGGTTGAGAGAATTTCTGAGGAAAACCAGGGAGGAATTTTTGAACAATTGATCAGTTCTCAAAATCATTGCCAAGTCATTTTAATCAATTTATCTCCTAACTGTCACAGCTGTAGTTCAGTGAGGAGTAAACAAATACTTCTTTTATGATACTGCTTTGTGTCTACACAAGCTTCTGGTGCCTGTAAGTGGTCACACATGTACTTCCTTATTTTTCTCTCTTAAAAGTCAAACACCTCAAGATCCGTAATAACACGCTTGACTTCTGGCTTCACACATTCATACATAAACACATTTAGTGTTACATTTTTTTAGGGATCAGGAGAGAGCAGAAAGTACTTGTGGCAACAGGATCTTTTCCGTTGCAGAAAACAGTCTTGAATAGGCAGTTTACTAAATTACCCTAAATGCTCAACGCTGTTGTAGCATAATTTCAGTGGAGGGCTCAGTAAAGTGGACACAATATAATTTTAAAAGCAATATGTATAATTAGCCCATGGCTGATGTAGTTACCCATTTTATGTCTGCCTTGTATCAGTATAACTGGATGTTTTTGAGTTGTGTAGAAATGAAGGACGTGTCTCAATTATCATTTGCCCTTGGTTGTAAAGGCATTAGCAACACTTTATTGCTATTTTACTCTCAGCAAGCAGATGCTAGATTGAATGCATCGTCAGATTAAACTACAGCTCTCTGAGCTCTGCCTCTCTGTAGTGGACAGGACTTCATTTCTGCAGCCACGGAGAGCCCTGATGAGAAACTATGAAGAATGCAATGCAGTTTAAGTTGAGATGTGCATATGTATAAAAGATTTTTGCAAGCATGTAACATATGACTCTGGTCTTCTGAGTCATGAGAAAGCCCCAACTTCCTGTTTGTAGCTGGATATTGTTGCAGCACGTACAGATTATACAGGTTACTGCCTGCTGTTGCTGTCTTTTGTTTCTGTTCACTTTTTCACATTCAGATTGTTTGTCTGATTTTCCAATGTATCTGTTTTGTTTTGCAACTTTCTTAAGGGGTGGGCGATATGACCTAAATTTAGATGGATTTTTTTCTTTAAGAGTAGAATATTATATCAAGGGATGAGGAATACTTTGCTCAAAACATATTCTTACTTCTTTATTATGTTATGTAAGAGAATTTTTACTAAAAAGAAAATAAATAACAAGTGCATCAGCTATAACTGAGCAGCAGGAGGCTAAAAAGCCAAAACAAATAATTCTCAGACAAAAGTTAGGGTAAGGTATCAGCATTTATTGGGCAGAACAAAGAAAGTATATTAAAT
Source organism: Acanthurus lineatus (assembly GCA_029814665.1). Taxonomy (NCBI): domain Eukaryota; kingdom Metazoa; phylum Chordata; class Actinopteri; order Acanthuriformes; family Acanthuridae; genus Acanthurus; species Acanthurus lineatus. The sequence goes on along the minus strand of JAPZDV010000007.1, from coordinate 7,524,894 downwards.
GCTATAATAGTTTGTGTATCATACAGCATGTCTTTGATAGCACATACATTTAAAGTAACAATCATGAGGAAAGAGCAGAAGGAGCTATTATGTAACTATGAAATAAATAAAGTCAGCTGAGCTTGCATTGCAGTGAAAAGTCCACTAATGTAACAAGAAACAGTTTCCCACATCCAACCTAAAACTCTGGTAATTTAATTGGCTTCAAATGAGGCTTAACATTCACACAGCTTCTCTTGTTCCTAAATATAAAATCCACCACCATGGGGTTTATTATAGACACTAGCCACTTAATTTGCACAGTGTGCTCACAAAACTTGCTCTATAGCCACCCCAGGGGGGTCCACCCCCGAGTTTGAGAGCCCCTGCTGTGAATGGAAAAAACTGCCTATAGTCAGTTTTCTTCATTTGCACTATTAAATCTATTCTAATTAAATTAAGGAACTTAAGGAAACACTGCTCTATGAACACTTAGAGGTTTTTCTTTTTTTCAGTTAAGTTTCATGTGGTTTGACTTTTCACAAATGTGCCAGAAAGGTCACTGCTGTCTCTCCAAACACCCCACCTAATAGGGCTTGTGTTAAGCACTGTGTACTGATCACTATGAAAAAAAGACTTAGCTCTCCTCTGCTAGTCTTATTCTGTATGAAAGATTTTCTTCAGACTGCCACACCTTTCACACATTGACCCATTTAACAAACAAATCATGCACTGTCAGACTGCAACCATAAAAAGCTTTAATTGCAGTATTATCTGTGTCTGATTATCTCATTATAGCTGGATGCATGACAGCACATTGGCTAACTTTCTGAATGAGTGCATAGCAGTATCAGCCAACCTTTAAGTTGGTGAAAATCTAAGTCTTTCACTGGTTTCCTCCCTCTGTGAGCGTTATAGTCTCTTTCTGCACATTTAAAAGATACTCACACTTTTTCCATCAGTATTTGTCCCAACTGCATGATTTTTTTTCCCTTTGATGTATTTTGCAGATCTGAACTGTGAAACTGCCGGTCTGTTGCAATCAGATACCAGCATGTAGAGTGAATACTACCCTATCTGATGCAGCAGGACTTCTGGCTGAAGCATTTTTCAGTAAGAAGCATAGCTCATGCTTAGTATGACAAGCAGAAAGACCTGAGATCACTGTAATATTTAAAGATTGCATGTTTTGCTAATCATACCATACCATTCAGTGCACCTCTTTGGCCCTGCAGCCTCAGAATGTTAAAACTGAGCAGCTTATTCGGAATTGAACTGCTGACTGGATGTTGGCCTCTCGCCAGAGTGTCTTGCAGAACAGGAAAGTCCTCAGATTTACCAGTTTTCCTCTAGTGGTTATAGATGAAAGGCACCATGCCAGGATATTTAATTATAGAAGTACATCCAATGTCAGTTACAACCACTTGTTGCCATTCATGCAATGCCCTATGATTTTAATGATGCAGAAAACAGACAGAATTTGTCAATGAAACCACAATTAACTGTATGATATGGACATTGCCAAACTGTAAATGAAGCTCATAAAAATTGTGGTTTAGCTACCATTGTGAGTATTTTTTTCACAACTGTTAGAAACAGTCAGATAAAATAATTGATTTTACTTCCCTTTGCTTTTCACCCCTACTTTTTTGTACTCATGAACGTCATAAATTTTAAATTCTAGACATCTTTGATTATCTTGGCTGCTTGATTTGTTCAGTCAGCTGCCACAATAACTTAGTTGCCCATGGTTTTAGGATTAAAGCATTCAGTAAGAGCTATTATCCATCAGAATGATTTTGAAACTGCTTCATTAAAGTTACATAATGTTGCTTTAATGTTGACAGTGAGGCAGAGTGTGTTAGTTGTTTGTTTGTTTGCTTGGCTGAATTTTGTGAGCAAGAGATGAGAAGTAATTTTCAACCCCTAACACTTCAAAGCTAAAATATATATTAAATAGAAAATTAAAACAAGGTTAAACACTCTTTGGCTTGACTTTGAATGATTAATAAGGGAATAACATTTTCCTAAGTGTGAAGTGTGAGAACAGATGGTTTGCCTTAACAGTAACCCTGTTTTATGCTACAAATAGAGATTTAAAATTACTCAGAGTGTTATTATCACAGTAAGCTGTGATGGTCGTGAAGAAACAGGCTCCTCCTGAACTGTTATCCGGCTTAGAAACTACACACACAGCTGTCTGACTTGATTGTAGGTTATTTGTCTTACTTTCAGCTGCTGTGATGTATTTGATAACATATACTGAAGACGTCTGGAGGCTGTGTGACGACTAACCAGGTGTTTTTTCTGGCATTCATAGGAAACAGCTAGTTCAGCTCTGACTCACATCATCAATCTATTAAAGGATTTCTCTCTTTTAATAGATTGATGATGCCCTCCTTTTTTCATCATCCTTTTTATCATTTAACAGCTTTTCATGCACACTCTGCTTAAGCATTGGTTTTCCTTATAACTCAAATACACTTAGACAAACATTAAACATGCACAATGTCAAGGGAGTCAAAGCAGAATATGAGGCATTTGCTGACTTCTTGGTGCTTGTAGATCACTGTGTCACTCTGACCCTCTTATTTTCCAGTCATGGGATGATCCCTAAGGCCAGCAGGTCAACCGAAGACTGGAGTTAATTGAATCCCTTTAAATCCATCTGGGTTAAACTAGTCCACTAGCCTTGAGCACCCAGAGCTTACCCGCGACACAGCTGCAGCACTCTTCAGGGATAAGTTACAAATAAGTAGAGACACCTCACTCTGCCTCTTCCTCCTTACAACATCCTAACGCTGACACAAAGCGTAGGGGTAAAAGTACACTGTGGGGACCACAGTGTGCCGAGGAGAGGAGATAACGCAGCACGGTTTACAGTTACAGATAACAGCTGAGGCTGATTTGGGTCAAATTCTCCACAAGCCTGAAGTGTCAAGATAAACCATTTATGAGGAAATAATAGAAGTGGCAAATAGCTGTTGAGCAGAAAATTACTTGAGGTCTGTACTGGATATGTTGCTACGGAAACCAACCTTGTAAAGATAAATGTTTTGCGAGGGGTTAACATCCATTTGTGCGGACAGCATATTTGATCAGGCTTTAATAATGTAGTCTATATCAAAATGTTTTGCTGACCTCTTGAATGTGACCACACAGAACAAGAAAAAGAGGCGTAAAAGTTAATCCACTTTGGACTGAGCCGGATGTAACATCAGCTCAGTAAGTCAGCAGCTACTGTATAGTGTGTAGAGACTGGAGAGACAAAGTTAAGCAGCTTTGGCTTATGCCAGTCAGTCAGAGCTCTGCAGAGCAGTGTATTTGCAGAGCCTATGACTGAAATCTAAAGACAGAATACTGCTCCTCCATTTTCTCTTAGTTGAATTTATTTTCTTCAGCCCAGCCCTTCAGCCATTCATTAAATAGGGGTAATTTTCTCTCAAGTAGTCTTTACTCTTGCCCGGCTTTTCTTTGCTTCAAGGACAGTGATTTGGCTTTATAATTGAGGATGTGTTTTAGGTCCTGGTTTAGAATCTCCCTCAATATCTTCTTTTTTATGACATGAAGGTTCCCCTTTGCTTGTCTGTTTGAAGAGCTGTGGAAAGCTGCGGAAACATCAAGCTGTGTTGTATATGTGTGACCGTATTCTGTACTTTAACAGGCAAAGTAATGATGCATGGTATTGTGGTAGAAGAGGAAATGTTTCTTAGCTGAATGGAAATGTTTAGTCTTTTTGTCCATTGCCCAAGTGTCTAGTAATTTCTCAAATTAAGTCTGGTGCTTTACGTAGTACTTTCTGTGTGGGAACTAGATTGAGTAACTGTAGTGCATCTCTGTGGCTGTTTACTAAAACAGGTAATAACACTCTTTTCATGCGGCAGTCAAATAAAACAGGTAATAACACCATTGTCATGTGGAAACCAGTCAAAAATGTATCTGGTACCCTTGTCAGATTTCACTATTTTTGTAACAAAGTTGGAGATGCTGCCAAAAATATCATGTAGGACTAAAAAGTGTCATGCAGCATAAACATTGGAGATCATCTTTATGTAATTATTAGCTACCATGTTGGTTCCTTAAGTCCATTCCTGGATAAATCCTGACATTTGCTCTCACCCTGCTACTCTGAAGCCTGGATGTATTTTACTTCATATTGGGGAATATTTTTTTTCCTTGGTCAAACAAGAACAATTTTTCATCTGGTTTAAGCATAAAATATTGCAACACTTATCTGAAAAACATGCAAAGTTTTCAGGGTGGAAACAAAATGGCATTTTTAAGTAACTATGACTTCTCCTTTTCCAAATTCCTGAACAGAATTTTGCTGTTAGCATTTTCTGCCAAATCGTTCTGTATGCCCTTTTTGTTGTTTTGGTAGTTATGTGCATTTTCCTGCATTTGTAAGGCACTTGTTGGGAGTCCTGTTGACACTCTTGAATCTTTTTGTGCATTCACCAGAAGCAGACTTTGATGTTTTGCTTTGTGCCAGCTGCCTACCTGAGGCTCCACAAACACTGTAAAAAATGCTAATTATGTATCGTAGCTTAATTAGCATGACAATAATGGCACTGACTTACAAAAGGCTGGTAACAAACATGACCCACCAAAGCCAGTTTTTCTTTTCTGCTTTTATACTCAGTGAATCAAATTAATATTTATTTGTTTACAGCATTTATCTCTGTTAGAGTGCCTTGGATTGTGTTACAAGTGATTTCCATATAAATGACCAATATACCACACAAGGATTCCATTTTTTTCTAGGTTATTCACCAAAACAATTGTTTCAGCTCATCTTTCCCATAATATGTTATTATTGTTTTTTCTACTTTGTTCTGTTCTAATGCGATTTTGTAAATTTACATATTCCTCTCATAGGTGGCCCCAGTGGGAAGTGTTAATACCCAGCTTTACACTGTGATGCAGAATCACTGTTTCACATCCGGAAATATTGACTGTAGAGACAGAAATAGCATGCAAGTCTCAATTGGATTTATTGACAGCAGCACATACAGGAGGACATGTACAGTATCTTTGCAACCATCTCTTTTTTAAAAGTCTTATGCCTTGTCCATTCTGATGTTATTAGCTGTGAATCCAGTTTTTCATTTTATGCTTCAATTGTAGCCCACAGTGTTGGAAACAGGCTCACTACAGTCTGTCTCTAGAGATAACGGCCAATTATAGCAGATGCAGTGCAGGTTATAGTTGTCAGAAGAATCAGCCAGCAGAGACCACGACAGCAGGAAAGGTGTGTGTATGTTTGTGTCTGTATGTGTGTTAGTTTTCAGGAAGATTTTGCAAGATCAACCCTTCTAGCAATCTTAAGTTTTTTTGTTGTCACCTGTAAATCCCTTTTTTGGTGCTTTAAAACCTTTATACAGATAAAGGGAATGATTACACAGTTTCAAGTGCGACAAAGTGCTTGAAGGATTGTTTATCAGGGCTGCATTTCCACCTGTAGTGAATGTGTTGAGTCCTCAAGGCTTCTGGCATCCACCTTGCTAAAGTGTCACTGCTACAAGTGATGCTAAATCATTACCAGCTGCAGTGGCACTGGAGTATGTTTAACCCTACACTCTCTAATCTTCCTTTAAATGGGGGGGGGGGGTTCTTAAGGGATCAGTGAAATAGCACACATTAAAAAGCTTATTACTATTTTGCCATAGTTGCCTCAATGGTATTGCTGTTGTTTAGGTACTTAAGTTGTAAAAGTGTCAGCTTGTTAATTGATTTTTTCACTTATGAGATGCTGTTGTTTTTTCTCTTACCCTAAACCTGAATAAGCATTTTCAATTTGAGATATATTTAAGTGAGATAATTCAACACTTCTTTCAAACTCTGTCACAGTTGAAGGGCACAAAGTGACCATGAAAGACGCTCACTTTGGTGAGGCTCAGGGATTTATGCTCTTCTTGTCAAGGTGTTTTGGCTGTCTCCCCATGCAAGCCTCTGGCACTGAAACTGATTTATTACTTTAAATAGGATTTCACTTTCTGATTGTCATAGCATTATAGCATCACTATCTGGATGTGTTATGCATAATCAGGTTGTCATGCATTTATTACACTCGTAGCATAATTCTGTTGAGACACTATTATTAGCTTAGCAATAAAACTCGATGGCAGAAGTTTGCCTCTGGAAATTTTTTGCCTGTTACAACATAAATTATGAGTTTGTATTGCTTAATACAAAGCACTGTGTTGCCATGCAGTTATTCTATCACCAACATTATCCTGTTTCCTTATATTCACTTCTTGATAATTACACAAGTGGAGAATAGAACCTCTGCACTGGGAATGACTTTGCAAGATCACAGAATGATAATTTGTGTAGCATCATATAAAATAAATGATTGTAAGTCTATTTTTAACTTTCTTCATGCGGTCTAAGCTATCAATAATTTTTTTCTCCTTCCATCTATCTTTTGTGGAGCTATTAAGCTTATTCATTTAGCCACTTAGTCATTTATAAAACAGTACCGCACTAAAAAAATCAAAAGGGCTGCATTAAACAGGCCTGTTGTTTCATGAGCAGAGACGATAAAATTACCTACAGGAAGACCAATTTGAGTAATAGATCCGTTAGATCCAGACAAGCAAGTATTATTATGTGCCAGGAATTTGCGTAGCACGTATGTTGGTCACATTGCATTCAGGCTAAAGTTGAACTTTTTTTGCCGGGTACGTCTCAGTTTCTTTCCTGAAGCTCTTTTTTTTGGCACTCTTGCTTTCAGTTTTCACTTTTACTCATAAATCTCCTACATTTATTTCATGACCACACTATTTGGCAGCTTCCTCTTGTTTCAGTACTCCCTGCAATATTTTAAACTAATCAGATGTCAGAATATGCCAAAAGTGGCATTTTTTTTGTTTTGTAAATGCATTTTTGATGAAGGATCCTGCAGACAAAGACACTACTTTTCCTGTGACTACTTCATGATAAAAGTAAACATGCGTTAGGCCATGTAAATGCCTTTAATGTGAAGCTGCAACAGTAGGAAATTTTTATTTTAATTTTAATTTGCATTAGCAGTGCCCTAATACAGAAACGTCAAGGCAAAACCCTGGTTGTAACACTGTAAATACAAGGACTTAAATGTCATTTAATTCATTACTAATTTGGTGATGAATAACAACTTAGAAATCTTTTTTGTGCAAATCTTTGATTATTTCTTTATCATTTCCTGCAAAATTTTTGAAATGTCATGAGTATGATGAATGGTGTCATTAAGGAATGAAAAAAGTCAGTCTATTTTTGGCTAGCTGTGTGACAAAGGAGTGTGAACATCACAAGAATTGTCTTAAGGAGAGAGACTAACTTTCTGCAGCACTGGAGGGGGCATGTAAGAGTGAGTAAGTCAGATTTCATGGAGCACTGATTGGAACTGTAACTGGTCCCGCTCTGTTTTGCCTCCCCTCTCTCACTGTGGTCCCTCCTGTCTCCACTCAGCCAATCAAATATGCCGTCACCGCCGGGCTTATGACCCACACCAGTTGCTATAGCAACGCCGGCCTGCCTCCTCGAGAACATGTCATGCATGTTAAGTGGTTCTCAGATGCTCACTCGTTGTCTCTCTGTCTTGCACTCTCTCTTAAGTAGACACACACATACACACACGCACACACACACATATACACACACACACACACACACACACAGAGGATGAGGCGCCTCTGTGGACCAAAGATAGTTATCATGAGGGTTTGTTTTAGTGCCTTTCAAGCCCCACTTATAATTGCACTGACTAACCCTTGTGTATAAAAAAGGGACTAAAACTCTATGTTTGACTTATAACCCCGGGTGAACGATGCAGAATATTTAGCCGACAGGGATGAGTATGTCTCCCAACAATATTAAAGTTTTTACTGTTGTTGAACATCTTTGCAAAATGTATTGTTTTCTTTACTGTATTGTCGAGTGTTTTCCACCTAACATTTTCAACACCTCTGTGTCAAAGCACACCAGCCCGCATGCATGATCATTTGTTTCAGACGTCGAATACCATTTTAGATTTTATAACACAGTAATGTTCCCCATAAAGTGAACAAAATTTCTGCTGGCCTGCTCTTGCCGTTTGATGTGAAGTTTTAAAATTCTGACAGAGTCGGAATTTTATTTTCTCAAGAGCTTTATAACACAGTCAGCCCAGGTGAAGTTTGTAGACAGGTTTATTAGAGCTAAAGCTCCCCTGATCCTGTTTGACAGCCCTTGAGAAGAAATGTACAGACACAAACATGTTCCGTCACACTGCCAGGAATGTCAGGGCAAATGTTTTGAAATGCATGAAAGTAGAGGAGCAACCAGCCATACAAACGTCAACGCTCTTGTTGCCAGAATTAAACTCCTCTGCTGAAAGTGGCAGTTGTAAGTGACAGTGTGTATAAGTGGTACTTACAGCAAACATCAGCCCTGTCTTGTACTATTTAATGTAAATAGCTTTCTTTTTTTAACTTTTTGTAAGCACTGTATTTTATGACAATATCCACGCTGTAGAATGCTCTCACAACATGAGAAGTCTTAATTTTGTAATATATTTGGCTTTCCTATTAATGTTTTGCACTTCTGACCTGCAGTTCTCCATCTGTGGTGGCTACTTATTTTATCTTTTCCCCCTTGCAGTATTCAAAACTGGTCCACTTGCTAATTTTAAGCTCTGGAAATGTCCATTCTGTTAAGAGTGGATCAATAACAAATCAGAAATTGTGCAAGGCAAATAATTTAGAATAAGAGTAAGCTGGAACTAAATCAATTTCCCCACTTTTATAAAGCAAAAATAGCACAGAGTCTCAGCACGGGTTTCTTAAGGATTTCATAACATTTTATAAAAGTAATCCCCCATGGGTTTTCTCGCAGCTTGTCAAACAAACCTAAACTAGCATTTTCTTTGATAAGCTTGCATGAACACACATGTAGATCAGTTAACAGGCACACGACAGCTCAGTTTAGGGGCAGAAATGGTCACAGCGCAGCCATTCTAATGTCACAGTGCAGCTAAAAATGAACTAAACTTAGTGAACAGAAAAGTGGCTTTACATGTATAATTCATCATTCTGGTTTGGCTGTAACTTGTTATTTTAAAATTGGGGTTTCTTTATTGGGAGTGTCTGTGTGCATTCATGCTATTGGAGTAAGTGGTATTGAACTGGAAAGGAGTGAGAGGGGTGTAGAGTAAATGCCATTGGCAGTTATCTTTTCCTCTGAAATTGAGGAACAGTCCAGGACGCTTACTGCAAATTATTCATAGCCTCTCGTCATAGCTGATACAGTCTGTGTGTGTGTATGTGTGTGTGTGTGTGTGTTTATGCAGGTGTGAGAAAGCCAGAGAGAGCAACAGTGTGTCAAGAAAATGAGTGAAAAGAGGATTATTTATTTGCCGGTCAATATTTGGCAGAGCAGGCTCCCAGCTTACGCACACACCCTCTTCCTGTTCCTCTAATTCTGTGAAGTTCAGGACTGAAAAATAACACGATGCAAGGATTGATTTAAATGGAGTCGGCTTCTGTCCCTTAGGAGAAAGATAATGTTATGATCTGATGATGAGAGTGACTCAGAGCCTTGTTGGGGTAAAAAAAAAACAAGAGAAAGCAGCTGAGAAATAACAGAAGTGAAGTACAGAGGGATGAGGGTGGAGGAGAGCGGGGCTGTACAGCAGTAGCAGGTGGGACAATGATGGAGTTATGTAATAAGTGCAGAGCTTTCACTCTTATGTGCTCTGTAGCTGCATGACTGTGACTTAAATCCAGTTACTTTGCTATATTTTATGATGGTTTATCATTAATTAGTCATAAAGTAGTGCTGATGCCAGTCTCAAGTGCCAGTGACTGGAGGAGAAACATAATTTCACTGTGTCCACAACATAATTATTTTCAGCTACGCTTGGCTCTCTAAATTGTGTGTAAAGTGTCTTAGTGGGATTCACTCTCAAATAAAAATCACTCAAGATCGATTAAGCAAAATTAAATTGGGTGATAATTCATCAAAGCCAACATTTTTTCCCATCAGTTACAACCAGATCCCTCCCTGCTTCTCCACATCAGAACAAATGTAGTGTTTAATATCTTTTGATTTATAGTTGGTTTATGCAAGGACTTGATTCAGACCCTCAGGTGTTTCATAAATGTCCCTGTCTGGGTTATTTACCTCAACTAGGATTTTTGTCTGTTTGTGCAGATCACTTCCTTATGTCCCAAATCAAATTCTTCACTTTGTTTGTACCGTATCTGTGCCCTCTGGCCTTACTGAGTAGACTTTGTAGAGTTACAAACAGCTCTGATGAGGGTAATGAGTCTCCCCTGGGCCACCTCTTGTACAATTTGTGTTAAACCTTTCTCCATTAAAACTGCTGCATTACAGGGATGTGATTTTTCTTTTCTCATGTGTGCAGGTGGAATATCTGTCACCTAAATGAATGATCTATTAAATATCAGATTTAATCCTCAAATTCAATAAATAACATATAGTCTTGTTTAAGCAGAAATGAAAACATATACTGTATAGTATTATATTAAAGGTTAATGGTTGTTTTACTTTTTTAAGAGCCTTTTCTTCATTCTTACTGCTATTTAAACAAGTATTAGAAAATTTAAAATATATTTTTTAATCTAATAAGGAGAGAAAAAGTGGGGCACACAGTGTGCACTTTAAGACTGGAGGTACAGAATGAACTGAACAACACAGAACATGTCGTACCCGAGGCTGTTTTCTCTTTATTCACCTATTTACATGCAATAAAACTTGTCAGAACTTTGAACATGATGTACCAAAATTTAATGAGTTCATGTTCCTTTTATTCTTGTAATCTGTGCCTGTTCTTTTGCTCTGTTTCCCCGATCACATGCCAGCATCTAAATAAAGTTTTGTACTCAAGATTAACAACAAGTAAAACCTAAATGACTTTTGGCATAGTTTGTTTTTTCTCTTTTTGTTGAGAGTTTATTTTTCTAGATGTCAGCCAGTTTACGTTCTCTGTCCATTGCCTTTTCAGTAAAGCTCCTTCTAATGCTGATGCAGAGCTTATGTGTGCAGAAAAAAATACATCTTCAGATTACAAAAAAAAGAAAAGCATGAGAATTTGTTATCTTTTGTGGCATTTTATGCAAGTCAACATTTCTATTTTGTTCATACAAGTGACAGCCTGCCAAAATTACTTTCCTCAACATTAAATGTGTAGTTGTGTCAGCAGAAAGCAGCCCTGCTTTAGTTCTGAAGGCTTAATATATGTGCAGCAGAAATATCAAGCACTGAAATCAATTGTAAGCTTATGTGCAAGCAAGCAAATCCAAGTCACTGAAGTGTTTAAAAGACCAATTTCTGATTTTATTACATTTTCTTTACAACAGACACCTCACAGGATTACTGCCTTAAAAAAACTGTAGATGTTATGATTGAAATCCTGTATTCACCTCTAGTCTCTTTCTCACACTGTTGCTGTTTGTTAGATGACAGCCTGACTGTGTGAAAACAGCAGACCTCCCAGAGATGTGTGTGAATGTGTATGTGTGTGTATGGTGTGTTTGTAGTTTTGTGTGGTGAACAGGGGGCTCTTCTGCCCGTGCTATTCCTCAGTACAAACACTGTGTGGAAGACTGTATTTAAATACACACTCTCTTAGCCTGCCCCCTACTGTTGCCCAGACCTACTTTCAAACACACACGTATACACTCACACACACTCTTGGGAAAATACACTTTTAAAACACTTTGTAGGGGCACAGAATAGGACTGGAACTGGACTGTGTGTTAAATGAGTCCTGAATAATTTTTCTGAGGCCATTTTCTCCCTGTTAAAACTAAGTAAAGCAGTTTGGAGATAGACTTTGGGTAGAACACTTTGTGGATCATACTGCCTCTTGTGGTAAAGAGTGGCATTGCTCCTCCTCTGCCCTTTGCTCTCATTAGCATATGAACAGGTCAATAACTAAAATAATATTTACCTTTGCTTCCCTTCATCTAAACAAGAATATTTCTGTCAAAGCATTTTGGGATTGTATTCATTGTGTTTTCATAATTTGTGGAATGTTGGAAATCTCACAACTCAGAGTGTATTTCTGAAAATCATACTTATCGTCAGCATTTGTTTAAAAAAGAAGACTGTTTCACTGCAAGGCTTTGATTCAACTTTGGAAAATTTGAAATTGAGCAATGAAATATTTTTTTATAAGCTGACCTTTCGTTTCACCTATTAGAGTAGGTTTAATTAATTAATGTACTAGTTTAAATTTTTATTTGCAATATTGTTAAATTATGAATTAGTTTGGAAGGAAACACTTTTCAGCAGAGTTTTAACATTTTTAAGAAAACTTCTGTGAACAAATCCTCACTGCGCTTCTCACATCTTTTGCTGTTGTAGTTATCAAAGTGGCCAGTTGGTGTCCTCCTCTCCCCATTTCCACTCCAACAACCTTTTCAACCTGAGTGAAAGATTCAGCTGTCTCTATTTGCTTTTTTAGGGACATTTTTAAATTGTAACATTTGGACACTGAGCCATAACTTATCATAATAATTTTTAGGTGTTTGAATAATGTTAAAACACATTTTAAGCAGCCATCTGTTCCTACTTTATCAGTCATCATTGGATGGAGACAATCACTTCGTTTTTCTCCTTTTATGTCTCAATCAGGTTTCTGTTTATGTGCACACATATATTGCAGAATATATCATTGCAGCAGAGCACCTGTATCATAAATGTTTGTTACAGGTTGGGATTCATCCTCAAATTCATATTTTAATAACCATTTTTTCTTTTTCTCTATTTTTTTCAATCTTTCCAGGAGCTGAAGAGAGTTAAGTGCCAGCAAGTTGAGCGCACTTCGTCCTCCATCCTGGAGCCTCTCCTCCCTGTCCTGTCCTGAACTTTCCCCTAAACCAAGCAGCTGTCTTTGAACTCCATCACTGAATCTGTAATACACTCAGTCTTGAAGACACACACAAGACAGAATTACACACCTCACTGCCACTCCCACTAACCAGGATGATCACCTCAGAGCTCCCAGTCCTACAGTGAGTAAAACACAGCATTTGCAAAAAGAGAAAATTGAATGCATTTACAGTACTGTAAAAAAAACAAACAAAAAAACAAATAAACTAACTTATTGTTCTGACAGCCCACTCTTTTTACTTCACCAAAACAAGTAGCTTGGTTTACTTTTCATTGCTATAGTTTCAATTTTGTGGAGACTTTTATCTGTAATTTTGGACAATTCATCTGCTTTGTGGATGAATAAAAGCTCTTGAGTGCATGTGAGTCATATGTGTGTTATTTGTGTTCGCAGGGACTCATCCAATGAGTCTGGGGCAACAGACGCAGTGGGCTTAAGTATGAGCATGGGTGAGATGGAAGATCCAGAGATGAAAGGCAAAAAGAAGAGAGGGAGGCCTGGAAAACAGCCCCCGGTACGAATCTGTTTCAGTGATCTGTGTTAAATCCTGACTAACAAGCAGATTTTATGTGTTTCTGTTCTTGACTGTAAACGTGTGTGTATTTCAAAGAGTTGCATTGTTGGTATAGCTGTGTTTTTTGTGTATCTAATGATGTCTGTTTCTTGTGTAAATATGACTGTTTCGGTGCATTGTTTCTTCCTGTCTATTGACATTTCCTGCCCTGCAGGCATCCAATAAGAAGCCTCGGAAGTCACCGACGGACAAAGCTACGGGCGTAGCAAGAGGGCGAGGGAAAGCCAATGGTGTGGCTCAACATAATGGAGATGGTGGAGACCCTGTTACTCTGTTTGAGGTGGTCAAACTGGGCAAGAGTGCCATGCAGGTGGGAAAATTGTGCTTTTTCTGTTCTGTGTTACAGGTTAGACTTTGAACAATAAGTTCTCAAAAGGAGAAGGAGACATTTAAAGCTCACTGTGATGACTGTGTTTCCTTTCTGTGTGTGTATGTGTGTGTATGCAGTCTGTGGTGGATGAGTGGATCGAGTCATACAAACAGGACAGAGACTTGGCACTGCTGGACCTTATCAATTTTTTTATCCAGTGTTCAGGGTGCAAAGGTAAGACCTGAGAAATTACCAGAACTTAGTGAATTCAGCATCTCTGTGTACAACAAGGGGAATAAATACTGTCATTATTGTTCTGTAACCAGGCACCGTGAGGATTGAGATGTTCAGGAACATGCAGAACGCAGAGATCATTCGCAAGATGACTGAAGAGTTCGATGAGGTAACTGTTTGCTTCAGCCAGAGTTATTAATGTTCAGTGTTAAGGGCATTTTTATCTTGCAATTGGTTTCAAAGATGTAGTGCTGCATTTATCAGTAATGCAAATATGCTTGTGTCTCTGCTCTAATAACTGTTTGTTTTAAGAGCCAAAAAAAATAAACTGTCTGAAGACCCAAAAATTGAAATTGTCACTTGCAAATTGATGCCTTAATCCTGTTATGAACCACCAGTTTTAGAGGTTATTGAGGTTTACTGCAGATATAAGTGGCCTGATATTCCTGACACTGAACTCTGACACTGAAGTAATAAATGGGACAGTCGTATTACTTTTAATAACTTCTGTAAATTTGTTCAACTTGCCCAACGACCCTTCAGAGCATAGTGACTTAAGCCAGATCCTTCTGATAAACAATAACAAATCCTCTCTGTGTTTTTGTCAACAGGACAGTGGGGATTATCCTCTCACCATGCCAGGACCCATGTGGAAGAAGTTTCGCTACAACTTCTGCGAGTTCATCAGTGTTTTGATCCGGCAGTGTCAATACAGCATCATCTACGACGAGTACATGATGGACACGGTGATCTCCCTCCTCACCGGGCTGTCGGACTCTCAAGTGCGGGCCTTCAGACACACATCCACGCTAGCAGGTAATCACACCAGCTTCAAGAGTACTGTAGCATGAGCACAGGTCCTCCACCAGAGATGGAAAAAAACCTGCAAGGAAAAAAAATCCTTCAGCATTAAAGTGCATAATCATTACTAAGTCTTACTTTGTGCCTTTGTCTCTGTCTCTGCACAGCAATGAAGCTGATGACGGCGTTGGTTAATGTGGCGCTGAACCTGAGCATTCACCAGGACAACACGCAGAGACAGTATGAGGCTGAGAGAAACAAGATAGCCGGCAAACGAGCCAATGAGAAGCTGGAGCTGCTGCTACAGAAGAGGAAGGAGGTTGGTCCAGTTTGATTTTGAAAACACTTTTAAGTGTCGTGCAAAATCTGTTTCAAAATGTTTGTTAAATTTCCACTGACTGTCTTGCCTGTAACTTTTTTTTTCCATTCCAGCTTCAAGAAAACCAGGATGAAATTGAGAATATGATGAACTCCATCTTCAAGGGAATCTTTGTGCATCGCTACAGGTACATTGTGCTTGTTATCTACAGTTTTTAGGTGTTATTACAGTTGGTTGATGCTTGTTTGTTCTTATTCAAAGCCTGATTTGTACTTAGAATAATGATTGTGATGTCTTTATTTTTTAGGGATGCGATTGCTGAGATCCGAGCCATCTGCATCGAGGAGATCGGAGTGTGGATGAAGATGTACAGCGATGCCTTTCTGAATGATAGTTACCTGAAATATGTTGGCTGGACGCTACATGACAGAGTAAGCACACTATCACACCAAACCTGACTGCTTTGTTTTGGGGTTTTCACTCTAATCTTCAAATGTCTGGTTGACATTTTCTCGCTATTTTGTTGCACCACTCCTGAATTAATTCAAAGGGTCTGATGATATTTACGCAGAGAAACTGACTCACCTTTAACCCACCAGAATCTGCTTTTGTTTGAGATGTCTTAACTGTCTCTATCTGTCTCTTTCAGCAAGGAGAAGTGCGTCTGAAGTGCCTGAAAGCTTTACAGAACCTGTACACAAACCGAGAACTATTCCCCAAGTTAGAGCTTTTCACCAACCGCTTCAAGGTAAAAAGGACAAAAATAAAATAAAAAACCTTGACTATTTTTAAGACCTAGCAGGGGAACTCATGCTGCTCAGATTTTATTGGTCTAGTTGCACTTTTTCTTACTCATCCTGATTCTTTTTACCTTTCAATGATATTTGTTTGACAGGACCGTATTGTATCAATGACACTGGATAAGGAGTATGATGTAGCTGTGGAGGCCATCAGACTGGTCACACTCATCCTGCAGTGAGTAACTTTAATGCCTTTTGTTGAATATGTTTAGTTTCATTTAACTCTTCTTGTCCCTTTGAAAAAAGTCCTTCTTTCTTATTTTTGATTCTTATACTCTTTAATTTTTACGGAGCAAACACTGAGGTTGACTTTGAAGTCTTTGTGTGACTCATTTTGTTTGTGTGCTGCAGGGGCAGTGAAGACGCCTTGTCCAACGAGGACTGTGAGAACGTTTACCACCTGGTTTACTCTGCTCACCGACCTGTGGCGGTTGCTGCTGGAGAGTTTCTGCACAGGAAGTGAGTCCATTCTTCTCTCAAATTAATTTGACCTGAAATAATGTAGAGTTTTAGTTTGAATCTTATTTGTCATTTAATAAAAGTTTCTGATGTCTTTTTTATTTAATTTCTCTCACTGTCTTTATTCTTTTCACTCTCCTCTCACCTCTCTCTTTCTCTTTCTAATGTTTGTTTGTCAGGTTGTTCAGTCGTCATGACCCACAGGCAGAAGAAGCGCTGGCGAAGCGCAGAGGGAGGAGCAGTCCCAATGGAAATCTCATCCGTATGCTGGTGCTCTTCTTCCTGGAGAGCGAGGTAACATTTACATTTACAGATGAACTCACACTGCCATTGTAATCAATTAAATCAGTTAAATATGACTTAACTTTATTTGCACAGCAATTGAATATGATGTGAAATTTGAATTGCGTCATTTTTTGATTTTTATTGGCCAATGCAAAATGTCATCCGTATAGTTTCTGATTGGAACTGCAAGTAGGAGTCAACGCCTGCCAATCCTGAACATGCACTAAGTTTCTGTCTGTGTTTGCAGCTCCATGAACATGCAGCCTACCTGGTGGACTCATTGTGGGAAAGCTCTCAGGAGCTGCTGAAAGACTGGGAGTGTATGACTGAACTTCTGCTGGAAGAGCCTGTTCAGGGCGAAGAGGGTGAGACACACACACATATACACACACTGGCCTTGTTTTCACTTTGAGCATGCAAAGTGGTGCCAGGAAACTTCATGTCAAGTACAACATCAAAGACAAAAACCAGCTAGAAAAGATGATTCAATATTTTTTTCTTGAAAACTGTCTCTCAGTCTCTTCTAATTTCTCTCTCTGTTGCTGACATTTACTGACAATCTGACTCTCCCCATTGGTTTCTCTCTCTTCTCTTTGTATCTGTCTCTCTCTCCTACGCTGCACCTCTGTCTGTCTCTGCAGTGTTGTCAGACAGACAGGAGAGTGCCCTGATAGAGCTGATGGTGTGCACCATCCGACAGGCAGCAGAGGCACACCCACCTGTCGGCAGAGGCACCGGCAAACGGGTAGGTCAAGGCATCAAACTTTCACTAAGTTAGCACTCTGTCAGCGTTCACCTTGAAATGTACTTAAGTTAAAGGTGAGGATGGTGTGATAAGAAAGTTTGTGAATAAAACTGCCAACAACAACAGCAGTTTCTGTGATTTAAAAGACTTAAATTGTGTAATTCTGTGTTTAAATCCTTTTTCAAGGTGGCTTTTTCTGCCACACACTTGCAAAGGCTGATTGAGGTGTCTTTGTTCTGCCTCTGAGCCTGCAGTGGAGATAGTACCAGGGCTGAATCGACTTCACTTTAAAAAACACAGAGCTTGCATCATGTCAGCATTTGTAAAGAAGGGTCTTTATTGTCCATTAGCCAATCGTTTTGCTGCATTAATGTTTAGAGCACTTTACAGATTTATGTGTTTGAACAGAGATAGCGAAGGAGAATGTTTTGTTACCCTTTTGCTATCTATTTTTAAACCCGCTTCCACATTTAGCTGAATTTCTTTGTGCCTGCATGTCCAGGTGCTGACAGCTAAGGAGAGGAAGACCCAGATAGACGATAAGAACAAGCTGACAGAGCACTTCATCATGGCTCTGCCCATGCTTCTGTCCAAGGTAAGACCGTCCTGAAATCCAGCCTGCTGCCTGCACAGGGCCAGCGACAGATAGGCCAGTCACTCTGATTAATGACCGATCTCAAAGACTGATTTGTTTGTCGAAATAATTGATCAGTGTGTCACTTATGTAGTCATGAGAGGCGCTGGGTAAATACTTAAAATGTAATCAACAATTTTACCAGCAGGGAAACAGAAGCAAAGTATCAGGTATTGATTGATGACTCACTTTCAGTTTTCTGCCTCTGTGTGTCCCCTCACCACTTTTTAATTTATCAAATTAACACCTCTCCATCTTCTCCTCCATAGTACCAGGCCGACTCAGAGAAGGTAGCCAACCTGCTGCAGATCCCTCAGTACTTTGACCTGGATGTGTACAGCGCAGGGCGTATGGAGAAGCACCTGGACGCCTTGCTCAAGCAGATCCGGCTAGTTGTGGAGAAGCACATCGAGACGGACGTTCTTGAGGCCTGCAGCAAGACCTACAGCATCCTCTGCTCCGAGGAGTACACCATCATGAACCGTGTGGACATCGCCCGCTCGCAGCTCATCGACGAGATGACGGATCGCTTTGCACACTCTGTCGAAGAGCTGCTGCAGGAGGTACGAGGAAAAATTATGAGAAAAATGGAATTAACTAAATGGACTACATGTCTGTTGTTCATTTTGTGTGTTTAAGTTGAAGAAAGCAACTAGTTCTTGTGCACTAATAGGTGTTTTTTATTTGCAGGCTGAGGAAGCTGATGACGATGATATCTATAATGTTTTATCTACACTCAAGAGACTCACAGCCTTCCACAAGTAAGACTCCTCTTACATATCACTTTTCATCTGTTTAGGGCTGCAACTAACTTTTGTTTTATTTTTGACAAATATTCTGGTTGTTTGCTTAATTTAACATTCAACCTGTGTCAGAGAATAGTGAAGATTTTACATTGCAAAATACCAAAGCCAAATGTCATTAAATAGCTTTTTCTCCCTGACTATCATTCCAAAATATGCTGTTTGAAGTTTGTGTAAAACTGGCTAAAGCACTTTATAAAAACCTTCATAAATAAACTTAATTACTTAAACTACTGAACGAAACTTAATGTTCTTTCCTGCTATCTTTCACCTCAGTGCTCATGACCTGACGCGGTGGGATTTATTCGGAAACTGCTACCGGCTGCTGAAGGCGGGCATCGAGCAGGGCTCCATGCCGGAGCAGATAGCTGTCCAGGCCCTGCAGTGCTCACACTACTCTATCCTCTGGCAGCTGGTCAAGATCACCGAGGGGGCTCCCAGCAAGGTGCCACACTCAGTCTACAGACAGAGCTTTAACACACTGCACAGTTTGAGGTCCAGGATTTATTCACAGTCAGAGGGCTCAAAGTGAAAGCTGCTGTGTCTGAGCAGTGACAGCCGGCAGGGACAGGAAACGTGTATCTCTGCAGAGAGCTCTGCGATTTAGGGGCTTTCCTTCAACTTATCTTACTTACCACTGAAACCGTGCACAGAGTTATCAGATCCCATGGCTGTTACTTTGTGATGGACTGAACCTCAAACCTGCAAGAAAATTTACTGCTGAAAAATTCCTTCAGCGCAGCATTTTGTGCTCAAGAAAGGTCTTTTTAGCTCAAGATAAATAGATTTTGAGCTAAAAAGATCTCTTCACTTGTAAGAATGTATTGTTTGTGAAAAGTGCATAATAAAAGAATCTCATATTTATGAACTATGCAGAACACTTTGATGCACGATGGCCTGGGTTGACTGATCAATATCAGTTCAGTCTGCCACATCCCATCATGCCCTCTGAGTCCTTTAAGACACTTCAACACAGAGTCAACACAAAGTTTATTGAGTCTCCTGCCTCAGGATGATGAATGATCATGACTTATTGAATTCATTAAAGTTTTTATTGTTTCATTTATGTATTCAGTCAAGGCAAAACATTTAGCTTAACTGAGCTGCTGTTTAATATCAATTTCTATTCAAGCTTGACTAATAGTGTGTGTCTGTGTTTGTGTGTGTGTGTGTACGCAGGATGACCTGGTAGCTCTCAGGCGAGTGGTGAAGTCTTTCCTGGCTGTTTGTCAGCAGTGCCTGTCCAACGTCAACACACCAGTCAAAGAACAGGTAACAACACACCTGACATGACCTGAACTGAATGAGTTATTGTGAGAAAAGTGTTTGGATGACAGATAACAGAGCCTGTAAAAAAAACTAGAAACAGTCTGTCAGTGTGTGACGTGTTATGACAGCTTGATTGATGCATGTTTTCTCCAAGAAATCAGTTTTTAGCTTTATTTTGAAATTAACATTTAATACTGTATTTTTCATCAAATCCTAACTTCTCATGTCCTTTTCCAGGCGTTTATGCTTCTCTGTGACCTGCTGATGATCTTCAGCCATCAGCTGACGTCTGGTGGCAGGGAAGGCCTCCAGCCGCTGGTCTTTAACCCAGACAGCACTCTGCAGAACGAGCTGCTCAACTTCGTCCTTGATCATGTGTTCATTGACCAGGACGATGAAAGTCAGAGCATGGGTGAGAGAAAGAGGAACAATTTTTTTTTACAGGCCTTCTGTCTTGGCTTCATGCACATTGTTTTAAGACTTAAAAATAAAGATAATAAGATTAAAATGAAATGGACTTGATGCCCTACATTCATTTGATATTTTACTCCTCTACCATTGTCCTTCCCTTCACCTCTCTGTCTGACTGCCTGCAGAGGGAGACGAGGAGGACGAGGCCAACAAGATCGAGGCTCTGCACAAAAGGAGAAATCTGCTCGCAGCTTTCTGCAAACTCATCATCTACGACATCGTAGACATGCCTGCTGCTGCCGACATCTTCAAACACTACATGAAGGTGACTGCCTAGCTGTTTTAGACACATATTAAAACAATAGATAACAAAATAATAAGATGATAAGAAAGGGACAACAGCAGAAAGGCAACAAGTTACTTGGTTTTAAAGGTTTTCTGACCTCAAGTGACCCTAATAGCAAAAATCTGTTCATCTTTATTCTTAAATGTAGATTGCAATACAGATTTTGCAGGGTTTCCTAACCCTATAGATTGCTTTAACAAAATAACTTAAGCTAGAGTGGTACATTTTATTATTCTGCATTGTTCACATAAATTGTGCTAAACTGTGTTATCTTGCATGTTTTAAATGTTTTGTGTCTCTGCCTCAGTATTACAATGATTATGGCGACATCATCAAGGAGACTCTGAGTAAAACCAGACAGACGGACAAGATTCTCTGTGCCAAGACCCTCATCCTCAGTCTGCAGCAGGTGAGACAATATGGCTGCATGCACAGCTCCCTGGTTTGAAGTATTGTTTTATTTTTGTTTTGAGAGCTCTCATGTGAACAAATTCTCTGTCATTGTGTGCATTGCAGCTCTTCAACGAGCTGCTGCAGGATCAGGGACCCAACCTGGACCGGACGTCGTCTCACGTCAGCGGCATCAAGGAGCTGGCTCGTCGTTTTGCCCTCACTTTCGGCCTGGATCAGATCAAGACCAGAGAGGCTGTGGCTACGCTACACAAGTAAGACCATGGCTTTGCATTATTAGATAAGCTAGGAAAAGTCAATTCAGCACTCAGTAAGGTGAAGTTAAGAGTTTATCTTCAATGTCTGCAATCATTTTTTCTAATGGCAAGTCCAAAAAGCTACAATTTTTTAAGTTATTGTCACTTTTGATGACAAAATCACTTATATCTATATGTTGTTTTTTTCTTGTTTCCTCTCTCTTTCCATTTGTCTGTTTTCTATTTCTGCCTCTTTCTCCGTATCTTGTTTCATATCAGGGATGGAATAGAGTTTGCATTTAAGTACCAGAACCCTCGAGGACCAGAGTTTCCTCCTATCAACCTGGCCTTCCTGGAGGTTCTGAGTGAATTCTCCTCCAAGCTAATCCGCCAAGACAAGAAGACAGTGTAAGAACTCCCTTCAGTCTTTTTTCCTACACAATCAAAGTTCAATGTGTAGCTTAACACTCTCATAATGACTCTGTGTCTCCTCAGCCACTCGTACCTGGAAAAGTTCATGTCAGAGTCAATGTCGGAGCGTCGGGAGGACGTGTGGCTGCCCCTGATCTCCTACAGGAACAGCCTGCTGACGGGAGGAGACGAGGACCACATGTCTGTCACATCGGGCTCCAGTAGCAAGACCGGCTCGGTGCGGAGTAAGAAGGGGCGACCGCCGCTACACAAGAAACGCATCGAAGGTGAGGAGACGGACACACACTCTGAGATGAGGGTTACTCCGTTTATATGAGTCGGCTTTGCTGAACTGAATCTCGCAACTGAACTTTCTTTTTTTGTTTTTTTCAGAGGAGAGTAGTGTTGAGGGCTCGTGGATGATGCGTAATGACACTCTCCAGACACCGGGAGCGCTGCAGACTCCTCAGCTAACCTCAACAGTGCTCAGAGAGAACAGACCAGCAGAACACATGCCAGACCCAGACTCAGAGCCCGGATCAGAGAACGACTTCGTACACAAGTAAGTGTATACTTGTATAAACTTACAGCGTTTGCCTCTGAAATGCAGTGATGTAGAAGTAGAAAGTATCATAAAATGTGAATAATCCAGGGAATTACATGTACTGGAAAAGTTAAGTAAATGCACCATAGCTCATGTAAACCTGTGCGTTCCAAAAATAACTCAGCGTTTTTGTAATAGCGGGTTCTCAAAGTTGATTAACTCTGTTTTTCTCAGTCCTCAGATGCAGATGTCGTGGCTCGGCCAGCAGAAGATGGAGGAGGTGAACAGGAAGGACCGAACGGGCATGAACTACATCAAGTCACGCAGCAATCAGGGCGTCCGGCAGACTGTGTAAGTGCACCAAAGCTTTAAAGATGGTGACATGTTTGAAGTAAGACGAGTAAAAAAATGGCAGGTGTGTAGTTTTTTTTTTTTTAATCCTGTATTTTTGTCTTTGCCCCCATCAGGCGTGGGTTGATGGAGGATGACGCAGAGCCCATCTTTGAGGATGTGATGATGTCATCGCGGGGCCAGCTGGAGGACATGAACGAAGAGTTTGAAGACACCATGGTGATCGACCTGGTGGGTGAAGTTGATGTCTTCCACCTTAACTGATTTGTGAAATTCCACATAACAAAATAAACATAAACCGAGAATCCTTGTCCTGACTCATTACTTTTTTTGTCTTCTGTCCTTCCCAGCCGCCATCCAGGAACAGACGTGAAAGAGCGGAATTAAGACCAGACTTTTTTGACTCTGCAGCGATGATTGAGGACGAGTCGGTAAGTAAAACTTAAGTACTTAATAAATATGAGACAAGAAAGTAAGTAAAGTTGAAGCAGGTAAGAACCTGATTACTCAACTGACTTATTATTAACCTGCAGCTTTAATGATAATGAATTCATCTGAATTCATCAGACACCAGAGTCACTGTGTAAAATTTAAATGTTTCAACTTTGGCACCCACAGCGTAATTTGAAGGCAGACAGAGATGCATTGCTCAGGTATTTTTTCTTAATGACTGACAGTCGCTCTCCTCTCGGCTGTTCCAGGGTTTCAGCATGCCCATGTTCTGATCTGGGAAGATGCAAAGATCCTAAGATCAGGATCCACATCTGGAGTAAACACGGGGAGAGGTTTGGGACGTCTTAACCCACATAACCTGCCAATCAGACTCTCTAGAAGAAGAAATAAACATTGTTGAAGTACTTTTCTCTTTCTGTAAGAAATGATTGAAGGATGTTTGTCTAAAGGGATCTGCTGATGGATCCCATGTTGGCCGGATTTCACCTGGAAGTGTGAAACGAGGATCGGCCCCGTTCTTTCAGGCGGGCCGGAGGATCCAGAATTTTCTCCAGAATCTTGTCCGGATAATTCAAGAGCTTCGTCTTGCTCCTAATCTTCCTCCTCCTCCTCCTTTCCAGCCTGTCGGCGTAGCTCTTGTTAGCTGTAGCTCTGATGGCGCTCTGGCTGCCGGCCAATGAGTACTCACAGTTTTTCGGTCCTGTTACACAGATGTACAGCCCCCCCTTCTTTTGGTGTTGCACTTCGATCCGTCTGGTTAAATCCAACATAGAGAGGATCTCAATACTAAATGTTCTATATCTTTGCTCTTATTACCACCCACCAATCCCTCTCCTTTCTCTGTTCGCCATCTGAGTCCTTGTGTGTGGTGGTGCTGGTGTGTGTGATGTGTGTGTAAAGTGTTGGTGGTGGTGGTGGTGGTGACGGTGACGGTGGTTGAGTATTCACACATGCACACTGAGGTCAACAGCTGTTGACCGACCTGGAGGAAGTGATGTGACTGTCTTGTGTGTGATGTCAAAAGCAAAGCAAGTCATTTGACGGTGAAGCCACAACCCCCTCCCCTCCTCCAACAGACCCCGGACAGAAGCCCCGCCCTCTCAGATCTCGGACATGTTCTGCACACATTCTCGAAATAACGGCTTTTTTGAAGTTAAAACGTTTAAAAAAAAAAAGACAATAAACATATTTTGAATTCTGTAGCTTTAGTACTAAAGTTTTAAATCAAGTGTGTTTTTGTTTTTTGTCTGATGTTTGTACAGGTTTTTCTTGAATATGTATCTCGTTTGTCGCCAAATTGTGGCCTACATACTTACAGTATATTCCAGCCCCCTCCCCCCTACACCTGTAACTCATATCTAACGGTTATCAAGCTCAGATTGTTGCTGTGGGATACCAGCTTTTAAGCGCTGTATGGTCTGATTGTAATCATATCACAGTTCAGTATTACAGCAGATTATCTGTTCAGTTTCTTCATTTTACAGGTCAAATCAAGTTAAATTTTTTTTACACTTGCCTACAGTGTTATCTGGTCCAAGACGTTGAAGATTTGTTGTACTCATCGTTCATATCCAGTGCAGTGATGGATCTCTGACAGATTTGTTTGAATGTGTTCTGAATGTTTTTAGCCATATCGTCGTTCACCCACTGTTTATCAGTCATCTACCTTCTCCCTCAGCTGGCTTGGCTGTCCTCCTGTAAATATCAGAGACAATTGGATCTTTTCTGCAGTGCAGTTCACATCAGTTGCCCTTAAAAAGCTCTAAAAGCCTGTTTTGTTTTTTGTTTTTTTTTCTGTGAACCTAAATTCTTTTTAATAAAATAAAATCTGTAATCAATTTATGGTGAAGTGTTTGTGTGTACATTTGTTTCACAACCAGTATGGTTTGTTCAGATTCAAAAAAGCTGCAGTTATATAATTTACTTAAAGTTTAGTGCTTCAGTTTTTCAGTGTTCTCACTTTGAGAACAGTTTACAACAGAATCTCAACTCAAGGTTTACTTTGTCTTTTATTCTTCCGCTTTAAGGTGGTTTCAGGTGATATTCATCAGTAGTCATGTAACTGCAGATGTTAAAAATTTTAACAGCTTTGAGCCGTTGAGCTCGACAAAAGTTCAGCAACACCCAGTTTGATAAACGCTAGAGAGGACTTGTGAATGTCAGAAGCTCTTAAACAAGCAAGTTAGTGAACTTTGAGGCTGGTCCTCTTGTCTCAGTTTATTTGAAATAAAGAAAAGAGGCCAGTAAATTTTATTATGCATGCATTCTCAACCTCACCTCAGTGGCTCCCACTGGAGGGACCAAGATTTTACCACTGCAATAAAAAAATATTGGAAGAATTGTTCTTATTCTTTGTGAATGTTTCACTACAAGACTTTGTACTTTCAGTTCACACAAACACAAACTGGACAAAGCAGCGACAAAGATCAAACCATATAATTTTATTCTAAAACCAATACTATGGGGATTACATCATATATATTTGTCATTTTGTTTAAAAAAAAACAAAAGAAAACATCCATTCCAAACAGAAACTACTGCAATGGTAAAAGTAATGAAAACACAGATGGTTTTAAGTCCTTGATTTATTTTACAAATGGCAGAGCAGAGCCTGCCACACAGAGAAAAGGCACATTTCCAGGTTGTGAGGATGACTTTTTCTCATCCTTATTGGAGGACATCAAACACAGGGAGTGCGTCTGAAAGAGCAAACTACTTTACACACGTGAAACTCTAACTTAATACGGCACATGAACAACCTTGGAGACATTGTGCATGGTAACAGACTACAGTATGTTTGCAATTGCCACTGAAACTTTCATCCTGACAGTTGTCTGTTTTTTTATGTGCATTTGGATACAATTCATAATCTGCCCTTTCAGACACAATCTTGTTCTCAAAACATCAAATCATAGCAACAGTCCAGACCAATATGGCCACTGCTGACATGACGATTACATAAAATGTGTGTCCACTCTCGTGTTCTGTTTATGTAGTGTGAAATGTGTTGGATTTTCCTGTTAACATTTTGCATATCAGAGATAAAGATACCAAGATACACATGCTAGTTTTGTTTACAGAGCACCAGTGTTTTCCCCAAATCTTTTCATGATTCAATGTGTTTTTAATAGATTTACAGTTTCAAACAAAAGCAGTTCAAGGCTGCTATTTAGCACAACAAAATCAGGTCCTGTGTCTTTATATGGAGCTTTCAGTGGAGTGGTGAATGACCGTTAAACATGACAACAAACATCTGCTCAGCAGGCAAGTCGTTATCACGAATACCACTGCGGTTCTTTTCGATGTAACGTCAAATGAGGAAAATCCCACACCGAGTGCCTTCAGGTAGTGTTACCATGGTGACTGTGTGCGTTTCACAGAGGAATGTTGGCGTGTTTTTTCCAGGGGTTGACCTGCTTCTTGCTGGCTAGCACCTCCAGATCCTCACAGATCCTTTTGCGAGTGGTCGATGGCTCGATGATGTCATCCACAAAACCTGAAACAAAACATTGGGATGGTCAGAAATATACAACGCACTTATACTGTTAATGCAGTTTTAAAAAAAGGTGCTACATCTTAATTTTCACAATAACTACATGGCTAACATTTGCATTTACTGCTGTTTATTTGGCAGTTTATAAGAAAGGTTGAGTTTAGCATCAAACTTCATTCCTTAACCTCCCCAAAGCTTTTTAACTCTACTTTGTTTCTATTTCTATAACTTCTTTTCTTCAACCAATGTTAGCATGCTAACAAGCTATCCCTATCACATCATCTCCTAATGTGACTTTGGGATACTGAGTCACTGACGCATCCAATTTGCCATTAGTTAAGAATGAGATGATGAAAAATTAGTGCTGCCAAGAGGGCACTTAGCAATGCTCTAACAAAGCTACTATTATCACCACTAAATGCTCCTGGCAAGAAACCAGGTTCAGTGGCTGTAAAAACTTTGGTAAAGCACCTTGGCCACTAATGGTGGATGTCACCAAGTGTCTGTAAAGCTATTAAGAAGTGATTAAGTTTACCTCTGACAGCAGCCGGGAAGGGGTTTGCAAACTTCTCCACATATTCAGCCTCTGCCTCAGCCTGGTTCTCTTTTCCTCTGAAGATGATCTGAACAGCACCCTGAGAAAGAAAAGAAAGTACACACAGTCAAATGAAAGGAAGGAAAAGGACACAGAGGGAAAGACAAACAAATAAAAAAAGGAGAGTTTGTACCTTGGCACCCATGACAGCAACCTCAGCTGTGGGCCAGGCATAGTTCACATCTCCTCTCAAGTGTTTGGAGCTCATCACGTCATAGGCTCCTCCATAAGCCTGTGATACACAAAGTGACACACAAACACACACATTGAGTCCTGTATCTTTATGTACATAGAACACATTTATATATTTAGTACACACACAAACTACAGATAAGTCTAAGCTTAATCCCACATTCTTTGACTTAAAAACAATTTATCCTCATCTTCCCCTGTCGGTTCACACACCTTTCTGGTGATGATGGTTATTTTTGGGACGGTGGCCTCTGCGAAGGCATACAGCAGCTTGGCTCCATGTCGGATAATGCCTCCATATTCCTGAGCGGTACCTGTTGACAGCCATGACAGCTGTTATCATGGGTGTGTGTGTGTGCGCAGTCAGATGTGACAGTAGCTACATTTCACTGCCAGGAAAATGTCTGCTAACGTGAAAAATGATTCAGTTTTTGCATTGTGTGAAGGTCATAATATACAGCCAGGCTGGTCAATATTTGCTGAAGACAAATATTAGACTTAAACTGTAATATGCATTTAGTATAAGTGTGAGTTTCTTGCTCATTTTCTCTGGGAAAAGCTCCTTCATTGCATTTTGTGAAGGCAGACTGTTTCATTCTGATAACTTTTGAATATAAAAATATTTAATATGGAGTTTGGACAATAGCTGTAAACTTAGTCCATGTAAATGCAGTCAGTGTGTATGTGCTGTGACATTTTCAAAGAATACCTGGCAGGAAACCTGGCACATCCACAAAGGTGATGATGGGAATATTGAAAGCATCACAGAAGCGTACGAAGCGAGCTCCCTTTACTGAGGAGTTGATGTCCAAACAACCTGATAAAAGAGACCAAAATTAAGGACTGAACAGAAAGATTAAAAACATTGAAACCATGACACCAAAACCTTCTTCATTTCAACTTTTTCGATTATTGTACTTACCAGAAGCCACTTTGGGCTGATTACCCACAATGCCTACAGTGCGTCCATTCATGCGTGCAAATCCCACCACAATATTTTTGGCGTAGTTGGGCATGATCTCAAAGAAGTCCCTCTCATCTGCTATCTGAAAAAATGCATTATGAACGACACTTTTACTACTTGCAGTGATTAAGTTAGACCTGGTTGGACATATTAGAGATTGAGGGTGTGTGTGTTTGTGTGTGTGTGTGTGTGAACATACTGCTTGAATGATGTCCAACATGTCATAGGCTTTAGTTGACTCAAAAGGGACGATGGTGTCCAATGAAGGTACCAGACGATTGCTGAAAAGAGATCGGAATATCAGACATGAGTTGCAATTTCCACACACACTCTCTCAAGAATAGGCGGTTGGTTGTTAAATAATTTGGAGGTACAGGTGGTTGGTTACCTTGGGTCGTGGCACTCCCGGATGGGGGCAGATTCCAGATTGCTTAGCGGAAGAAAGTTGAAGAACTCTCGCATGTTAAGCAAGGCTTCAACATCATTCTCAAATGCATGGTGAGCCACTCCTGAAAATAAGACATAAGACACTTTTTAGAGTCTAAAGACAATATTTTAGCTCAAGTTTCTTTCTGCTGATCTGAACTCAGATTAGTTATTGCACAGTTTATATGTTAACGTGACCAGTAATCCTGGATCAGCTTTCATACACTCAAAAGTTTTAGAAAACATGGCCACATGGATGACAAAGCCAAAGGCAAGATGCTGGTACAGTGAAGAGTCACTGGCTTGTACAGCTGAACATTTACATGCCAGCAGCAACCTGAGATTGATTTTGGAAGTTGTGGCATTTCATAAGAACATCTCAAAAAGGAAATAAAAAGAAAAACAGAAGTGACAGAAGTGACACTAACCAGAGACAGTCGTGTGCGTTTTGGCTCCACCAAGCTCCTCTTGAGTCACATCTTCGTTGGTGACAGACTTCACCACATCAGGTCCTGTGATGAACAGGTATGATGTGTCCTATACACAC
>JAPZDV010000007.1:7471162-7485723 GCA_029814665.1 Acanthurus lineatus | reverse complement strand
ATTTCATGCCTTCATTGTCAGGTGATTTCTGATGCTGCAGTCTTACCTTTAGTTTAGAAAATAGAAAAACTGACACAGAAATTATGAAACAGTGCCTCTTTATTTTTTTCCGCAGTCACTCCAAAATGCATATTTACATGGCATGCCACATCAATACAGGAACTGACTATGGACACAGTCGATAACACATAGAATTTCCTCTGGGAGTCAAGGGCCGGAGAGTTATCCCATGAACAACCAGCCGAGAGATAACAGAAACGAAACAACACTTTAATAACCAGGCCAGCTATAGAAAATAGCTCCTCTTAAATGGGATTGTTTCAAAGACTTAAAAAGTAATAAAAGTCCAGCTGACATGGACTGAACTTTTCACATTTGTCACGGAGGGCTGGCGCCACAGTGGAGCCAGAGATAGTGATCATCTACACTCTGCAAAAAAACCACGAGGCTGTTAAAATTCAGGATGGACTGCGACGGCAGATGATCACGCATTTGGAGTGGGTTGAGGGGGGGCTTTACAAGAGTAATTCATTGTTGGTGAGGACAAGCTGGTCAGCTCTAAAAGATGCCTCAACAATTTAAGTCTTTTATGATAGTGTCCTTGTTTTAGGTAATAATCCATTAGCGCTGTGTCCTTTCACAAAACAGAAAAAAAAACAAAAAGAGGTTGACTCCTGGAGATCCAAAAGAGGGGGGAGAGAAGTTAAATACATAAAAAAAAAAACAGAACTCAGTATACGAGTTTATTTGTGATTATGCAAAAATAACATACCAACAAATATCTGGACAAATTTCTTCCAAGAGATCCTTTGAGAAAAAAGTTGCCTTTGCTCAATCAGTATTTCCTCTGTTCAGATAAAGAGTCTGTCGTATCAACATTCGAACACACGTCCTCTGGGAGTCATTCATAATCACACACGCACACACACACTCACACACATGCGCACACACACACTCTTTCTCTCAACCACGCACACATACTCCCCCTCGCAGCCAATTACACATGCAGTGTGTATTTTGATGATGGACCAACTGCATCAGATAAGCCCCCTCCTCTTTTTGTAGTCTTCCAGGTTGAGGGACCTGCGGGGGGCGCCATCCTTCACCGGCAGCGCGTTAGAGCTCACAGACAGAGACTTTGCCTCTGCAGAACACAAGAGCAACATTAATCCTTCATGATACTGATTAATACTAATATCTTCTAAAAAGCAGTAGCAAAGCCTGAGTGAGAGATTTAATACTTTTGAAAAAATCCTCTCACCTGCGTTGGGAACCTGGAGGTCAATCTTAACGTCAAAATCATGGACTTTGAACAAGTCCTCTGAGAGGTCAGTGGTTGGCTTGGGAACATCTTTGTCTTTCGGGTTAGCTTGACCCTAAAATACAGCAGAGCCAAGATTTAAAATAAATAAAACATTTAACAATATTTACATCTGCACAAGTAGATATCTACAACACTGGTGACTGGCATACTCTTAAAAATTCCTGATCAAATTTAGCAGAGAAACTATAACAGAGTCCATTTTCTGATGACTAAGAAGCAGGCAAAAACAAAACATGTCACAGATGAAGCAACAGCACAGCAAACCCTCATAAAGCTCACAGCTTCCTGTTTGCATGACTACAAACAGGGTTTTGGCATCGATAAACAAGTGAAAGAATCCAACACCACAGCGTTCACTCTGCAAACATATTTTTTTAAATAAAAGCATCTGGAGCGACTCTCAGCGCTCGTTCTGCTCACCAGTTTGTTCTTCTCTGCACTAGAAGGATCTGATTGCGACCCGGAGCCGTACTTCTGGTTCAGGTGAGCGAGAATAGCTGCGTGGACCGACGGGTCTCTGGCCTGCAGAGCACAAAGGATCAGGTTCACAAAACTAAACTCAGCAGTGTTTTGTTGTATTGTACATTTAGAAAATTGTAATGTGACATGATTACAGAGTTCTTACATTAGACACCATGGTCGGTTTGCACTGTCTTCGTGTGAAAGGATCCATCTGCTGGTTTTTGGCATTTTGACCTTCAGCCTGTGAGAAAATAAACCAAAAAAATAAAAATTAATAATTTAAAAAAACACACTAAATGATTCATAATGATCAAAAGAGAAGTGGCATAAAAAGAAATGTTTTCCTACACATGTGACAGGTGAGGTGGTTTCACACCTCACACAGCGTTGGTGTACTAAAACAATGCATTGAAAACACTTATGTGTGTATGTTACTGAGAGACAAACTGAAGCAACTGCTGAGTGTTTTTAAAAGAACAGAGTGACTAAACACTCTCACACTGCAGTGCTACTAACATTTTCTCACTCTGGTGTCACTTCACTGTGACGCAAAGAAATAAAAACAGGGTGCAACATGGATATTATCAAAAAAACAAAACAAAACAAAACAATTGTTAATCACTTCCATGTTCACGACATGTTTTAAAATCCTGTTTTCATTTAAATTATTGAAATGCCATTGTGTGCAATAATCCTATTTTTTTTTTACAGCTGATCAGATCCTGTCAGCCTTCATATCAAACATAGTTACGGTGGGAAAAATCCTGTGTATGAAGGTGCTGTTTCTGTGGGACACTCACCACAAGAGCTTTCTCAGACTCAACGATGTTCCAGCTTCTGTTCCTCTGGTTGATGTAGCTGGATGATAAAGAGTCAAAGAGTCGAAGACAATCCTTAAAGACTTAAAACACATCGGGTCCAAAACAAACTGTCTTTATATGAACAACTGCATATTCAAAAATATCACATGAACCAGTGTTCAGGTAAGTTTCTAACCAATGTTCTTCGTATTGTTTTAATGAATGTTGGAGTCGCTGTGGCATTAATCGTTAACAAGAGTTAGTTTCCTTCCAAGCACCTGTGATGTTTTAGCAACTAGTCAAGGAAGGAAAAAAGCCACTGATGGTGGGAAGCTTTTTTTTGTTGTTGTTGCAAAGAATTTTTACAGCCCAATTAAAAATAAGTGTCTTCATGCATCTGAAAGCAGGAACTCTATTTCTGTTTTATGAGAGAGAGAGAAACTGCAGAGAACATTTTTATAACTGTAGCTTGTTTACCTGATGGCAGAGATGTTCTTGGTCCTCTGTCTGTCGAGTGCTTCTGCCCTTTCCTCCAGCTCGTTCAGCTCATCCTGGATCACTTTCACTTTTTCGCCGTCTCCGCTCTCCTCTGCCATAGCCTTCGATCAAACAAATAAAATGAGGAAATAAGAGTCTGATGAGATAAACTGATGAGCCTGTTGTGGCTTTATGTTAAACTTTGGTTGGTTGGGATACTTGCTCATGATTTATGTGGACTAGCATCATCACTATGAACAAACTACATCTTTTATAGGTAATATGAGTAAAAAAACATGTTTTCCTTTACCTTGTCTTTGAGTAACTGTGTTTTCTTCATGGCGTAATTCGGTGGTGCTTTTCGGAATCTGTCCTTCTCTTTAACAATCTGCAGCAAAACAAAACCAAAAAACCGTTCTGTTCCACTGCAAAATGCATGAAACCCCGAGAAATCAATGAACATCCAGAAAAACAGACTCACATCCTCTATGTCTTTGTCATTGAACTTATAGTTGAGAGCTTCTTTGATGGACTGCTCCTTTTTGGTGATTTCGTCGAGGGTTGGTACTTGCATTCCAGCAACCATCATCTGGAGAGGAAAACAAATCAACACAAAACACTTCAGAACCTGCCCTTTATGTGACGGGTCCTCATGTGTCTCCTGGAGAAGCTGCAGATTACGTGTATTTGCTTTTTTTCCCCCTAAAATCCACTTACCGCCTCTTTCCACTTCATGAACTCGCTTTCTGTGAACTCCTGATTTGATACGAACTCGAGCCTGAACACTCGTGTGTCACCGCCATGCCTGAGGAGGACACACAGCCACAGAGCCACATGTCAAATAAAGGAGAAGGTGTGTTGACTGATTCTTAATGACCTGTTTTATTATGTATAATGTTTCCCAAACTCTATACTCACCTTAATTGTAATCCCTTGTTTGTTCGTGTTGATCCCAGCTGGTAAACCTTCGCCGTCTCCACCACGTCCACAATTTCAGCAACCTTTTAACGACAAGGGAAGGCCGAGATTAAATCAAATGTCACCAATCAGCCTTTATTTAACAGACCTGTGTTCACGGTTATACAAGAGCAGGTCGCTGTTTAATATTAAACACAAACCCTGTAAACTGGTTTACTGCTGCTGTTCCCGATGCCTATCCTCACAAAGCAGCCGGTCACAGTCTTGGCGAAGAAGGGCATGTGGCACCAGCGCTCCAGCTTGTGTCTGGACAGACGCACCCGGTTGAGCTCATCAGGTAGTGAAACTGGCTGCGACTTCGGGGGGGTTTCTTCTTTTCTGTAAGCAGAACAAAGTCAAGATGTTACTTAAAACCAAGGGAAAATGATGGTCCTGTGGTAAAAATATGACTTAGAACGCTCTGAGAAGAATCACACTTACTCGTCATCATCATAAGACGATGAGCGTGAGCTTCGGTCGCTCTTGACTGATGACTTGTCGTCGTCTTCCTCCTCTTCCTCCTCGTCGTCGGAGTAAACCTCGCTCGTCTTCAGGGGCTCGCGTTTGGCCAGAAGTTCGGCTGCTCAGCAGAGAGATGAAACGTCAGCCTTTTCTGACTTGAATGAACTGAAACGTTGTTAAAGTCGTAAAAATCAGACCAACCTGTCTTGTTTTTCTTCTTCTCACGCTCCGCTTTGAGTTCTTCCATGGCCTGGGACTTTTTGTCAAGTTTTTCGTCGCGTTTGGATCGTCGTTCCTTGTTGTGTGACATGACCTGCAGAGGAGAGAATATTACAACCACACACACACACACACACAAAGACAAACACTGGCTAAGGGGAGAGTGTACTCGTGCAGCTACATCAGCCTGACTTTAACCTTGATTAATTAAGAAAGGAAAAAAAAGAACAATGCAATCAAACTTTAAATTTAGGACTAAAGCGTGAGGATGATTTAAAATAACATCAAACGTCTCTGAAACTGGACTCACCACTTGTGTGTCTTGAACCTGAGATAGCTTCCTTTTTTCTTGTTCTTCCTCCTGCTTCTTTTTCTTCTCCTCCTTCTCTTTCTTCTTTGCCGTCTTCAGCTTTTTCTTAATTTCAAAACTGTGAAAACGAACATATTCTTCAGTAAAGAACAGACAAACTCAGTGTTTGAATGCTAAATGCTGCCTTTAATGTTAATGGTCTTATTTTTATTGCCAGTGTTTTGTAAAGAAATGAGAAAAAAACGTAACAGTGAGCTTTTTTAAATAAATCTTTGCAAGTATGTCTTCGTGAGTAGATTCAACTGATTTTTCTACTTTATTTTTTTATTCTTTTGCTCTGTTTCTCTGTCTACATTTCTTCAACGTTCAATGCCTCTCTCTCACATCGTCACTTACTCACCGTCTCTTTAGCACCTCTCTCTTCTCAATTCGGTTGAACAGCTCCTGCTCTCTCTCCTTCTCTGTCATCTGCTCCAGCCGGGCTCTGTCCTCGGCGTCTCCCATCAGGTCGTCGTCGTAACCGTCCTTGAACACCTCATCCTCAGAGGAGTCCGAGTCGGAGCTGGAGGATGAACTGTTACTTTCTGAGTCGGACACCTCACCTAAAGACGCAGAGCCACATTCGTTGGCACAAGCAGGATTCCTTCCTCTGACTTCAAATCTTTTCCAGAGTGCAGTAACACAAACACACCAAATATCTCGTCTACTAAGATACTTAATGTTCAACTTTTGACAGGGACGTGAATTTTCAAATGTGAACAAGTGGCTCAAAACTTTAAAACTGAAAAATAAAGGCAGTCTGACGGCTGAGCTTCACTTAGTAGCTTTTTTTAACAGGATTTATATAACAAGGCACCAAATTAAAGTATCAATTGAAGGTGATTGAAATATTATTCTCTATTCAGATGCTTATATTTTAGAGTTTGATACTTTGGTATTTAACTAAAATTCACTGAAGTGATTCATGATATTTTTTCTTGTTTGGCAGCTTAATCATCATCTAAAATTCTTGTTGTGGAATTTGACCCAATTTTCCAGAACTTTTTCAAAGACTTTTCCAGGTTTTCCATGAGCGTGTCTTTCCGGTGTATAGCAGCACATTGTAGCACAAAACAAAAGGTCAGATGCTACACTGTGCGCTTCACAGTTGGGATAAAGGGGATGAGTGAATGAGTCACCTAATCTCAGCCGCCTGACGTACCTGTGGACACGACACCCTGCTGACTTCAGAACGTGTCTCTCGTTTGCACTTGTGTTTATGTAAAATACCACTAGCCTGAGGAAATGTGTGTGAGTTCGTTGTATGAAATTAGGCCATAAGATGACATTTTTTACAGCTGTCACCACAATGTGTTCCTCGAGTTTCCGTGTACAGTTAAATGATTACACGCTGAAGACATACCCTCCTCTGGTGCAGAGCTGTCTGCTGAGCTGTCCCCATCTGAACTGCCAGACGCTGTTGCTTTATTCACCTTCTTCTTTGTAGCGTTCTTCTTCTCAGACCCTTTCCCCTGCTTAACCTTCTTTTTGCCTTTTGTACCACCCACAGTCCACTAGACAAAAGAGGGGAAACATTTAGTTTTGGTTCTTTGAGAACTTTTTCAGCTGGTTTTGTTTTTAACATTTTAATTTCTCCCAAACTAAAAATTAAGTCTCTGAGAGCAAAGATTAAGCCTGCAATACCTCATCATCACTATCCGATGTCTCTGAGTCTGTAGAAGCTGCAGGTTTGCCAACTGGCTCATCTTGATCGCCCGAGTCAACCCTCTTCCTCTTCGCCAAAGACAAGAGCTCCTGAAAATGTGAGCATGTCAAAGGTTTCAGCAACCAGGAAAATCAGAGTCACACAAAAGAGAAAAGTTGGGAAAAGGCCTCCTGTCAGAGAAGAGCTGCTCATACTATGTGAGCAAATGTGTCTTGAAGGAAACCCAGTGGACATCTCTAAATACAGGTGCGAAAAACAAACAAACAAACAGAAAAAAAGCATACCTGTACCCACTTCTTTATGAGATACATGTGGCCACATAAATAGAGTCGACAAGAAGCTGACAATTTGCCAAGTTGCACTTTCGTTTCAATATATTTTGTGAGTAAAGAAGCAGAATCCAGTCACACCTTCGGACAACAGGTTTGAGCAGACATTCAATTGTTTTTTGCAGAACTTTGTTTCAGAAACTAGTTTTCACAGGGCCTGAACACGTCAAAACATGATCATATACAAAAGCAAAACGTTCAGCTGAATAATAAAACTCTGAAAAAGTATGCACATATCGCTGAAATGCTTTTCTGCTGTAAAAATGTGATAAATATCATGCAGAGAGGGCCCTTGATACTTGCGCCAATACCTAAGTGACTAGTTCACATTAGACACTTTCTTTGCCCATGTCATTATAGAGTTCTTTTTCTTTTTCCAATTGGTCATGACTACTGAATCAGTTTTAGTGATGATTCCAAGATTTTAGATCAGGGGAAAAAATTAGCACTCATATGAGATCAATTCTCCACATCAGCAGAGCTAAAGTATTGGAATAAATACTTGGAGACACAGTTGAATCCCTGCATCAAACTCATCACCCCAGTAGTCAAATGTTTTCAGTGCTGTAAAAATTTCATCTGCATGGCTGTCTTCATCATCTAAAAAAAAAAAAACACAACTGTGGAACACTAAAAAGCTTTTAATGTAAAACCAACTGAAGATTTGAGCAGTCACAAAAAAACAAGGCTTATTGAACTTATTTTGATTCTTTTAGTCATCTGTTTTTCACCACTTGTGTCTGGGCTGTCTCTGAGGGGCAGCTATGTGGCAGTGTGTACTGTCGGGTAAATGTACATGAGGGTTTAATGATGGTGATCGGAGTTATTGAAGCAGCTGTCTTATACAGTTCTTTAATACTGACTTGGGGAGCTTGTCAGTCAGCTTGCCAATGCTTGTTTGACAACAACACCGAAATAGAACTTCAGCTCTGCGCCCATGACGTCATGCAAGAGATAAGGTTCTTCTGGCTAAATCAAGTGCGACTCCACAACGGCGTCTGTGTGTACAAACATGTCCAGTTCACATTTGATGTGAAAGCTAACAGACAAAATTCCCCAACAGTGCACGACCCGAAGTCCAGCAGCTTGTACTCGAAACCAGTAACAAGGCCCGTGGCGCCTCTTTTTGCGTGGCAACATAATAATACATGATTGCTTGCCGTTGAGTTCTTCTCTCGGAATGTAACCTTTACGTTAGCATAAGTTAGCTGGCTCGTGCTAAGACGTTGTTTTTCTTCACAACCTTTTACACTTTCCTCGGGTCTTTGGTGCCTAACAATAAGATTTTGGATAATCTAAGAATTTATCTAACTGAAAGAAAACAGCGTGTTTACAAGTAAAATAAGCACGAAGTGTAGAAAGATGGGCCCACTTTCAGCTTCTTTAAGCGGGGCCAAACACAGCGCAATCAGCTAGCACGCATTAGCTTCACCTCAAACTGTTGACAACTTAATTTGCGATCCGTTGAAATAAAGTTTGAAAAATGCGCACCTACCTGATCTAAATTGTCGTCGCTAGCACTGTCTTCGGAGTCAGAGTCAATCACGACCCGACCTTTCCGTTTCTTTACATTCACCATGTTTAGCTGCACGGCTAGCCTGCTAGCTACCTCTGTGTCGACTAAATGTTTGAGGCTAGCCGCCGTTGCTACCTAGCTAGTTCGCTCTGCAGTCAACCACACAAAGGCAGTACTGAGCATGCGCGCTAGTATTGATAGCACAGTTGCAGCTAATTTTTATATCTCTGTCTGTGAGACGAAACTCTTGTTTATGCTTGCACCTGTCATATTAATTATCATTAGAGCCTATAAAAAGGAAAATTTTGAGACAGCGTGCAAAGAGATTGACATTTAGCGAGGGGCAGAACTACATAGTGGCAGTGATTGCAGCGGTCAGGACCCAAATCTCTGTTGCACTGAAGCTGCGTTCAAGGCTCACGGAAATTTAACATTTTACTGCTGTAAAGCCGTTACCTCGCCTCATGTGTTTGACCCGCTTCTCTCCAGCATGTTGCTCTGAATGTAGCCTGAACGCAGCACGAGCGCTTCATCTGGATCTTCCGTGCGGACTTTAACGACCTTGGTTTTGCAAATGTGCGTGGTTACACGACCATTTTATGATTTCTATCACGCCGTTACAATGTTTTAAAGACACAACGTGATGTCTTAATCAAACTAAGAACCAAAAACTGATGAAACATACCTACGTCCTGTTTGGTGCATCATGGTGAAAGTAAGTAGCGACGGATTATGCTAACCGTATGGTCACTATTTAGTAAGTGTGTGAGATCCTTAAAATACAGCGTTATATTTTACAAGGTTTGCAACTTTAATATAATTTTTGTTGTGTGACAGTCATGTGTAACGCTTGGACCAGTAAAAGCTTTTCTACTTCCGAACATGTTAATGTAACGCATAATTTATGAACATACCTGATTAGATTTCGTAATTAATTAGACATTTTGTCAATCATCAGGTTTTCAGAAAAGAGACAAATAAATGCATTTGATTGTTATTCACCGGTGAGGAAACTAATTTGGGGAATGAAAAGCAAAAGTCACAAGTCAGACACCCAGTTCATGACTAACGCACAGCCTAACTCATATTTCAAGAGAATAAAAGTAAAGCTAAGAGTCTGCCAAGTAAAAGAGCTAAAAAGTTTAACAATAGATACATTTGATCAGCTATAAAAATCGATGAAGAAGTGATGCATTCAGTCTTGGTAAGCTGACAGTTTCAGCTCAAGCCTGGAAATCAAATACTAATGTAAATGCTTTTCTATGTGTTTCCCAGCTGTAATTAGTCCACATCAGCCAAAGAAATGTCTCTGCCAAAGATCATGCGCCTCCCCTCAGCGAGGCTTCTGAGCTCCATCTATCAGCAGCAGCAGCAGCTTTTCCTCCCCTCCGTCACTCCTCTCACTGTGCCCAAAAGAGCCGTGAATCAAGGTGAATACAGGCGACCCGGAAAGCCCAAAGAAGACAAGTTTCCATGGGAGGACATTAACTTTGAGTTCTCAAAGGGTTTGGAGGGCATAAAGAAACATTCCACACTGCTGACACACGAGGTCTCTGACCGATCTGTCGGTCCAGAAGGCAAAGAGGTCCTCGAGCACATGTTGGAGCAGAACCGGGTGATATGGGAGTTCAGAGGCCCAGAGAGCCTGGAGCAGTGGATCGTCACCTCGGATCGTGAAATAGGAGGCCATAGTGAAGTTTACTTGAAGCTTGGCAAGAACAATAACACCTGTTTTCTGTACGGGACTCTGAACTCTACTCCACCCAGGGATGGAGAAACACGCTACAGTGGCTACTGCACCATGCTCTCAAAACAACTGCGGGTTGGTCAGTTTATATACAGCACACAAGCTTAACATGCAGACTGGTTCCTCTTTCTCCTCTGTGCTTTATTTGCACACATTTGTAATGTAAGAAACACCTGCTCAGGCCCAAAGTCTGCAGAATCTCAGCTCATTTTGAATTTGTATTGGTAGAAATTAGATAACCACCACAGCTGCATTAAAAAGTTAACCTGACTGCTCTTCTCTCCTAGGGTTTATTTGATAGGAAAAAGCACCATGATTGGTCCTATTTCAACACCCTGCATCTGCGTGTGCGCGGCGATGGCCGTACATGGATGATCGTTATTGTACCAGAAACATACTTTTCTCACCAGAAAGATGACTTGTACTGTTATTTCCTGTACACCAGGGGGGGACCCTACTGGCAAGATGTCAAGGTGAGCAAGAATAATGTAAACCTGCTTTAAAAATAAAACAACTGTTCTTTCATTTAAGCTCTGTCTTTACCTGTTGATGTGACCGAAGAAACATGAAGGAATTTGGGAAACTGCACTTCACTTTAAGGAGCTTAGTATTTAATGTGTTTTTTTTAGTCTCGTGAAATGTAAGTAGTCTTTCAAACACTAAGTGTTGTTCATTTACAGATACCTTTCTCCAAGTTTTTCCTTACACATCGTGGAAGGATACAGGACGTTCAGCATCCAGTCTTGCTGGACAAGGTAAAGCAAAGCAAAAGTCACACTGATACGGAAATAAACACATAAATAAACACAGCTTAACCAAGTTAAACTGCTCACCACATTTGTATCATTGACTTATGATATTTGTCACTGAGTATAAAACATTTTTTTGACTTTTGTGCCTCATAATATTTATATTTACTACATCTTTTGGTAATTACAGGTAAACACCATTGGATTTACTGTGGGAGATAAAGCTAATGGTCCCTTCCAGCTGGAGATTGACTTCATTGGCGTCTGCAAAGATAATGCACATACTGAAAAGTTCGCCTACGAGATGTACAAAAGGAATCCAGAGGCTAAAGATTGATTTTGAAGATGAATCTCCACTTAAACACTTTTTAATAAGATACTGAACATCTGGATTCTACTGCTTGTACTGCAAAACTTCACTGACTGCAATTTTTTACTGCAGAACTTGGCTAAAAGCCTGTGGAAGAATGTTTCTGTCCAGTAAAATAAGTAATTGTCAGACTTGAAGGAGTTAAAACACAGTTGAGGCTGGTGACAACAACTATGACAGTTCCAATTAAAGAACATTAATTGAAACCATCATGCTGCACCTTTGCAACAAAGTCAAGCTGTTTATTTCTGTTCAAAGCCCTGTAACGTGACACATCTTTGAGAAAATGTCAAATATGATGTAATAAAATACAAAAGTAACTTTGGTTAAATAATGGAGCATGCAGACAAAGGAATATTTTGCATCGATTTCTTTTATCAGTCCTTCCCAAAAAAAAGTAAAAACAGCTAGTGTATCAATCTTTAAGAACAATAGTTTCAGTTTAAAATGAAGCAAAGCAGGACATTTATTCTTTACACATGAAAATAAATCTGGCAATCAGAGCTAAAAAGTGTTAAATCTCATCTAGAGTCAAGTCTGAAAACACTGCATGCTAGGTTAGAGAGAAGCTGAAAATGTGAGCTTGTCCACTTTCCTAAAGTGACAGAAACGAGTGTGTCGGCTGCAGACAACAAAATATTTACAATGAAACAACAAGCTTTACAAACGTCTACAAACAAGCGTAACATTTTTACAACATGACAAGGCCTCTTCTTGCTCCCAGCATATTCTCCTTCTTCTGCTTCCTGTCTTCATTGCGTTTTGCTCTCCTGTCATCCCTTCAATAAAAAACATAAATGACCATAAGAGACCAATGTTTTGAGAGTAAATAGTTATTAAGGATGAATCAGTATCAGCTTGTTTGTGCTGTTTTTAGAAGTACCTTGTCTGGACTTGATGCTGTTTGTAATTTTTCTGATGCGAGCTCACTGAGATCAGTGACTTGTTTCCTGCTGTGTTTTCTTTAGTCTCTCCGAACGGCTTCAGTTTACCTATAAAAAGTATAAAGCATTGTACATTTGTTTGTATTCCTGCATACACATTCATACTGTGTGGAAGTGAAACAGAAAATGAAAAAAGGTTTTGTACCTGTGTGAGGCTTGTAGGTGAGGGGACGAGACAGACTCGCCTTCAGATCAAAGTTTGGCTTCTTTTGTGTTCCTGGGGTTGTTGAAGTACTTGTGTTGCCAGTGAAAACAAATGTTCCTTTGGGATG
Source organism: Acanthurus lineatus (assembly GCA_029814665.1). Taxonomy (NCBI): domain Eukaryota; kingdom Metazoa; phylum Chordata; class Actinopteri; order Acanthuriformes; family Acanthuridae; genus Acanthurus; species Acanthurus lineatus. The sequence continues at coordinate 7,473,080 of JAPZDV010000007.1, read as the reverse complement.
GAGAACATATACAATTAAAAAAACAATCACTTACTCTAATCGGGTATCGATTGGCATATTCCAATATCCTTCTATTTTGTTAAAAAGGTAAAAGTACCTGGAGTTTTTGTGGCAGAGAAAGTTGAAGTCTTGACATTGGTGGGCTGTCCTCCATCAGTGGCCTGTTTTTGTGGCGTGCTTGAGGTCATGGAGAGTGACTTGCGTGCCGGCGTCTTCACCATAGACCTTTTATACTCGTTATCATGAGTGGCTTCTGAGAACCTGCAGTGAATACAACATGCACAGTGACATTCAGAAGCATTACGGCTGGGGATTTGGACAAAATAAAACATCAGGATATATGTGGCCAAATACCTCCATCAATATGATAACAATACTTTAGGGATGACTATTGGTCCTTTCACAAAATATTTTCGCAATGAGATTTTTGATCATTGATTGCTTTTGTGGATGAAGGAAAATATTTATAAAAGCTCAAACACTGGTAAGTTGAGAAAAATTACATCTCTTTTGCTGTAAGGCAGCATTTGAAACCAGGTACTGTTAAATATCAAACCCTACATTCAACTCTTTCTAAGACATTTCCAAGTTGTTGCTTTTGCAATATTGGAACATTGAAAATAAAAGAAAATTAAATATGGCATCTGAGTGTGAAATGAAGATACAAAGATTTAGTTAAAAGATTTACACTGAGTTATCTTGATTAAAAGGATCTTTTTTCTGTTGACCAAGAAACAATATGTCCATACCAGACTAACTGAAAGGTCCAAAACTTCATGAGCAATGACTAGACACTTGCTGAGGTTCCTGGTAGTGTTAAGAGTATTAAGGTATTGAAATGAATTGTCTCAACACACACCAGAGGAAGCAAAAGTGACTCACCGAACATTGATCCTGCGAGTGGAGAGGACAGACGGTCTAAACGGAGCATCTGCCTTCTCAGCTGGTTTATTCGGTGGAGCTTTGCTGGCTGAAAGCAAAGTGTTTCTGCGTTTGTTCTCAGCTGTTTTCTTATTTGCCAGAACAGGGCTGAACAGGGAAGCACGATTTGCCTTCTGTGGAATACATAAATACAGGTCATCAACTTCACTGCTGTCAGTCAAGCAGTTAATATACAACTTAACTATAGCGTCGATACAATTATGGATGTTTAGCAGGTGGTGAGACTTACCACTCGAGCTGTGCAATCAGCTTGCTGCAGTTTAACTTTGTCTGCAAGATTCTGAAAACACAACACTCGATGTAAATTTAAATATCAACCAAAATATAGGGTTCACTAACATATATGTAACATTTAAAATGTTCTTGATAAAGTAAGACAACTGTTTTAAGGGTTTTGAGTACCTTCAGTTCTTTAACTGAACTTCTGTAGGACTCGATCTGCTTGGTCTTTCGCTGCATATAGGAATCAATGGACTCCATCTTGTTAAAATGCGCCTCGTGGAGTTTTTTGAAGTCTACAAAAGTGGCATAATTGACAATAAAATAATGAGTCTGTAAGGAAAATAACAAAGACCAACAAAAAACAAAACATTCAAATGATCAAAAAATAAACTTAACAAAACACAGAACTTACTGGGAGTGACAGGCTTCAACAACAGCTTGTTATTCTGCTGGCGTCCTTGGTAACGAGGGATTTTACCAGCTCTGGACACTTGTTCTGCACATTCAGTTAAAATTTATGTGAGAATTCATGTGTGATCATGACTTTATGTTGAAGTAAAGAAAAGTCGAGTCAAGAAAAACAGAAAGACAACAGCAACTCACTAAACTCCAGAATGAAAAGACAATTCAAAGCAGAATAAATTAATCATCTTATCAAACCACTGACCTGCATCTCCATGCGCAGGTGCTTCATCCTTAATGTCAGGCTGCTGCTCACTGATAATTGCCTTTTTTTCAGGTTTATCAGAATCCT
>JAPZDV010000007.1:7401792-7446561 GCA_029814665.1 Acanthurus lineatus | reverse complement strand
TTCACATGTGTTACAATAAGTAGGTCAGTGATAACGTCCACGAATAAGCAGCACATTTCCACATACGAACCTTCTTGTATTTCTTGTTTTCATGCATGTATGTAATGGTGTCCTGGAGGTCTTGAACACTGAGCTGCAGAAAGAGAAAGAGCACAAAAATGATTTTAATGTGACAGTTTTAAAAAGGGTAAAACCTACACAATCATCCTGATGAAACGTATATACAGACATATAAATAAACATTCTCATGTTCATCACGTTTCATGTTTTTGTTAGCATGTGAGTTTACCAATTAGTGCTTAATAAGTGTGGCTCAGGCTAACAATTAATCCCGAGGGGGATGTGAATGTCTGTACCAGTTTTCATGCCAATAAATTTAATAATTGAGACATTTTATTAAAAAAAACAAAAACAAAAATAAAATGTCAACCTCATGACAGCGCTAAATAAAAAGTCAGATGATGAGCAAAGCCAGCAAATTTGTCCTCTAATGAGTGTGTCTTTACAAAAACTTAATCACAAGCTTAAAAAAAAGTTTTAAACATATTTCAGTGTTGATCAAAGTGAGACAGATGGTTCTGTATTAAATTCTGATTAATTTCTGAAAGTAAAGTGTTGAAAAAAGATCTTTTGGTATCAAAGATTGTCTTGGTTTCTTACCGACCCAAGTTCATGATAAAAAAACTGAAAGCTATAATGCTTTTAAGCATGTGACTGTTCATCTTTGACTGTTCATGTGTCATCCTCCGTCCCGTCACTTCTAATCCTGTTTCATTGTTTCCATATAAAAATTATGTAAATAAAATAAAAGACACATGACTGATCTTGTGTTAATCATCTGACAAAACAAGTTTTTTTCAGGGTTTAAAACTAGTCTACAGTGCGCGGTGCAGCAGGTTCAAGCGCAAACATTTGCAAGAGCAGAAAGTTAAAAAACTGCTTACATCATCATTAGGAAAGGCCAGAATACCAGGCGCTCCGTGGTCAGTGAAGTACACAAACACGTGATCGTTAGGACCGCTGCCATGAAAAAAAAAAAAAAAGAGCAAAGTTGGCAAACGAATCTTGACAAACCAGATTTTGTGTTTTTGTCACATCTGCTGTCTTCTTTTTTAAGAGCTTCATTTGTTTTAATTCTCTCACTTGCCTCTTCAACACTTTTCCGGAGCCATCTTTGGCTTTTGAGGAATCGCCCTTCAGCACTGCCAGGAAGTTTTGAGGGGTCACATCCTGCAGGGAAACAGCCGGTCAGGAGTCAGAAAAGTTTGCTTTAAACACATCTGTTCAGATGTCAAGAGCTCTGCAAAACGTTTATGCGAGAGCTTTAATTTGCACTTTTGTATAAATATTTGCACTCACTTCCCCGGTGTAATCTTTAGGAACTCCTTTGTACACGTCCGAGCCGTTGGGCCTGTTGATCAATATCCCGGGCGTGGGGTTTCTGGAAACAAAAATATGACTTAGATTTTCATAGGGAAGTGCAAATGGCTGACAAAACAGTTCTGGCATGATGACAGGGACGATGCATGATTCACAGATCAGGTGACAGCTCGACAGCACAGCAGGTTTTTTTCTGTTTTTACTGCAGAACCACTTTCTGTGACTCTTGTCAACAAAGACTCTGATCTTTAAGAAACCGCACTGTTACAATATTTAATGTAGAGCAGAAACTGTGTCTCATGTGACTATAAACACAATGTGTTTGAGTTTTAGACACTTTAAAGATGCCCGCCTGGTTTTTGTTCTTGTGTGAAATCAAACAAGCTGTACTTTTGCCTGTGTGAGTTGAATACAAGTTAGTTATTAACCAGAGATACAATAAAAGCATAAAATCGGGTCAGTCACATTAAAGAATGACATAAAACAACAATTATTGCATAACTTCCTTCTGAAGCTTGACATACAATATGTGGACGTATGTCACATGGAAATATCGGCCAACGTTGAGGTGTGCAGACAGTTAATAAAAGCAGAACAGCTAAATTCCTCAGCTTTTCATTGGTTACTACTGTTAAATTAACCTGAAGAGGAAAAACTCTGCAGCCTCTCTTTTTCTACACACACACACAAACACAGATTCCCCTCTGAAAATACATTTCTTTTGTTCATCTCTAATTGAAAGTAATTTAACACCAATTCTTGCCTCTCCATTTTAAGGAAGAGTGAAAACCTTTGGGTTTTCCACCGCTGGTCAGACTAAAAAAGGCATTTAAAGCGGTCAAGTTTGAATCTGTCAGTTAGTTTTTCGATTACAAGCTACTGAAAAATAGCCATTAGAAACTGTCAGTGAAGTAAATGCTGAAAATTAATGTCAGCTGCAGCTTCAGTTAGTGATTTAGAGACAGTCTGCATTCCCTCATCCTTTTTTTTTTTATTTTTAACTTGAACAGATATTAAAGCAGATATTTATAATACAGAAAAAGTTTAGGCTCATAAAACACAACAGCAAACTGACACATAAACTCATTCTGGTAAACACTGACTGTAATGAGACGGACAGTCATTACTGTCCACCTCTGCTGTGTCTTACTGTAAACCAGAGTGTGTAAAAGCCATCCTGACTCTGACTGAAACAGGCAGATCTGCTTTCACTACAGCTCATCTGCCCGAGCATCATGTCAGTAATATAACTCCAAGTCAAAGATCTGAGGGAGCACTAAAATTAGTTCCTTGTGACTCCTCTCAGTGGGTCTCTGACTGCTCGTTAATGCTGTCTGCCTGCCAGACGACGCGCAGGGCCGACATGCCACAGTGACACGACAAATACCAACGAGTGTGTGTTTATTCTGTAGTTTAAAAATTATCTTTTCATCATCAACAAATCTGTATATTTCTTTTCTAACTGTGTGCTGATTTAAAATGGCAAAAGTATCGATCACAGTTTCCTGAAGTCAAACCATCAATCTGCTTCACAGCTGTACAGATGTGATTGGATTCAGTGCTTCTGTCGATCCAACAACTCCGACGGAGTGACTGATCTTATCTCTAGTGGATTACGTCACATCAGCTTCATGAGTCCTATTCATCGAGTTAAACTTTCACAAATCAAATCAGCAATTTAAGCTTATAAACATATTATTTTTGAACCACCACCAAGTTGTTCATGAAAGATAATGTGTGTCTATCTAACTAATGAAAAGATTTATTGTTTCAGCTCTTCTTACAGGTAAGCAGATAATATAAGAAAAGCTGAAAAGTTTCAACAGATGTTTTCTCATGATATGACACTATTATTAGCTCATTATCGTTTTCATCAACCCTTGTGTTTAGTTCAAAGCACCTCAAAACAAACACTGCAGCGTGGAGGGTTTAACATGTATACAGCATGTTAAAAACAAGCAAACTAAGTGATAATAATCTTACAATTCTACCTTAAATGAAACATGCAATAAAGCATGAATAACAGCTTTTAAACTGAGCTATTACACATGTGTGACAGTGTTTTTGTAGAACTGAGGCTGACCTTCATTTGCATTTTCTGCTAACCTGCATTTAGGGGAAGATGAGAGGTCAGAAAATAAACTGCAGTGGGCTTTTTTTGATCACACATTTGGGGGAAAGAAGAAGTCTGCATCACAAAGATATGCACAGAAAAAGTGTCGACTCACTCCTCGCTCATTGCCAAGTCGTCGTACATCATCACCACAATCTGCTCGTCCGGGATGCCATTTTTGCGGACAATCTGGTAGGCATGGCACGCATCAGCCTGCGGGCGGAGAGCACATTAAATTTGATCAGTCTGATGCATATTGCAAGGGGCTGGAAAAGCCCTGGAGAGCATGCATTTGGAGGAGGAAATGAATTATCTGGAGGAGGGGGGTAAAGTGGATCTTATCGTAAACCATTACAAGGGAAAACAACTGAGTCACGCACAGTTTGCACTTGATAAGGTGACGCTTTCGTGCGGTTTCACCGTTTCTACGTCTCACCTGGTGCCTGTAGTTGTACCATCCATTGGACCCAGCTACGATGACCACCCAGTGTTTCCCATTTTCTGGGTCCTCCTGGGTCGGAAAAGCGTTCACCAGCCCGAGACTGAGGCCGAGCAGGGCGAAGAAGAAGAAGGCTGCCTTAGACATGTCCTCGCCTTATGAAGGAGTCCTGTATGGATGACAGGGATAGTTTTAAAACTCTTCTTACTAAATTACCTCGTTGAATAAAAAAAATGCTGATGTTTGTTGGCAACAAACAACAGCAGGTAAGCGAGAGAGAAAAAAAAACAACACAAACATGCCACCTGACTGCCTGTTTATCACATGATGACATCCAATTCTCGGAATCTAGCTAGCTAGTTGGTAGCTAAACAAGCTAATGAAAGAAAAACATATAAAAAGAAGCCATAAAAATCTGAGCGCTGTTAAAAATATATATTATAAATACAATTCATATTAAAAAACAAGAAAAGGTGTTGTTTATTTGTTACCTTTTCTCTGCTGTGGTGAGCGAAGGAGGCAACCGGGGAGCAGCTAAGTGAACATAGTGGAAGTCAATGGGACATTTATACGTGACGTCGGGAAAAACACTTGATAGGAATTCTCCCTCAGCAGCCAATCAGAGGGCTCGGGGGGCGGGACTTCACTGTCAACAGTCATGTGCTCGATGGGCAGCAACATGTTTGATCCTATCTGTTTTCCCAAGTAAACCAACGAGATTTACAGTGGATCATCACTACTGAGATAAAAAAAAACACATTTTTTTAAACAATAAACGTTGGGGGTTTACTTCAAAGGCAACTTTATATCTGAACCAGTTTTTAAAAATAAATGTAACTGACTGTTTTTAGACCCTTAAATACACTAAATTCAGACAAAACAGCAAAGACACTCAGTAATTATGACAGGGAAATGTCATAAAAACAACCAAAAATCCTCTTCAATAGAAATAACTATAACATTTTTCTACATCTTGAGAGAAAAAAAGAATAATACAGTATGCATGACTTCCACCTGAGAGAAAACACAACTTATTCTACCTTGTTAAATCATTTTAACATAAAAAAGAGAATAGTTTGTCTATAGATCATACTGTTTAAAGTGCATTTGGTGTCTATTTTGTTGTTGAATGTAGGATGAGATGATTCCATAATACGATTGAGCACTTTTAACTTCAACATTTATAAAAAATGAAGTAAAATTTTTAGGGTAAAACTCTCATTTTTAAGGAGTGACTGATTGCCTGACAGAAACTGCCTTTGAGCGTGTAGCTTTTAGAGTAAATTAAACAAGATCTGGATCATCATACAAAGTCATGCAATCATATAAAACAGTAAGAAATTACTATATGCACTGTACTTTTGATATACTCTGTATAATAGTTTTCATAACCATTTAAAATAAATCATAAATTAACAAGCATTTATAAGTTACCTTGTACTTATTTACTACATTTGCTAAATTTCAATTTCCTTAATGAGGGTTGTTAAAAAAGGTATTTGTAAAGCAAAGTATTAGTATATCTGGTATTAAAGTGTAATGAACTCTGGTAATGGGATTGTGTGAGCTTGGATTTATTTATTAAACAGTTAATAAAGTTTAAATCACAGGATTTAATAAAAGAAAAATGTACTTAAATAGTTTTTGAAACAGACAGGTTAGACAGTTGGATGAAATAAATGTCATTTCTCAGACTTACAGCTTTAACACACAGACGTTGTGTGGCACTAATTTTGCGGCCTGTTACACAATGTTTTAATTGTGTTTTAAAACTGGCACAATAAAGATGTCATATGATTCGTTTTATTCAATGTGCCATAAAAAATATTATAAACCACAGCAGGTGACCCATAAAATCCCCTCCCATCACTGCACCTGCAAATCACAAGATCAATCTGAAAATCTGTCACTCATGCAACATTTTTTTGTATATGCTGATGAATGAGCTTATTGTGCAGCGACAGGCACTTTTTATTTAGTCTGATTCCATAAATGATATCAAAATTTGATAAAATGAAAAAAATAAACACTCAGAGGAGGCACGTTAAAGATGTCAGCAATAAATCAAACTTTTATTTCTCCATATAGAAAAGAATTAAGTTAAATAGTGAAACAGTCCATCAAAAATTCGGCATCTTGTTTTCAACCAATGGTCCTTAATACATTAACCTTTGTCCCAAAATCAAAGAAAAAGAAGATGTAACAAAATGTAAATACCATATTCACAGTAATAAATATTGAAAACAAAATCTTTTATACATTGACATTATATATATATATTTGTGTAAATATATATATAGATATAATCATATACAGTAAAAAGTTATTTTCAAGTTTATTAAACATAAAATAGTAAAATAAAAATGGCTGAAAACAGAATGACGATTGCATTTTTTTTTTAAATTTCCAAGGCATCGGTAACCATGGCCATTCAGAGTCTGTAATAAATAAAATGTGATATTATCTTAAGAGTGTAGTGCATCACTGTAAATAAAAAAAAAAAATTATAGTGCAAGTTTTTTTTTTTTCTTCGCGCAAAGTAATCTTGCAAATTTCAAAGTAATCCAAAAAAGGAATGACAACAATGAAACAGAGAGTTTTGTTGAGCACAGCACCGTCTGACTTCAGTCTGCTCTGCACCGCAACTTTCTCTGCAGTCTTGGCAGCGAAAAAACAAACAAACAAACAAACAAACAAACGAAAAAGCTTTCACGTGTATGAAACCATGGCAGATATTCAATACCAGGCTTATTTTGGCAAATTATTTAAAGACAATCAAACCACAAAAAAAAACTCCACACGCTCTTTTACACTCAGCTGTCAGAACTGCCAACAAAATAGTCGATGAAATGCATAGAAATTAATTACCAGTAGCAAGAACTAACTTAACTTAAGGGTTGTTTACTGTCATGCAGCATTTATGAGACGCAAAGCAAGGCAGATACTGTGGGTGTGTGTGTCGATGCAGTAAAGGATCTTGGATGAATCTATACTCTGCCTCTGCTTGCACTTTTCCCTGGCTTCCTTTCCCCCTCAGCGATGAGGAACAGGGGAGGGGGGAGAGCTCCCATTTCCTGTTTGTCTGCAGGTTCCTGCGTCCTGCTGAAAGCCAGGGAGGTCTGGCTTCGTCTTCACACAGGTGTGTATGTGTGCATGTGTGTGTGTGCGTGTGTGTACATGTGTGTGTGTGTGCTTGCTTGTCTCAAACCTCTGCACCCAATTCAATGACCCCAGTCTCAATAATGGGAACTAGCTTATCTTCCACCTGTACCAGCAGGATGGTCTTGTCGATATGGGAGCGACTGGCTGGGTCACGGCTACAAGGCACCCACCGGTGAATCACCTGCAGGGGGCAACAGAGGACGCAGCACCCAATCAGATTAATGACGCATTTATTACAAAGCAAGTAGGCCACAGAGGGTGTCGCGGCCAAAGATTAGGACTCGTGTAACAATAAGATAATCATAGATATCATAATCGAAATCATATTTATCGCATAGGAGGTCAGAGTTTGTGTGTGTGTGTGTGTGTGATAAAGACTCACATGTCCTTCCATGCCCTCTAAGGGGCTCCAGTCCCTCCAGCAGGTCCGTCCTGCCCTCAGTCTGATCGTCTCGTCAGGCCACTGCAGCTCCTTACGCTTCGATAAGTTGATGTTCTCCAGCACGTGACTGACGTCCACAATCTGAGCGACACCACAGAAGCACAAGAACAACATTTATGTCACAGTGAGACATGAAAATAGTCATGAAAATACATCAACAAGTTTAAATTCAGAGGCGGAGACACAAGTGAAGGAGAATCATCCATTAGCATCAGTGCTCTTTAAGTAATTTTTTCTTCTTTTTTTTCTTAATTTGTCAGCTTAGAGTAATTAGTGGCAAGAGAAACTGAGGGTGAGAGAGAGATGACATGCACTTGAGCCCCGTAACAGAGTGAAAGTTCTGCTTCTTGCAAAAAAAAAGGAGCATTTCAGTATTAATGTAATTATAGTTTTAGCAGAGGATGACATGCTCTAAAATTCTATAAACGGACTTTTTCTAAATTATACGTCTCACAAGGCTTAAAGTCCATTGTCATGCTGGAGAGTCTGTGGAGCTCAACTTGAGCTAAATGCTAACATCAGCATGCTAAAATGCTGACACTGATGGCATGTTGATGTTTAGAAAGTGCTATGATAACCATGTTCACAGAGTCAGTTTAGTGTGTCAGTCAACAGCTGAGTGTGATGAAAATCATGTGATAGACCTTACAGATATTAACCATAATGTTATAAATAAAATGAAATTGTGACCTCATGGTGGCGCTAGATTGAAAGACAGATGATCACTCGTGTCAGTAAGAGACATCAGCCAGATACCATCTTATTAATTTGTGTGTTCTGTTTGTTGATGTAGATTCATGTTTGACACTGAAACTGCTAAAGTTCACGTGCTAACGGTGCTAACAGTGCTAATGGTGCTAACGGTGCTAACAGTCTTTACTTCATCCCAGGCTGTTTTCACACACAAACCTGAACTCTGTAGGAGATATCATCTCTGCGCACGGTGGAGACGGTGGGGTTGTGCTGTTGCGGGTGGTGATGATGGTGATGATGCTGGCTGAGGGGATCGGTCACGGTGCTGCATAGGCCGTCGTTGCCCAGGAGACCCACGAGGGTGTGGCGCTTGCAGGGAGGGATGCTGTGGCTGGAGAGGGAGGCGGAGGGGCCGGCGGGGTCGGAGGTGGAGCCGAGCCGGAGCTGCAGGGAGGTGGGCAGCGTGCGCAGAGACAGCTGGCTGGTGGAGGAGCGTCGGCAGGGCTCCAGGCCTGTGGTGGAGGTGCGCAGGGAGGAGTGGCGGCTGCTGCTGTAGCGGTAGGAGGATGATTGGCTGGCGACAGAGGCTCGGGCAGGTGAGTGGCGAACCAAACCCAACTGGACAGACTGGGAGCTCTGACTGGTGCCTGAACACAGGGAGGGGTCATGCAAAGAGGGTGTCAAACTAAAGGACTATTCCAGTGATTAGTTGGAGCAATTTCACAAGTTTTAAAAAAGAATTGTCTAATATGATGGAGTGGAGGACAACATACCCTGGATTTTAGTCTCTAGTATAGGATAAGCTCCTAAAACAATACATTTCCCATAATGCAGCTTAATAGTGTTTTTAACTAAACCCGTCCTGTATGTGAAATACCCACAACTACAACCAAAGAGAAACCTGACATCTTCTTCCTTCCTCCAAAGTTACAGAATACAAAATTAAACTGTTTTTGCAGGCTGACAAACACTAAACATGACAACTAAACCAACTTTTAAGTTTAAATCCTTTTAATGAAAGAACAATATTGGATTTGCCTCTAAGAGTCACTAAGTTTATGTAGATTAAAAAAAATTTCAATCTTCAAAATGAAAAATAATCAAATTTAAGTTATTTTTTAAGGGTGAATTTGGTTAAATTTAAAGCAATACTGAGTTTAACAAAACTCAAACATGAGTTCATCATAGAGAGAGTTGATGGTGCAGCGTTTTCTAACCTAGAGTGTGTGGCTGGTATGAGTGGGAGGGGGCAGAGGTCCCACCCTGTGACACTGAGCTCTGCTGGGAGTCGCCCCCTGTCCCATTCCCGCTGCCACAGGACAACCCCCCCGCGTCTGAATCCTCGATATTCCCTCCGCTGTTGCAGCCAGCGCCGCAGCCTTTCCTCAGCCTGTCAAAAGCACATTTGAACGATGAGCAGAGACACAAACAGAGAGCAAAACATTAACAGGTCACACAGCGGCAGTTTGAAAATATTACTTTTTACGACCAGGCCAAACTACAGGCAGCAACAAACCTGTGCCAGGTGCTGACAACAAAGTTTCGGATGTTTCCGATGCTGATAGGGCCTCCGAGGATGTGTCCGAGCTGGGGGTGCGAGTTGCAGTATGAGGTGGTCAGCGGCGATACATAGATGGGATACCCGATGGGCTGATCGCAGGACGAATTGATCATGTTTCTCAGAGCCTGCTTGGCGTTCTGGATGCTCCCTCGCTCCGGGTTTCTGTTTCTCAGGAACACCAGCTCCTGCTGCTGTCCTGCCCAAAGGCCTCGCACACATTCCTTATTAACCTGCAGCGCGAGGGGGTTTCCCGATAAGCACAGCGTGTTAGAAACAGCGATCAAGGAATCAAAGACTGATTTAAATGTGTTGCAGTTCTCACCTTGATGACGCGGAAGCTGAGGTATCGTCGATTGAGCATGATGATTTTGTACTCGTTGGTTCCTTCGTCGAGGACGTGGCGCAGGGCGAGGAGGGACGGGGCGTTGGACAGCACGGCGCTCCTCCAGGCTGGGTCGCCCTCGTGAGCGATGACCAGGTTCTGCTGGTGGGAGGAGATGGCTTCGAAGAGAACGGCCGGCTCGTCGTACTCATCGGGGGACGTGAAGTGGTCCTGAAAGAACAAGCGCAACATTTTCTTACAGAGCAGATTCGACCCCGAGAATGAGGTCAAAGGCGGTTTCCAGGCGTCTCACCTGGTGTAACTTAAGAGACATTCGGATCCCAGGCACCACGACTTTCCGGAGCAGTTCCATGTCTGCGAAGATCCACTCGTCTCGCACCGAGGAGATGCGGAAATCTCCCTTAAATAATGCATGAAGTCCATAAAGGAAAGACTCCAGATTGCTGTGATGGAAAGAAAAGGTGGAGGACATTTAGTTTAGTCAAAACTCATCAGATTTTTAAAACAATCCAGAGTACAAACAGAGAAAGAAAAGAAAAGAAAATGTATTTGCATGCATGGATGTATAGCTCAGCATGTGTCACTCAGTCATTAGCATGTTATTAAAGATGAACTCATTATAATAAAGATGATTAATTGACCTGGACATATGATGGGCTGCTGTTCCCAGAGCTCTTCTCCCCAGCACACACAGGCCGAAGCAGAGCAGCACCAGCGCCGAGTCTTTCTCACTGTCCAGAGGCTGCAGACAGCACAGAGCAGTGAGTTTCATGACGCTCAAACCCCATTCAAAGCTAACTTTTACCTAAAAATGGTGACGGTATCATGGACGTGCAGTTTCCCAGCGTTACCTTGGCCCTCCTGGAGTTGCAGTACTGGATCCAGCCCAGGTAGACGCCACAGAAACTGTCCCTGGAGATGCCTGCCAGTCGATGGTCGTAGTCCTCGTCGATGTTGGGGTTGAAGGTGGGGTCCAGGTCGACGTAGTTCTTCTCCCCACATCCCCTCAGGCCCTCTTTCATGGTCTCATTAGCCAGCCATTCCTCCAGTTTGGGCGAAGCGATAACATAGTAGATGATCCCCTGAAACCAGGAAGGGATGATGCATTTAGGTGTTATAATAATTATATTTATTGTTCTTTTTAAACAGTACGACTCGAGCCCACTGACCTTGACGTAGTAGGTGGTCAGGATGCGTCGCAGATCGAACACCTGCAGCATGGAGGCGGCGCTGTTATCGGTGATGCTGTAGCCCTCCAGCACGTATTTGGTGACCAGCACCTCCCAGGCCAGCCAGCGCTGTCCGAAGGCAGCATTAAAGGACAGGATGTAAGGGAGGTGGCCCGGCTCGCAGCAACAGCAGCCCTCATCTTCCTCCACCCCCTCGGTGATGGCTTCCACTTCCCTCTGCTGACAGTAAGTTCCTGTGGAGGGAAATTTCAACAGTTTCATAAAGACACAATAAAATAAGACATGACAAAAGTGATATCAAAACTTGTTTGAGGGCTGAAGGTTTTTCCTGTTAATTACAATTATGATATCTGGATTTTTTGAGGGAAAATCCCACCAAGTATTTTTCTAACAGACTCATCTTACGTAGATAATGCGGTTTAATACCACTGTTGATACACAGAAACACCTTATGCTATAAAAAAACATGATATTTTCAGCAGTGATGGTAAAAAAAAGTTGCTGACAGGCTGTTGAGGAGTCTCATGCTCTGAGAATTGCTTCCTTTTCTGTGAAAAGGTCACAGCGTGTCACATGCGCTTGTTTTCAGCAGAAAACTACTGGCTGATGCTGTTGTGCTGATAAAGCATGAACAGGTGTGTTTAACAGGAAGATAAGCGTGTCTGGGCTGGAGTGAAGGAATGCTCATGACAGAAAACAGAAAAGCAGCTGGTGAATGTTCCTCATTCTTTTTCTCAATGAGGGAGTTTTACTGGGGGGGGGGGGTGTTTAACCTGCTTGGAAAAACAGGTGGTTTGAGTTTCATTAAATCTGTACAAATATGATCAGAAGAAAGAAGTTGGGTCTGGAAAAAAAAGCATAATGACTTGATTTTCAAAAACTTGTAAGCTGTTAACCAAAACCACAAATATCAGAGGCTGACGGACCAAACTTGATCCGTTATAACACACAGGAAATGTTTATGAAGTTGACACTTATTTATCATTAAATTCACACTGACTGTACCACACAAACTGGTTGTTACGGAAAGATAGTTAATATTAAAATCAATAACTGCTAGCTGTAGCTGTTAACTTGCCAGCTGAACAACTAAAAATGCTAACATTAGCTTGCTAATATGCCCAGTTTGGAGTCAAAGACTTAATGGGATTCAACGTAACACTGAATAAAACAGATGTTGCTTCATGTGTGTAGAAATAAAATTTAAACAAGCAAGAAATGCTTCATGCTTAAGAGATGATAGTTTATTTTATTGTTTATTTTTCACCCTCCAACTGTTATTTTAGCTTCACTTGTGATGCTACAGTGACTTCTTGTTTACTTAGTTGATCACTTTCTGATTGGACGGTGCTACAGGTGTTTCCTTGAAACAAATTTATATTTTACTTAAGTCTTTACTCAGTTACTAAGTACCTAGCTAGCTTTTAGGCTTTTACTAAGAACATTGGAAGGAGACAAACTTAGTGAATGTTTTATGAAAATATATTTTGCAAAACCAGATTATTACTCGTCTTGCTTGTCAACACCTACAACCCTGATTGTTTTAGCGTTTAATGTAACATAATCAAGTTTATTTTAACCAAACGAGCGGCACATTTGTTCTCATGTTCTTCTCTCTGTGGACCTTCTCACCTCTGAACTCCAGCCCTCGGAGCTGAAAGGTCACCAGGCCGTTGCCGATCTCGATGAGGTGAACCAGCGCGTTCAGGTAGTCAGAGGCCAGGATGAAACAATCGCCGGTGCTGAAGTTTCCCCATCGGCCCAGAAGAAGATCTCCACACAGGCTGTGCTGCAGCGAGCGGGTTAGGTGTTCATAGAAGATGGAGTTCAAATTATTGTCATCGGAGCCTGGGGAGGTGAAGAAAGATGAAAAAAAATAAAAGAAAGGCAGATTAGTTTCATGTTTAGCCGCTGATATCACTGGAATAGAAGGAGGATTAAAGCAGTTTCTTATTTAAACACACTTCTTCTGTTACACTGAATCACACTGTGTGACTTAGATAAGAGCACAGTTGCTCCCAGTTTGCTTTAACTAAATTTTGCTGTCAGAGATAACTTGTTCCCCGGAGAAAATGAGGAATTTCAAACTAAAGAAGAGTAACAAAGTAGAGGAACAGTTGGATTTGATGCCAAAATAAACTTTAAAGAAAAAAATTAACTCGTAAAGCTGAATTTCGGTCTCTCACCTGGATTTCTGTCCAGCTGAGAGGCCAGTCGAGTGTTGGAGTGATCGACCCTCTTTGTGCTGCGAACAGAGAGGATTGTCAACACGTTTCACACATGTAGTCACAGAAATAGAATTAGAGTAATTTAAATGATGTTTCCATACTTGTAGTCTCTCTCCCAGAACTTGACGGGACGGACGTAGGAGGTTATGAAGATGGCACTGCCCAGGAAGGGGTTGAGTGGAGTGGAGAAGACTGCTGAGACGACAGCCTGAACAAACAGCATGGCAGAGTCTGGAGGGGCTCAGGTCAAAGATCATGTGAGAAATATGTCTGATTTGTTAATATATACCGTCTAATTTCCAGCTAGTTCAATAAAAAATCCCATATTTAACACAAAATGGTGTCTAATTTTTTTGTAAAAACTCATTTCCATACATGAGGGGAACGACATTACAAAGGCATCTGAAACAACATCAATCAAAACATTACGGGCGTCACAAAAGTAGAATTTACAGCCGGACTGCAGAGGTGCAGGTCTACGTAAAAACCAGGTGAGTCAGTGTTTGTGCTGATAAAAGACGGCATTGAAAGGATACGAGGCACAGCAAAGGGCTGAGCAAAGGCGTGGAAGGCCGAGCCCCATGTGATCTGCCAGGGGGCGATGTAGGTGTAGACAAAGTGCAGCTTGTAGAACAGCTCCCACATCTGTAAAAACACACACAAAAAAAAAACAAAATAAGCTAAAAAAAATTAAAAATAAACATCAAAAATGAAATGCAGTGAACCTCAGCACAGGTAACTGCATATAAATCCTCTGATTGCGTAATAAAAGTACTGTTCTACTTTGCCCTGACGAGCACAAACACAGGTAGGCAGGATGAGTCATTCTTGCTGAATTATAATAATTCCAACATTTTTAGAGGACACTGAACGTATGCAGGACGTCTCCTGTGCAGAACTCATCGTATATTCCGCTCACCTTGCTGAAGACGATGGACATGAGGAACAGGTCGAGCAGCAGCGTCTCGGACAGATGGCGGTAGTCGAAGGTGAAGAAGAGCACGGTGAAGAGGATGGTCACGTACTGGTAAGTAGGGCTGCTGTAAGAGGAGCGAAGCAGCTTCAGGCCGGCCACTGTGATCATCAGAGCGCCGACCCTGCACGACATTTTGAACGACAGCAGTGAGTGAGTGTCACCTGCGTCACAATGAAACAGTTAAAGCATACAGATTCTGTTCCAGGCTTTTCCAAACTATCAGTTCAGGTGGGATTTTAATATTTTTGGACATGCACTTATTTGCTTTCTTGATGAG
The DNA here is from genome assembly GCA_029814665.1 of Acanthurus lineatus. NCBI lineage: Eukaryota > Metazoa > Chordata > Actinopteri > Acanthuriformes > Acanthuridae > Acanthurus > Acanthurus lineatus. Next base: position 7,431,757 of record JAPZDV010000007.1, on the reverse strand, counting down.
AGTTAGATAAGAAGAACAGTAAGACTCTCATGTCTCTACAGATTATATCAAGCTGGAGCCAGCAGCCAGTTAGCTTAACTTAGCATGAAAACAGGAAACAGAGGAAACAACAGGGAAACCCTCAGAATACATTAAAGTTATAAAATGAGAAAAAAATTACAAGAGTCAAAGGACATCAGGAGTTAATATCCAAATATGTTGGAAAAAAGCAGGAATTCTCACTCTGTGTCGAGTCTCTTCGGACTGGCGAGCTCTCTGGCGCTGCCGCTCAGCTCGTTGAGGATGACGAGAGGATAGAGGACATTTTTCTCCACAAACAGCAGCCACACGTGGAGCTTTTCAAACCACATCACATGAGCCGCATCTGACGAGACAGACAGGTGACGTGAACATCATTATGACGCGCTGCATAAATGATGTTTAGAAGTTTAAAATGAAAATTAGAAATGAGAAATGACACAGATTATTAAAGTTAGTGATTCTATTTTCATTTGCTTTTCTTAAATGTCTGCAAACACTTTCTCTGCAGCACAGGCGGTCGTGTATGTTCATCATCATGATAGCTGAACAGTGACAAAACACAGATTTCTTGCATCACCACTCGGGGAACACTGAATCTGTAAACACTGCAGTGATACTGAGACCCAGCCAACTTACCTCTGACTTCAAACTGATAATACTCCTTAGTTTTGAGCAGAGGGTGAGAGAAGCAGTACCACGGCAGCTGTTTGCGGACTTGAGGCAGCAGGTAGTGGGTGAGCAAACCCACCGTCCCCAAAAGTGCATACAGGACATAACTGAGGAAAGGCTGAGGGGAAACAGAGATGATGGAAATGAATCCCGCGACACATATGAAGCCATTTGTACATCTTTTTAAGTGTCACAACAACAGAAGATAACAGAGAGTTTACGGACCGAGATGATCATCTTTTTAAATGATAAGAAAAAAAACATCACCGTACCTGTAGTGCAATGAACACCGTGCTGACATGGATGGCGAAGTAAAGGACAGCGATGACCACACAGACGATCAGGTCGGACTGCAGACGCTCATTCTGTGTGTTCGATAAACAAACATCAGGGATTAGAAGTAGAGAAGGAGAAAAATAATTAGCAGCTTTAACAAATGCAACTGTGTGAAAGATCCCAAATTTGCTTATTATATCTCCAGTTGTAGCTTAATTTAGATAAATGACGAAGGTCGACTCACCACCGATGCCCTGAGCTTGTCGGGCAGAGGGTCCTGCACCTCCGACAGAGGGTCCTCTGGGTTCTTGTCCTTCAAATTGGGCAGAATCTTGGACTGTATCAGCGAGCTATGAAGCAAGAGGCAGAAAAAATTAGCTGATTCAAATACCAGGAATCTCCTGCGGGTGATTTAACGTGTTACCACTCTCTGGTAACACTGCAGCCATTGTGTGGAGCAGCTTCGAATTATTTGATTGGAGCATTTTTGAAATACTTGGAAAAATCTGTCTGAGATAATCCAGAGCATATTTATGGGTAGAAAAGTCACACATTATTCATAAATATGGATTACTTTCTGGCAGACGCGGGTCCAGCAGCTAATGGAAATTGCTTTTGACGAACTGTTTTTGCCTGCTCGGGTGCCAGATGGGTGAGTTCACCACATCAGTGCCAGACTTTCTACTCACGCTAAGACAAATATTTGAACTTCACTATTTATTTCTCAGAAACATCTCCACGGCTCAGATCCTGCAAAAAAAACTATCCAGGATTGTTGAGGTTTGTTGTGCAAGGTGGTGAACTTACATGAGGACAGAGGGGTCGCTGCTTTGTCGGCTCAGGTGGTAGGACACTGCCACCAAGAGGCCGCAGAACACAGAAAACAACACAGGGATGTGATGAGGCTCCCAGGACTCCTGAGAAGCAGAGAATGATGGGGTTTTAATGACACAAGATACTTTGATTTTCTATTTTTCCAAGCAGCAATGAGAGTAAGAATTAATCACGCCGATGTGTTGGGATGTGTGGTTTGTTTCCCAAGAATCACTGTCCATATTCACACACAAAAAAGGGATAAAAAGGCTTCATAAATATTTAACAAAAGTCTGACCTGACATGACTCAGCTTCCCAAAAGTGTCCTATCACTTCTGCAGAAGATGCACTGTAACTGGAACTGGAAATGTTCTAGATGCTACATGACCCTTTATTTAAAGCAGCCAAGCTAACTCATAATATTCCCATCAGACTTATTGCCTTTAGCTTCCTGCTAATGAGTGAATGTTAGCATGCTAATACTAAAAAGAGTGAACGTGGAAAACATTATCTTTAATTGAACTCAGCATGTGTGGACTCTTAGTTGTGCTTTTATTTTTGTTGGGAAACAATGAATCTTTTTTTTTTTTTATGCTGAACTTTTATAAACATCCACAGCACAAAAACTTACATTAAAACAAATGTTGCTGTTTAGAAGATACTCTGTGTTTAAAATGATACAGTTGCTTATCATGTCTAATATATTTGGCAATAACCTGTTGGGATTTCATCATCATCATCATCATCATCATCATCATCATCTTCTTCAGCCTCATCATGACCAAGAACAGCTAACAACGTGAGTTAAAAGTAAAACCTTAACAAAAACAACACTGAGGGAGTTTTCCTGGGTCCTGAAACATGTTAAAGTTTGCGTCGCTGCAATAATGCTGAGATAATTTTGTGATCTGGAAGTGAAGTGGTGGCTGTCATAGTGTTATTTTTTCCCAGAGATTACTTTTTAGTTCTAGCTGAATGGTATCCAGGGACTGTCTTGGCTGGATTTGCTCTCACCTTCAGAGCTCCGTAGCAGAAGCCATAAAGCAGAGCGACGGTGACGACGCTGCGCAGGACGCTGTACAGCGCTGACAGAAGGCTTGTGGAGGCTGCGGGGAGCACAGAGAAGATGTCAGCAAGCAGACCACTCAACCTGACAGGGGCTGAGCCCGGCAGAATGCAAATCAGCACTCTCACGCAGCCTGCCACAACATTATGTTAAAGGTAAGAGTAAAGAGTGTCTGTTGTCTCATTCTGCGGAGGTCAAAGTCACTCCTGCGGAGAAGTTGTGCATCTGTAAGTCACTCACCGTTGCCCCCGAACACATGGATGTCCAGCTGCTCAAAGAGGTACATGACGAACGTGTTGACTTGTGGCAGCAGCCCCACGAAAAAGATGATGGGAAAACACAGGGTGAAGACTGCAGGGAGGCAGAGGAATGAAACATCTTCTTTCATTATTCTTTCATCCACACGGGGTTTCAGATCCGTGAAGGTAACACTGACTTGGTTTTAATTGTCCTTAATCTTTGCCTGTGAGCTAAAAATATTATGGCTTCATGTCGGCGCACAGCTCCGCGGCATCTGCAGCAATTAATGTTGATTGCTGTTTGATGAACGGCGGCTTGAATACTCTCTAAGCAAATAATCAGTGCTTTCAACAGAGAGATTGTGGCTCATTTCCATATTGCACTTTTTAAATATTTTAATGAATGCACTTCTAATCTAGTTACTGCAGCTTAATGTGTCTTTGTGTGAGGAACAATAAATTAAAGGTGCTATATGTAACATTTTAACACCTATTATAGTACAATATCTATATAGAAGTGAAATAAGTGCTACTTAGTCTAAATAAAAGGTTGGTGTTGAGTTTAAACTCTGCTTTTGAGCAGCAGAGTGTATGAAAGCTTAATAAAAGTTAACTAAAAGATTTTTAAGGAGTTTAACTTGGCCTATGTGAGTAAAAACAATGAGTGTTTTTCTATTCAGCACTTCACAAAATGCCATGCAAATAAAGGACGTTGTTATGAATATCATTACTCCGCATAAATGCCACACGGGTGCACGCTCACCGATGACAAGGTCCCTGGCGGAGGCGAGCACCAGGGAGCTGGTAAGAGCGACTCCGTACAGGGTGAAGCGGGATGAAGTGGTCCTCAGGCTGCCGTAGTGGAGCAGCCAAATGAGGCCACAGCACAGGCAGAAGTAGACAGGCCGGCTGTACGCTATGATACGATTGTGGCCCTGCAGGGGACAAAAGGTATGATGATGATTAATGGTTCATTAGAGGAGCTTCTCCAGAGCATTCAGAGTATTTAAATGAGAAAAGAGAGGAGAGTACCAAACTGCAAATATCATTTCTTCAAGCGTGTTTTACTTTTTGGACTACAAGTGGCCCTTCATGCCCTAAAATACTAAGAATGCTCGGCCTTGTGATCGCTTGTGGAAAAGAGCATATTACGACAAATAACACTGAACGGCACAACTCAATAATTGAATCTTTTTTAACAAGAATTATCGCCGAAGAAAGAATTCATTCAGTGATATCGGTGTCATGTGAGCCTGGGGGACAGTGACACAGGTATAAACAGAAATAGCATCAAGTGTAAGGTTTCACAAGAGAGAGGGAGTGTAAGTATCTGCAGTGTGCAGCTTCAGCCCAGGAGGCTCTGAGCTGTCCTCCTTTCAGACCGACGGGAGCACCGACGGTTTACACGCCAGCGATCAGATTAAATGGACGGGGTTTACTTAAAATGTGTCAACATTGTCGTGAAAAGGCAAGGAAAGAAGTCCTCGAGGGTGAGATGAGGTGAAGGGAAAAAGGGGGACGACACAAGAGAGAGAGGAAGAGAAGTTGAGTAAAGGAGGGTGGTGGGGGGGGGGAAAGGGAGCTACAGACAAAGAGTGAGAGATGGAGCTGTGGTCTAAACTCTGGCCAGCTATTTAAAGCCTGTGCCTGCAGCTGAGTAGGAGCTGCATTAATAAAAGACGCTGTTTCAGAGCAGGCTTCTGACGCAAAGGGAGGGAGGAACGCACAAGACTCGCAGGGGAAAAGCAACATCATTCTCAAAAAAATCAAAACAGACCCAGTTTTTTTGGCGTCTAGATGCTGTTTATTTTCAGCACTTTGCACTCCTGACGATTTGGATGATCACCGTGTGGGCTATCCAGGAATTTAATGAGCACAATTCAGAATATGAGCATCAATTTTAAGGGCAAGACTCCCCAAAATGTGAACACTTTAAAGGTCCAAAAAGTGTCAGGGTGAAAAATGGATTATAAAGGATAATTACTTACATGTCGAGGTGAAGAGGAGTCTGGTTGAACACTCTGTCAATTAAAGGAGACACCAGTGAATTCATTATTAATGCTCGCCATATGACACATAAATCCTCAAAATGTTCAAGCAAACATTTATTACTACTTTATTTCAAACAGATTAGAGAATTAAAGCGATAAATATTTTTTTAAATATCAAGAATCCCCTTTTGATAAAAAGCTCTCATGTGTTTCAGCGCGGTGTGAAAACATAAAAATGGTTATTTGTAACGAAAAGTTCACTATTCCACCTTTTTTTAGGGTCAAGTCTCACAATGCTGTGCTGTTAAAAGTCAAGTATTCACCTTCAGTAAGGAATACTGGCAACTTGCAATGACGAGGCAGAACTGAAAGACCCAGATGTCAGTGAAGAAGCCGTGGACCAGCAGCACTGAACCCAGGAAGGCCACCAGGACGGCCAGCACGACGGCCAGCACGTTCTCTAAAACCTCACGGTTCCTGTCACACAATGGAGAAAAGTCTATGAGCACATGAAAGAAATGCTGAACAGCCTGCAGAGGAATGTGACATTTAGGGAATCTCCACATTTTTTTTGAAGCGTAAAGAATGGATGGTTGCTTTAAAGGTTCGCCGCTGCCTCAGAATTCTGTTTCTCAGTCCCAAACTGTGCCACAGCCATCTTGGACCGTCCTTCAGGGGGACTGACCTGATTTAATAAATGGTTATTGCTGTTCTAGACAGAATTGTTATCTTTAGACAAACCTGTGTTATTAGTTAAAAACAAAAACTTGGGTTGTCAGTTACTCAAGATGAGACAACTCGACAATCTAACTTTCTAATTACGAGTAGCAAGCGTGGGAATTTGTGTCGGTGACGTCGTCTCTGTTTTTGTCACAAACTGCAGTGGATGTCAACACAGAAATCAAACATGGCAGCAGATACAGATGAGAAATGTAGCAGCTGACTTCACAATGATGAGTTTAGCACTTAGGAAAATGAGTTTTCACACATTAATGCGTGATGAAGTTTGACAAACTGTCGCCGAATCACTTGGGGGCATCAAGCTGCATAATGTTTTGGAAAAAATGAGCCAAAAAATGATGATGAAGATCTCTGGCGGTCTCACCTGTCAAACAGTGCCAGCAGGGTCAGTCGGTCAAAGTGCAGGCCGACCCAGAGGAAGGGCAGAAGCCACAGACGGTAGTACTGCCTGGCTTTACCGGCGGCGGTGGTGGCCGCGGCGTCCTCTTGTCCCAGCGGTGCATCCTGGAGCTCCGGGCTCAGATCTCCGTCCTGCTGCTCCAGCAGCTCCGGGTCCATCGTAAGCAGACGGTTCAGACGGATCTGAGGGAGGGAGATCTGTCCCACGGTCAGACAAACTTATCTCTGCTGCATTTTCACCAATGAAACAACTCAAAGTATTTTACAAAAGTGATTTAAATAACGACAGTAAACTTAAGAATAAAAATAAAGCAACACAGGAAAAGTTAATATAGTTTAAGAGTGTGTTGATAAAGAAAGTATTAGAGATAAATTTTGTCATTTAACTCAAGTGAGAGTGTTTTGGCTGTTTAACAGGATAAAGACTGCACCACCAACACCACCTCACCCACTCCCAGCCATCTGGATTCTTGTTGCAAAAATGGTTAAAAAAGCTGGCAACAGTTTATTAAATTCACCTTTCCTGCTCATATAGAACATATCATATCAGATAAGTGTGTAGGTGCTAGACTGCAGACCGTTTTGAAATCCAATAAAAAAATTTAAAAATTCTGTTCTGGAGCCAAATGTTAGGCGGTGTGGTGATTTTTAAGTTGGTGAAATATAATTTGTTTTTGGTCTGAGGTAACAAGAAATGGCAAGAAAAAAGGAGAGGGGAAAAAAACAGCCAGCACACTGAGAAACCTGTCAAATTGACAGTCATGAATGCCAAAAACAATATGCAGGAATATTCAGAACAGACATGCAGAGGAGAAACAACATGGTTTGTTTCTTTGCTCTGCATGTTCGGGGTTTCAGTCAGTCAGTTCTCTGTCTCTCATTCTGCAAATCAAGTCTCTCTCTCTTTCACACACAGAAACAAAACCTTTTCTCACCCCTGAACCTTGTTTTCACCATAAAAAACTCAATGTTTAACCCTGTCCCTCACCCCTGACCTGGTCTCCAATTTGAACACTTCAAGCCAACTCTTAATCTTCCAACAGCCCTCTGAAGTTGTAAAGAAAGACTCAAACACACACCTCACTCACACATACACATACAGACACACACACACACACACAGAGCTCACTGGTTGGGTACTCACCAGGTCATGAGGGTAGAAGCGAACTGAGGTAGAACTGGAGAGGTGGGAGTCGGTGTCCCTGCAGGGCATTAGACAAAAGGAGGACACTGATGAGACAAAGGGATCTGCTGCACTTACTGTATTAAATCATGATTCATCATCTGGTGACCTCAAACTAAACAGCAAGTAGGCTACTCGCTCAGATTCTTCACTGTACAGTTAGGTTTTTTTGTGAAAAGACTAAAGCTCAACCATCTCACACACACACCAGTGGAAATCAGACTGTACAAAGATGGCAAAATATGTAACAACATCACAGGACAAATTATAATAAAAGGAGAAAAGATTGCTTGAGTGCATTAGCACTTGTGAATGAAGCACATATTTGTTTTGAAGACAGGGAGGAGCATAAAAAGTGCATAAAAAAACCATAAAAAGTGCATCAAAGACAAATAAAACAGGGCCTTATACGGAGCCTTGTGGCACTCCACAGGAGTAGTAGGAGCAGAGGAAACTTTATTCGTTCTATCAGGACAAACCACTTTTCTGCATTCATATATGTTTTTTAAAGACTTAACTATCCTGTCTTGACCTAAAAAATAAGTACAACTTACAAGTTCTGTAAACATCAGCAAATATTTGGCTAACTAGCTAGCAGATTAATCAAGCTTAGCAGCAAACAACATAACCACTGCCTGTAAATACAACCATCCTCTACAATAAGTATGACCTGATATGCTTTACATGCTTCTGCAACACTGGTGTTCAGGCGAACGGATATGATGCTCAGCTATCTAACAATTGGGCACTATCTCAACACAAAACCACATGTATCAATGATTAAGTTATCTGTTCTAAGTCAAAAACAATACAGAAGTTAAACGTCATCTTTCAATTTTGCAGAGACTGCAAGGTTACGAGAAAACACAACACCTCATAACAGCAGCCAGAGGGTGTATTTTATCATCTGAAATCCCACTAAACAAATTAAGGAATAATCAGTTTGACACTCACCATACGTTATTGGAGGCTCGTCTGGTTGCAGGTTCAAAATTGACGAGGGACATGTCACATCCACCCACCTCATACAAGGAGGGTGTGAGCTTTCCTGGAAAAAAAAAAAACAAACAAAGAGAGAAAAGCAAAGTCATTCTACGGAAATCACAAGCAAAGGCTGATTCTGTCTGTGGGAATAATTTAATTAGGCTACAAGTTTACATGCTGGGAATTAGATAGCTTTGGTCATATTGCTGTTTTCATCAGAGCTAATGGGATCATTGAGTCAATGTGCCTTCTCCCAAAGAGGCTATAAGCACATCAGTCATTTCCTGCTCGTCGTGAACAGCAGTCAGGCTTCATTGTGATTAATCCACTGATGAGGGTATAAAAACAGGACTTAAATGTAGAGGCCTTAAAGTTCAACAACTATAATAAGTCAAAAAAACTCATTTAAAAGGACTTATTTCACATATGACCACATATCATACACACAGTACCAGTACACAGATTATGAGAATAATCAAATTTAACAACCATTGAATGTCTGATTGGAACATCTGACTTCCAAAATTCCTCATATGCTGCATTATTCCTGACAGTCCAAGGGGAATATAAAAAAGTTGCCATGGTAACACCGTTCCCACTCAGGTTAATGAAACCTCAAATGCAATCCAAACACTGTTGTTTGTGTTTGTAACAGTTGAGTCATTAAAAATGATGGGAAATGCGAAAAAAAAAAGAAGGCTGAGCTGGAAGGAGGTGGAAATTCTCGAGTTGTTAAATAAATAAACCGAAAGGAAATATGTTGCAAAGTCAGTCTGACCCCAAAGTATTATGCAGTGAGAATCAACAGCTAGAAGAATAAAATATAGTTGTTGTTTTTTTTTAAGATAAATTATTCACAGTCTCAAAACACTGCTTTCCTCCTTTCAATGAAAAAAATGAAGGCATATTCCTCTAGTTTCATTCAAGCAACATCAATAAACAGCACTAATCTCACACACAAATATCACTGGTTTCAGTGACGCTGGATCATGTTTTATGGAAGAAAAACTTTCTGGTTTTGCCTCTGAAGTTGTTTGGCTGCTCTTTCTAAACTCCAAATGACAAAATTTGTAGGGTTTCCTGAAGTAAATCATAACTGGGGCTAACTTTGGCTGCTAATTAGCTCTGTTAGCAGCACAGCTAGCTGCTTGGGAAAGACTGTTGTTGTTTGGAGCACTGGTGCACTGCAGTGTAGCTGCAAGTCACTGGCACACAGACATCACTGTTTACTTCTTGCTGTTTATCTAGTAAGAAATATTATCTGGCAAGTACAGACCAAATGCTACATAATGCTGGTGTAAAGTATAAAAGTACAACTGAAAAATTACATTTCTTAAACGTTCTTGACAAAGACCAGAGTTAAATCTAATGCATGTTTTCTGACAAACTCATCAGAGGAAAACATTTTCTTAAGACACTTAATGCAACCAAGCAGTGTGTGTGTTCTGTAAACCAACATCCGACTTCAGAACTGCATATAAACTCAGACACACACAAAGTAGAGGAATCATATGCAGTTAGACAAGAATTAGCGACGCTCTGAGATCACAGGCACAGACACACACACAGACCACCGAGTCTCTCATAACAGCAATCTGCTTCGGGTTAAAACATGAGTAAGAGTTGTTATCCATTTACCAGCGGTTCAAAAGAACACAGCTCTTACAAAACCTCCGTCTTTTTTTATAAAACCACTGATATCTTAAGGATATAAGTGTAACACGTTCAATGTTGTCAGCAGTGGGGGGTGCAAACGCTGTGACCAAAGGCTAATATGCAAGTGAGGTCAAGTATTGGCTACAGACAAAATATCACAGACAGAGATAAATGGAGCATAAATAATTGCGCCCGGCTTTGAATGGTTGCGTCAGTCCGCCGACCGTGGATAATGGCGCTCTGCTTTGACAGAATGCAACAGACTCATGTGTGACCAGCTCTCTCCAAACCCAAGAACTGTTGCAACTTTCTGACCTCAGCATATAAAACCAAAACAATCCCACCACAAACAAAGAAACAATTCTAATCCGTCACATGGATCCACCTCCGCCCAAACTCCCAATCCACCTTAAACTCTTTTTAACATCTCAGCTCTCCTCATTTTGCTCCATACCGAAGTCATCCTGCAAGCTGGTAGCGCCCACGGTCGAGGCCTTGTCCTGAGAACCCTCCAGGTGTGTGCTTCCATTCCTGGCCAGCAGGGAGGCGCTTGTGCTCAGCACGGTCACCTGGGACGGGGTTCTGGATGGCTGACTTTTCACCTGGGATGCTGAAGGCTGGGAGGCCTGGCTGAGGGCCTCCTGAAGACTGTTTGAGGGAGGGGAAAAGGGAAACGAGGAAGGAAATGAGAAGAGATGGAGGCCAGAAGGATACAGCTGAGACACAACATCATCACAGGGGGCAGGAGGGGGGAGGAGGGGGAGGAGGAAGCTGACACAGATTACTTTACGACAGAGGGATTTCAGGTTGGTGTGATGCACATGCTGGTTGTCATAGTGGAGGTACCCTGACTGTGGACAGGTGGATGGAAACAGGTGTTGACTTTGGTTTCTCAGGGAAAATTTAACAGATATTTTGGCTCATAACCTGAACTCAACCTGACTTGATCATGTGGCTTCAATCCAATCATCACCGTGTGGCTTTTAACTGTGTTCACATCATCTTTAAAGATGAGTGAGAAACTAAAATTTACAACATGCCACATTTATTTTCATGTATTTTTCTTTTCCATGTACCACATGCACACGACAGGTTGACCTCCACCATGGCACCAGCTACAGATGGGGTTTGTGACACTGAGTGTGAAGCTTGTATATGAGATGTTCAGGAACTTTTTTGATCTTTACGCTCCTAAAAGCTTTAAATCAAAGCCCCAACAGTGCAGAAGCGATTTGTCTGACAATTCTTTGGATTTTTTAAAAAGAATAAACACTAACTGTTTGCAACCTTGTGTTACAGTGGTCTAATTTTTACTCTTTTCTTACTGAAGTTCTGATGTTTAGTGTTAAGGAAAGTACTAGGTATTATACATCACAGTGAAATATATTCAGAGCATCATTCCAGAAACTTAAAAAATCTACCCTAAACTACACCACTGACGGATGAGTTAACTGTATGATTCTCTAAATTAATCACATTTTAAATCATTGATCATTGAGTGAATTACAAAACCTCAGCCGTCTGTGCCTTCCTAAAGTCAATAAAGTAACAGGAGTGCAGGCTAGGGGAGGGGGGGCTCAGTAAAGGAGGGAACAATTTTGCATTTTTAAGTTTATTGACCCCTGGCAGGCTGCGCACTTGTTTTCCTTGCTTAACATTTTTCAAAGCTCAGCATTTAGAAATGTGACCTTGCTCAACAGATGCAGGAAAACATGGAAAGCTGCTGGCAGCTGTACAACAAAACCAGAGGAGATCAACAGACACGAGGAACCTGACGTTCATCCACAGCTTTGAGACCAGTGGAGCACAAACATCCAGCTTTACTTATTCTGTGTTCATTCTTATTTTGCGCTTTAATTGCTGATTTACATACAGTGATAGTCTTTTGCGAGATGTCCCTCTGAGGGACAGGAAGTGACATACAAGCTGTTGTCATGGGTGAACTTGTGACCTAACAGTTATGACATGGTCCATCTAATCAGGCCACAACCTCAGGAGTGAGAGTTCATTTAAAAATATTCTGTAGGGCAGCAGTCAATGATGTCAGGTCACTGCCATCTTGGACAACAAGTCATAAAACACAACTCTGTCCAAAGAGGACTAAGGTTTTCAAGGCTGAGTCTCACAGAAGGTCGCTGAAGGGACTGATAACAAACACTGGAGCAGGCTGAATGTGCCCATAATGAAAGATTCATTATTACATGAGGATGTGACTGGATTCAACGGGTTCAAAGGTTGTTGATTATCATTATAAACTATTAAAAATGTTTGTTAAAAGAAAAAATTTGTGATCTATAAATGCATCTCTGCCAAAAATGATTGCATTAGATTGAGCAAAATTGGTTTTAGAAGTAGTGACGTGTTCTCATCAACTGATGAGCAGCAACTATTGACTCTCACAACTAAAAACAACTAAAAACACAGTTTATTCCTGTGGGAACAGACCTAAACCTTTGATTTTTAAAATGATCAATATCACCCTTAATCCCTCTTCCTAGAAAGGTTTTCAAAAGGGCAGAGCGATGTGATAACAGTCCGACATCTGTATTAATGAACGAACCATGTGCAGTTCTGAGGGGAGCCGATATATCAGACTTCATGGCCTTTAAATTTGTAAGGACTCCGTTCTTTGATCCGTGCTTAAAAATGTGGAATTTAAAAAAGATCAGATCATGTGATAACAGGATGAAAAGAGTGAGGTCTTGAGGAAAGGAAGGCGAAAGACATCACATGCAGAGTGGAGACACACATCCAACCACAGATGATGTCTTGCTCGACGTCATGCACTGCAGAGGACGCAAACTGCTGTTGAAGTGGGACAGGAAAGAGCCGCCGCCTGGAAACATGCTCATACCAGGCGGCAGAATGACAGAACGGACAGAGAGGGTTTCCTGCTCCATGCACGGCGTACCTGAGAGGAGATCCAATGAGAGAGGTGGGTGGGGTGGGGTTACTCCCTGCGTTGTGTCGCCGCCGCACCGCCTGCCGACGAAACGTGCTACGTTCACGCCGAAATATGACCGTCTCCTCGCTCCCTGGGGCTGTCATGGTGAGAGACATCAGCGGCCAGTCAGATTGGGGTTTTTTTTTTCCTTGTTTTGAGAGCTTTATGTGGACACTAGCATGAGGTGACACTTCCATGTGTTATGCAGGATTTCAGCAACATTTCAATAACAAAGCTACAATTTAGATGAGTGCAACCGTTCAGAAATAACACATCCATTAAAACATGACTAACAGAGCAACACTGGAGTGGGATGCGCTGCACTGGTGGTCTAATGGCTGAGACACGAGCCATGACATCTTTCCAGCTGGGGATCATTGTTGCATATCACGCCGCTCGCCCTCTTCCCTCATTTCCTGTCTGTGTCTCTACAGTCGATATCAACCCCCCAAGTAACCTTAAAACAACACTGAAACACACTTCTGAGGTGACACATTTCCCCAAGACAGACACGTAGCGTTTAAAGTTTCTTAACTTTTGCTTCATACGAACCACTGTGGCAACAAGCGGTGAGTAATGGTACGCTGTGAATTTCCCAAGATCCCTTTGGATTTCATTTCATCAAAGCAAGAAAATTTTAAAAACTGAGAAAAAAACATAATCTTACTTTAACAAATACAAAGTTATGTTCAATAGCAATAAAACACAGATTGCTCGATTCATTACAGCTGTTTACAGCATCACAGTGAACAGAAGAAACAGCTTAACAAAGCTAAAAAGGCTCTGCAGACTCCAGCAGACTGGAGGCTGGTTGTACGTAAAACAAATCAGGCTGAAGATGCAAAACCCTCATGTGGATTATATAGAGCAGAGATGAATTTACTTTCATTTTCAACCTTTAATTTGCATTTTTATTCACTGAAAAGATAAAGAGGCTTCCTGCAGTAGATCAACTCAACTTGAGCATATTGGTACCAAGTGGCTTGAGAAGCAGCATGCAAACATTTTCCAAGTCCAGAAGATCCTGCCGATAACCACTAATGACCACCTCAAGTCCAGGCAAAGTAATAAACGCCATGCTTGATTTTAATGCCAACAAAGACCCTTTATAGAACCGACTGAGGTTTCGCTGAAGTCAAGGTAATAAAAAGCTAGAAAGTAGGAATTAAATTAGAATAAATCACTAATCACTAATCATGTCTAGGCATATCCTGCTGCAGGTATCCTTTTTCTAAGCAGGCATACACTCAGGCGGAAACTTCAAACAATTAACAGAAACATCATAATAAATGTCCACACAGCCAAAGAGCAAAAAATCACAGACAAGAACTCAGTTCTGATACTAGATATAGTCTGCAAGCTGGAAGAATGCGGTGTGGGGAATGTCTACTTGAGTAAGTGTGTATGACACTAATAAGAGAGCTGCTGTTTGTCTAACCACAGCACAAAGCACACACTGTGCCATCATGCTAATAGTGATCTACATAAGGAACACTATGCTTAGGTCAGAATTGTCACTCCATGGAAACTCACCATGGTTACACAGAATGAGCGAGACAGACAACATCTCTTATGCAGCCACACGCACACAAAAGCAATAATGAGGTAGGAGGGCTACACCCGAAACAATCTCAATTCTGTCAATCTGTCATCAGGCTCCTGCTAACAGGCCAGACGGCAGCCGTCTGCAAGAGAGAGCATGTTAGTCTATATGGTTTCCTGCTAAAGTATGCTTGATATACATCCAGAGACTCATTCAGATATCAATTATCAATCCAAATCTGCAAAGCAAGCACAAATATCCGAAGCACTAACAATGGTGCCTGTATTCTGTCCAGGACTCTATCACTTACATGCAGTTCTACTGATAATTTACAATATAAAGTGCAGTCTAAACAAGCAGAGAACATTGTTTTGATGCATTTCAGAGTCAGAACAGTGACATTAACATCAGATATGGGGTATTCATCAAACACTCGCGATAAACCAGACAGAATGCAGTATGCGAAGTGTGTGCAGTGTGTTAGAGCGCTGTGTGTGGCACGTACCCCGCAGGGAAGCAGCAGTGGCATCCTGAGGCTCAGTGAAAGCCGCCTGGTTGGGCAGACTGTTTCTGGAGCGGGTCACTGACTCTAGCTGTGAGGCCCGACCCAGCAGGGATGCAGCATCCAGGACTTCCCCTTCTTTGGCTTCCAGGTCCGACTTGGAGGTGGTAAGGGGCCGAGGCCCGGCTGGGGCTCCTAGGCGGCTGGGATCATTAAGGCAGGCGGCCGTACCGCTGTCTAAACTCAACACTCTGGCGTGTGTTTTTGCACTGCCCGTGCTGGGGGTGCGGCGGGAGGTGCGCCGCTTCCCTCCAGTTCGCTCTCTTCCTGCCTCAGATCCTGCAGCAGCTTTTACTGTGGAGGAGGAGGAGGAGGTTGCGTTGGCTGTTGTGTGCTTGGCTTTCAGGGCCCTGTAGCAGCCCTCTGGTGAGTGGCAAGAGCGGGAGGTGGCGCTAGATGAGCTGTCTGTGCTTAGGTGGTGGGCGGAGTGGAGACTTGAGGCACAGCTGAGTTCACTCTGATCGCTGGAGTCCTCCTCTCCTCCCCCAGTAAACACAGCACTGCAAGGCTTAGCAATACCACGCAAAGACAAGTAGTCCCTGTGCCGGCTGGCATCAAAGCTGCTCGCCCTTTTCTTGCCGTTCCGCCGGCGTCCACTGCGCCCCGTCGACAGGGACGAAGTCCTCTGAACAATGTTGGCTGACTTTGGTTGAATGTCGTCTTTCACCTGCTCTAGCTCCGCTACGGCTACACCTGTTGAGCCATCGGCACTGGTCCTGATGCCAGGCTCTTCCTGGCACCTGCCAGTTTCCACCAGCTCCTGTGTCGCAGGTGACGGCGTGTCAGCAGGTTGTTTAGCAGTCAGCTCGTTGGCGTGAGGGTTTTTATTGGCCTCTCTGGAGGGGAGGTTGCTGAGACCAGGAGAGCTGATGCTGCCGAGGCTTGTAGTCCTGCCGTCTGCAGCAGCAGTTGCAGCAGATGCGGCAGATGCAGCATCTCCTCTGTCCCGCGCGCGCTCATCTCCTGAAAGCGAGAGCAGACTCTCCACATGTGTGGAGCTCGTCTGTTCGCTGTGAAAGCTGCTGACGGTGCTGTTTGTGTCCCTGTCTGTGCCGCTGCAGTAGCTCTCCGTGGAGCCACTGCTGCGAGTGCTCAAGCTCCTTAGGCTATCAGCACTGCGCTCCCCTCCATGGGACTTTCCTCCTCCTCCACCACCAGAGCCCTTCCCTCCACCACTCACCTCCACCTGGTACAGTCCTGAGCTACCTTCCCCTGCCTCCCTGGAGACTGAGCGGGCTACTTTGCGTGGCTCTTTGTGCCTGTAACACTCTATCCCAGATGTGGAGGGCACGGCTTGGTCCTGCTGGTGGAGCCGCTCAGCCCCCTCTCGGCCACACAGCCCCGGCCTGTGAGGTCTGGCGGTCTCCAGCTCGCTCACAGGGTCGAGGCCGCCTCTTCTGGGCGGAGGGTACAGAGCAAAGTCTGGTAAACACGGGTCGGGGAAAGCAGAACCCGCCGAGCTAGAAGTCCGAGGCAGGCCCCGAGAACGGAGCTCTTTCCTAAAGGTCTGAGATTGCATGGATGCATGAGTGGTCACTTCTGTGTCACATGACGAGTGTGACAGGCTGAAGTGATAAGCAGCAGAGTTACAGAGATCAGCCGGCTCCCTCGACAGCTCCGAAGGACACAAGGAGGTTGACGGCTGCAAGGAGGCGAAGGAGTCATTGGGAACAAGGCAGTACATCTTCGTGTCCGACAGCAGATCTAAATAAGGAGAGGGAAAATAAACATTAGGGACAGAACTGAAATGTCACAGCCAGTAACATGAGAGAGTCTGTTTGTATGTCAGTGCATGTTTACCATGATCATGGCTGCAGCTCTCGACAAGGGTCAAACTGATGTCATCTGAAGTCTTTCCCACATCTCCTGCAAAGAAAGGAGGAAAGCAATTAGGAAATGACGTTTTTCATCAATTATTTATACATTCACGACCACAAACCCCGGGGCACACGCACATAAGTGGCTTTAAAAGAAGACTGAGAAAATGACACCCGGCTTTGCTCCCAGAATCACTTCTTCTCAGAGGTGCTTGAAGTTTAATACCAAGAACAATCACATTTAATGGGTATATAAAGCTCTGATGGCTGCACAGATAACCTTTAAACAGAGAAGTGAGTGTAAATGTTCATGTTCTCTGCAGCCACTGTTTCTCAAATCCTGCACGTCTTCCTTGGTAAAACTTCCAGTGATGGACAGTCTGAGAGGACGGAATCCTTAAAGGGAAGAGGATTAAATCGCTAAACCCCAGCAGAGCCCTTGTCCCACTTCAGGTCATTTTCAATCATCCCAAACTGCCGGCTAATTAGAAAGCATCCTACAAACTCGCTGAACGTTTCAGACGAGACGGCGGCCTCGCTAACGCTCTGCACAACGGACTCAAAGCAGAGCCACAAGTTCATTTCTCCGTGTCTTTTTCAGTATTCCAATAAGAGTCTCTGCAGAACGACTCCCATGCTGGCCCCTACAGTGCATTGCTTCTTTTTTTTTTTTTTTTAAGCTCAGCAGTTTCCATCCTAAGCAGTCTCATCTTGGTGCAACTGTTGAGGTCACGGTAATGCTGAGTCAGACTGCATCTCCCAGGCAGCCGGGGTGATCATGGTCAGGGATGTGGCGATCCCGCAAAAAAAAAAAAAAAAAAAAAGGAAATGCATCACAGTGTCACGGTGAGGACCATAAAACCCAGACTGGAAAAGTGTAATGAGCTTGTAAAAAGTCAGTTCTTTTCACCCTGAAATGAACACAACAGTTGCAGAGGTGCAGAGAGCAATAATTTAAGGATAAATGACAAGACAGTCGTGGTTACCTTTGGCTACTGTTGCTCTTCCATGAGCAGCTGCAATCTGAAATTTGAATAAAAACAGCAAAAAAAAACAAAGCAATTAAACTTTTGAAAGAGATGTTCAGGATATCAAAAGCAAAACATGTATTAAGACAAACTGACAAGGCGTGTGATCATTAAAAAACACAACATCCAAAGGACGACACTGTGTATGTGTGTGTGTGTGTGTGTGTGTGCGTGTGTTACAAACAGCCGGTGCTGCTTCGCTGTCAGAGAAAAGTTTTGGCTTCCCTTCCCTCTCGGTACGACGCAGCTGAGCCGAACATGCTGGCTGATTAGCGACTCAAGGACAAGAAGTACAAAGACACAGAACAAAGCACCCCCGAGGATTCAGAGGTTAAATATATCTTAGAGAATAAAACAGCTAAAAAAACTTTGAATATTAAAAGGAGATTCTGTATGTGAGGATCATACCTAATGAAAACACTCTTCCACACACACACACACACACACACATGCACTCTCTCAGCTCTTAAGTCAAGTCGAACACTAACAAAAGTCCATTTTAAACTTCTCTCCTTAAGGTTGTCTTTGCTTGTGTTCGCCTTGGATGGGTTACAATGAGCCACAGTTCGTGTCACACTAAAAGCTGCTGGCACTCAGCAGATCGACGCTTGTTTTCTGGGAGGATGACATATTGCCCCAGAGTGATGTGTTGCAGCAGTAAACTGATTATTTTATCACTTGTAACACAAATAGTGAATCACAGAGCAACTTCGTGAATAAACAGTCAACGAGTAAAAGTTCGGGGATGATTCAGCAGTAATTTAGTCTGAAATGGAAACACAGTTTTCTTGTTCATATAACCTCTGAACCTAAAATCAATACTTCAGGACTCAGTTCCACTAAAACAACACACTAGTATCCCGTGTCTAAATCACAGAGTAAATCTCATGTTTGTGTTGCCTAATTGAGGTCAATATAGTAGGTGAAGAGACGGTCTGGCTTTGACCCGTAGTTACAGACAAATATATATATAGTGCATATGTTTAAGACTCAGAATTTGGACACTCAAATAAAGACAGAGCTCCTATGAATATAAGATGTATATTTGCCATCACTTCCCGAGAGGAAACAGGAGAAGGATGGGTCTTTTAGAGAGCAGCATCTTCTATATATACAGTGTGGTATGCAGCGTGCAGCAGGGCAGCGCTCTGCTTACCTGCTGGTTCGACTCCATCCCAATATAGGAGTTTCTCGAACTGCAGTCCACTGGTGGAGTCTCCTGCCTGATGAAGTCTGCCATCTCAATACCCCCTCCAGGGTCCCTGTGCACACACACACACACACATGCATGCACTTGTGTTACCAGCACGGTCCAGTCACAGCATGCCCCCCCTATCCTTTATTCTGTATGTAAGGTACACAGTGAAAAGGGCAGTGTATCTTATTCAGATGTTGTGCACAGCTCAGTTCCATGTGATTTATGTCCTGACTCAGTTCACAGGAAAACTCATCATGTAAATGTATTACACAGACCTTTATCTTTTCATCCTTTATACGGGCTCTGAAAATGAACTTAATAAGTGAAAACAGATAAAAAAGCATCCATGCAGATTTTCTCCGGGTTTATTTTTAGCCCCGGACGTGCTTGTTTAACCAGTTGGTATGTCAAAACACTCAACTTGCCAGGGATCGTCTATAAATCATTTCCATGTGCCAAAAACGTTTCATAACAGGTCAAACTACAACACAAACACTCCGAGTCATGAACTGCAACACGTAGAGCGGCAGAACGGAGACTGGAAAAAGGACCAGTCAGGGGAAAATGAGTGGGTGGCGGCGCTAAAAAACACCTTAATCAACTTCAGCTTGGCTTTTCTGCTCAACTGTAAACTCAAACAACCTGGAATGTAACTCCAGATGTGTGGGCAAGGCTGCGAATGCGTCTGCCCCTGTGGTCGAGAGCTCTCATTCTTCTCGTTGCCTTTCCCCTCTCTCAGCATCCTGCTAAGCACCCTCTCTGGAATGTGAATATGAGTCACTTACTCGAGTCATGGGCAGTAAGACGCTGGAAACTCACTGGCTTTTGTTCCTTGTGAATGAGAGCTGAATGTCTTTATTTAAAAAAAATAAAATAATAAGAAGAAGAGACTGACGCCTGGCATTCAGAGAGGGCACCACATTATTTTACCCCTTTTTAAAAATGTTAAAGTAATGGTTACATAACAGGGATGATGTCAGGATTGATGTAATTTCCTCTCTTAACTTCTGGTATTCTTTATTAGTCGTTCAAGTTACTGTTCGGAATTTTTCTTTTGTTTTTGTTAAATCTAAAAATGAGTGAGAAAAAATGCAAACAAAGGTGCTCAAACATTTACTCAGAACCTTTGGCATAAGAGTTTAAACAAGTTTTATCATGTAACTCTATGAAGTTATAATTATTTGTCAAGAGAAATCATCTTAAAGGAGCTCCTGATCTCAAAACTCACTCTTTTAGCTTCTGACCACTAGTTGCGCTATGGAGGGATGTTTTTGTGAGAGTCTCCATGTTTCTTTTCCCTTTTTTGTGTATTCTTTCGAACAAACATGCTTGTGATGTGATACACAAGTGCGTGTTGATGGTTTCATGCTAAAGTACATCACTGGTCCGCCGGTGGCAGTAACACACCACAAAACACAGCGATGCAGAATTAAAAGCACACTGCTAGCAAGAACACATGAATGTAAACAACTCAGGTTTTAATAAAAGAAAAGTAAATCACTAAGGAAATGCATTCCTCTCATTTGTCAGGCCTCGAGGACACAAACTGTGTGTTTTGGTGAGTAACAATCAATGTAAACAGAGACACGGTTTACAAGAAAACTCCACAGGGTAACTTTAAGAATGTGTCTTCTAAAGGAGGTCAGCTTTTAGTGGAAAACCGAACAACAACAGAGCTCAACAACACACTTCTTATCACAAGCCACAGTATGGGTCGATATATTGAATAAATATTACAACAAGGCAAAAATAACCAGAGTAAATTTCTTTCAGGTGCCACAAAAGCTCTTTTCTGAAACCTTTCTTTCTCTTTTTCTGCAGGTTTCTCAACCAAACGAAGGTGAAAAGTAGAAAAATATTTAAATCTTTCTGGTGACGTTCTTCAACACTGCTGCTGTCACAGCCGGGTGCCTTTAAAATGATGTATTGATTGACTTTTAACAGCTTGTGTCTTTTCTAATGTCACCACTTGAGGACTCGACCTTTGACCTCAACTCCAACAGGCGACTCCAGATTACATCACCTTTAAATGAATCAATTCACTTCAAAACCACGCCCATGTGACTCCTCAGCACCACTGACCAGGAAGCATGACGTCTCCAACCTAAATGCAAAACTCCTAATGAGCCTTTTGCAGAACACTTCGTCTTCCTCATCATCTCAGCAGCTCAGTCACACTCGTGCAGCGTCTTCGTTCTGCATCTTCAGCATCAAATCCACACACTGGACTGTGTTAAGACACCAACTTACCCCGGGCCGTTGCTGTCCTCCCGCCGGGTGACGCCGCCATCGTTGGCCCCCTCAGTGCCTCCTCTGCTGCCCTGACTCTCCTTCGCCTGGAGCTCCACCACCTCCCCCTCATCCAGGGCATGGTGAAGGCGGTAGTTCACCGTCTTCAGCAGCAGGAACATGGCAGCGATCACACCACAGTAGATTCCCACTATCACCATGGATGGCTGCAGGGCCTGGGATTGAAGATGAAGGCAGAATATAACTTATACGGGATATTTGATATTGTAGAGGAAAGAGGATGATGCTGCCTGACTTGATAAATAAACTCTGCAATCTTTTTTTCCTCTCTACTGTATTTAATGTTATTATCTTTTCTTATTTCAAGGGCAAATGAGTAATATTTGAATATAATAATATGACTAATGTCCTAGTTTATGTTTAAATACTTTGTCCTTCTTGCAAATGACTGAAACATAAGTTATGAAGGACTAAAATTAAGATCTCGCTGGATTTTTAACAGACTTATTTATCCAAAATGACAATGAAAATGACAATGTTAGTGAAAGACATTTAGTCACAAGGAGTGACAGTCGGCAGCAATCAAACCTGTTAACTGCAACAAACTACAGCATGCAAGTTAGCTCCTCTGAACACAAGCAAAAGGTCAACTAAATGTGTTACTGCACCCATTGTGCCACCTTTCATGACACACTCTGGCAGCGTTTTACAAAACTACCGCATTCAATTACCATTTTAATGTCTCTTTTGATAGCTAAGCTGCTGGGGGAAGAAGCTCTCACCAGGCACCTGTGTGTTTACTTCAGGGTGTCTGAGCTCCATCTTCTGCGTCTCTGTTGTCCTTGAGACATCCTGCTGCATCTGTTTGCGGTGATTACAAACAGCAGCGAAGGCTCACACATGTGGCTCAATATAAACCACACAGATGACCAGTCTATTTCCACTCCCAGAATAGAAACGAAACCACAAACTGATTTAAACCATCACTCCCTCAATATAGAAGTTAGCATGCTTAGCAAACAGCCATTTCCTGACTTGAGCACATCTGAGGAGATGTATTTGAAAAAAGCACCATGACTCACTGACATTTCAACTTTCAGCTGTGGAGCCTGTCTGGATCTGGCAGTTTGATTAAGTGCAATTATTTGCCACAGAACCCATAAATAACAAGCACAAGTGGGCTATAACTTATAATGATCTGTCAAGCCCTTTGGAGCGTTTCAGGCAAAAGTAAACACAAAAGCCTCTTGACAACAACAACAAAAAAAACAGACAAACAAAGACCTGTTGTGGCAAATTAACAGAGCAAATATCAGCCCGTCGGTTTCCAGTCTGTTTCTTTGGACATTAAAGTTGCCAGATTACTGTTACATTCCTGTCAGCTGTGCTCTTGCAGTCACAGCTGGTCGCCTCAGAAAAACTGGTGATACCGCAAATCACTACCGACAGGAGGAAAACAACTAGATAAAAGGGGGGTGGGGGAATTAAATTCACTGATTACAGCCTGGAACCGTTTAATCGACTCTTAATATCCCGGACCGCATCACTTTGATAAACACACACTTTAAACAAAAGAGCATTCTGGTCCAATCTAGTTGATGGATGGTACACTTACGGGGGCAGTTATTTAAAGATTATTTTTTTCGTTCTTGTCCTCTAAATACGGCTAATCTGCTTTTAACTCTGACAAACGTGTGGTTTTCTAAAACATTAAGAGCATACATGATATATTGTTTGACGTTTGGTTAGATTAATGAGACGTTACATTGTCTGCGCTCCAGATAATAGACTGAGACCGACCGTTAGTATCCTGTGGCGGCTAACCTAACGGGCACTTGGTTCGGTAACTTACGTTGAAAAACAGACATGGATAAAAAAAACATTAAAAAAGAGGATTATAAAGAGGTTTTAAAAAAAACAGCACCGCTCACCATGTAAAGTGTGAAGGGGAAACATAGCAGAAACAGCCAGATGTAGAGATGTAAAGCGTTGACGAATGTATTTTGATCGGGGTCGTAGTACCATCCGCCTGTGACTGAAGCCCAGACCCCCTGCCTCAGGATCTGTAGAGTCTGCGACCCCATGTTGTTTTATCCCCTCCGACGAATCCGAACGGAACCGTGCGACGGAACAACCGGGGTGACACGCCGGCTAGTCGTCGTCGGGCATGACAAACGGCGCTGTGTTGTCTGACACTGGCCTGAGAATCCCCTCTGCAGCCATCTTCTCCGCTGCTAGCCAGCCAGCTGGGGCACTGTTTCCAGTCCTCCACAGAGGAGACTCCTATCCCACCACGCCCTGCGAGAAACTTCTTCTTCGTGGCATCGGTGCCGTGGAAGCGGCAACCAGCTAACGTTACATTACTAATATTAAGAACTATGCCACAATGCTCGGCGTTTTCAACCTTTTTTGGTGTCGGCTTATTCTCCTTAGAAGGAATCTCATATTTTCTTTGTGACTCTGCAAAAATTAAGCTGAAGATGACAACATAATATGAGCGTAAACGCATAAATTAAAATGGATTATTAAGCAATTAAGAGCTCTGGCAAATGTGACCAAATAGCGACACCTGCTGGTTATTCTCTCCATTTAAAACCTTATTCTCTGCTCAGAAAGTACATTTTTAAAATTATTTTTTAGTGGTGGAAACACTCAGACACCTAAGTACCAACACAGGAATTTTAAAACACTTAATCACAGATAAACCTATGCTTAAAATTCTGCTGTTTTAATTACATTCATATAAAAAGTAGAAGCTCTTGTTCTGCAGAAACCTTGCCCCTGTGACTAGACTGCATTAATTCCTTCATGTACACATAGCATTTTACTGAGGCAGCTGTATGCTGAGGTGTACTTAGTTTTGACTATTTTAAATTCAGTTTTGCTTATTTAATCTGGTGTTTTTCACCCCTGTGGTTATCTGGCACAGACATGTCATCATCTTCTAGACATCTGAAACCTGATCCAAGGAGAAAAAAACATTCCGCGCTGATGTAAATGTTTTCCATTATAATTTGTTGATTTGTTGATGAGTCAGCTACGAATATAATTTAGATGATATACTCCTTAGATCATCATGAAAATGTGATCAACCAAGACTCAACATTATTACTGACAACAACAAAACACATCTGGACACTGTAGCTGATATATTTTAATACAAAAACACAAATTAAGCAGAGTATTCCTTTCAGAAATAATTACAATGTTCATGAAAAAGAAGAGCTCAGGTCAATAAAGCTTTTCTTTTTTCAGATGAGATAATGCTTTCCGACACATCCCCCTTTAAACTGTCCTCTGAAGTCACTACAACACAAATATTAAGCTGATGTCAACAGTAAACCGACACCGATGCTGAGGTCAGCTTATCATCAAAAAAACCTCAAATACTGCTGAATGCCTGCTGACATCAAGCAGTTAACCCCTGCTCGTAGTACAGCTGCCTGAAATGTCCAGATGCCAAACCTATCGAGTGTGCAAGACTAAGGTTACAGTGTAAAAGTAGTCTTGGCACAGAGACAAGCTGACCCTTTCTGTGCCAATTCATTCTTAGAATCCTGTGAGCTGATCAAATGAGCCAAATGGAAAGACATCAAAAATACTCCCGAGCTGTTCTCAGTTAGTGCTGCTGGACTTTATATTTCTTTTCTCCATCGTCCCGGAGTGTGTGGAGGATGTCACTGAAGCCTTGCTCTCTTCTCAGGAGGCGGTTTGCTTGGTGGAGCTGGGGCGGAGGACTTTGTGGCTGGTTCCCTTTCTTCTTGTTTTACAGTTTCTGTGGGCGGTTCAGGCTCCTTCTTCACCTCAACTACAAAACAAGAGTATGCAATTAGAGAAAAATATGCTTGGACTTTGTGGACACCGGGCTACTATCTGCATACCATCACCAAAATGTGAGCATCACCCTCTTTAGACCCAAAATCTAAAATTTCTGAATGAGACAGTGTAAAAATAACTCTGCTTTTTACAGTAATTTCAATGTTGAGTACTCGTGTCCACAAACTGACACTATGTACGAACTAACTTTAGGATCAGAATAATATAAAACTTTTTGAAGATCCTACCTGGAATAGGTTTCTCACCAGGCTTAGGCTGGAATTATAAAATGAAAAACAATGTTAGTTACATCCAATAACAATAACATGAAAACCATTTAATTATAGGGTATTTTAGATCAAAAGACTGATAATATTTAACATTTATAACTGTTTTGCATTAGTTCATTGTACCTGGTAGAATGTTGGTGGAAACTTGGATCTGAGGTCCAAAAGGAGTGTGTCAACACGGTGCCTCTGAAACAGTGAGCTCGGTTCCTCTTTCTTCTTAGACTTGGGTTTGGCTTTTTCTGCTAAAAAATGTTGATCATATTAAACTTAAAGTAACATTTTGTTTTGGCTCTTAGTCTTCACAATTTGTTGTTTTTAAAATTCATAATCTTGATACAGGCAGTACTTTATCCGCAGTTTAATTACACAAACAGCTAAAACCTCACCTCTCTCCTCCTGGTCTTTAAAGTGCCACCAGTATCCTTTGGATGGATGATAGCGGCAATATGACATGGCCTCATCAAAAGCAGACTGGATTCCATGGACAGCAGAAAGCTACAGCAGATGTGGTTGATTTCACATTAAAACCCTTATAAAGTCATTATATTGAAATCTACCTTCACAATAAATCTCAAGTTATTCTATAAGAGCATACAATAAATTCTCACCACTCTGGAGCTGATGACTGTTCCCAGGTCTGGGGCCTGATACACCACTCCTGCTATTATGTAGTAGTCAGCCATTGGAATCACTGGAGGTTTAAAAAAAAAAAACAACTTACAGAAGTGTTGGCAACAAGATCTTCACTGAGCCTCAAATGCAGGTTTTGTTATTTTTGACAATAATAAATATAAGATCATTTAACAGTAGAATACATGCACCTTGTGCACTGACTGTCCAGTAAGCCACAACTAAATTATCGGACGATTCAATCAGATGCAACACTGCTCACCTTGTGATGGTGACTGCCTCTGTTGTTTACGGATTATATAAAGAATTGGTTCCTGAGCATGAAGAAGAATGTACTCCACTCCCACCATCTGACTGAAAGTAAGACAGAAACAGTGTTTGCTTTCATTTTTGCAAATATCACTCAGTATCATAACTATAACCTATGAGTTTCATTGTGTTCTCTTTATTTAAAAGGTCCAAATATTAACTGAATTGCACGGATTCTACAATGCATCTAGTATCTTTGTTTTAATGTGACACTACTTTTTCATTTTTTTAAATTTCATTAATGTGCAACTATGTTCTACCGCATACAGTAAACTTACTTCAGATGTTCCAGGGTTAGCCGCTGCATCTTCACTACCTCATTATTACAGGTTCGGTCATAGAAGGGGTTACTTCTCTCAGAGAAGTAATCGAGTACATTTCCTGGGTTAAGAATCGGTACCCAGCCGCTGTCCACCCAGGAAATCCCGAGAAGGTTGTCTGCAAATCGATTGAAAAAGTTTAACTGTACTGAGCTCAGGGATGATCTACTGCACTACATTTACATTGGTTACATGAGATTCAACATGATATTAGTTATACTGAATGCTAAACTCCAGGGAATGTCAATAAAATGTTTTTCATCTCTGTTTTAAGTCTTCCTTAATCGTGTTTTCAGCGAGCATTAAAGGGTCTAACGACCAAACTGGGGTTGGTTTGTTAGTCTGCCGTTTGTCCATTCTTGCAAATTAAGCTCCAGCTTTAGACGTAAGATTAGCAGCCTATTATAAATAGTAGTGCCTTTAAGAAAAAAAGTTATTGTAATTTCTCTTCCTAAATCTCAAAGCTGCTTAACTTTCGAGTACTGCTATAACTTACCAACATTTACTACCAATTACGCAGCAATCACAGTACCAAAAGACAAAGACCTGTCACACAAACTAGTCCTGCGTACTTAGCATCATTAGTTGAGTTAAACGCGACAGAGATACAGCACGTTTGATTTGCGTTATTAAAAAATCCTCCACCTGCGTCATTGCTGGAACTTATAAGTTTAATTTGTTTCTCTCATTACATCTACAGAGCGAAACTGTCAATTCTGTTCTCAAAGCCAGACGGCAGTAGCAACATTAGCCGACATGCTATTCATTGCTAATGTTATCTTAGCTCAAAGCGTTAACAAATATATTTTCAGCAGCCTTATCTCACGCGTCCAGATGTAACATTTAATTTGTTTGCTTAATGAAATTCAATACAGAGAAACAAAATGTAAAACTGGGATTAGATACGATTTGCTGACAAATAATAAAACAGCGAGTTAGCTACCTCTGAAATCCACCGCCGCCATGATGTAAATAAATTGTCTCACAAAGATTACGTCTCCACTATGTTCCAGGTCGTGGTTTGATGACGTCAATTTAATCGTCCTGATTAGTAAAAATGGAATAAATCGCTTTTATAGATGTTATTAAGGTGTTTTTTAATTGAAAAAGAAGAAGTGTTCAAGACTAGAGACAACGCTGTCATTATGGTATTATTATTATAATCATAGTATTTATTATATTTTGTTTTTTAATCCCTCCAGCCAGAAGCATTACTGTAAAAATATAACAATACACAAAATGATATTAATTTCTGAAGAATATTTGTATTGTATCCACATTTAAAAGTAAGTTATTTAAATGTTACATTTTATAAATCATTAAATTAAAGACAGATGTACTATTTGTGTATCTGTCCATCTTTCTAGGTACTGAAGGCCTACATTTTGATTCCAGTTGAAGATATTGCAAAACAAGGAAGCATCAGTTTCACCATTACGCAACAAGACACATTTAATGGCCTTCACGGTTCATGGTTTAAATTTCTGATCAGCAGCATTTGCTCCAGAGAGATGAAATTCCACAGACACACCCAGACAGCTGAGTTCACTGAGAGTGTGACAGGACAAATAGATTTAAGCACCATGAATACACAGCCTACACCCACCGCTGTTGTTGATAAAAAAAAATAGAGCCTCTCCAAATGAGAGGCTCTATTATCAGAACTAAAGGGACGACCATCACCAAGCTGTCTGCTCCCCCTCCTTCATAATAGAGACTCATAACACTATTACCCTGCATAAACCCCGGTTTGAATTACATCATAGCCTGTCATTAGGGACTGTAGCCTGTCATGAGTCCGTCCAAAGTGGCTGCGCAGTATGTGAGTCAGGGGGAACAGCAGGCTGCTCGGGCGAGAGACGACAGGCTGGATGATCTTTATCTGATTCATCCGAGTGGAGATGACTGCATTCCTCCAATCTGAGATACGAGCGAGACACTGACTGGGATATTTACGCGAAGGAGGGGGTCGATAATCTCTTAATGTCGGTGGAGGAAATTATTAAAAGGGAGCTGAAATTTTACAAATTTTCAATTTAAGTGGCAGAAGAAGCCCAGTGAGAAATCTAACTGTAAAAATATTAATTCATTCAATTAAAAAGAGGTTTTATTTTGCGATGTATTAAATACTAAATAATACAAGGCATTCATGACAGGGAACACAAAGTAAACAGAGGTATCTGCCTGTTGATTCAGGGCTATAAAAGGAAAATAAAATAAATCTATTTTTCTAATATGATGCGTTACCTATACTGATAATAAAAAAATATTTCTGAGATGATTGGCTGCATGGCCGCCTTTGTGAATAAAAGAAAAGAAGCAAAGAAAACATTGTCAGTGTCTGGTTTTAAAGAAACCGGTCAGTCGAGTTTTTCCGAGCAAACTGATAATGAAATTATCTCCACATAAGCTGCACCGATGATCGATCCTTTTCCTCTTCCTGCCGGAGGACCCCCATGGTGCCAGTGTTCATGTAGACTACTTATGGACCAATCGGCAAGTCGGAGGGCTAAAATACGAGGACAGGCTACAACTGAGGCGCGCGCATCGCGCAGGGTTGCGCACGGAGCAGACGTAGCTGCGACACTGGCGATGCGAGACGGCCGATAAGATGCAGTGAAGGATCCTCTTTTTTTTTTTTTTTTTAAACTGCTAATTTACAGCCAGGCTTCAGGGCAGCTACGGTCAAATAACGTCAAAAAAATGAGCTTGGTCCAGACTGGACACGACGACAGGGTGGACGGTGGCAAAGGCAGCCACACCGACAACGGCGGCGGCTCCCCGAGGCTCCAGCAGTGCGCTCAGCCTCCCAACAGCAGCAGCGGCAGCAGCCGGACCAGAGATGCCAGATACCAGCAGCAGCTCCAGCAGCAGCGGCATCACGGCGGCTCGATGCTGAAACAACCGTCTCACAACGAACCGGCCGACGTCGTGAGACGGGCGCTGGACTTCAAGTGCCAAGGCACCCAGTGCTACAAGGATAAGAAGTACCGAGAGGCGATTGGCAAGTATCACCGCGCTCTGCTGGAGATTAAGGGGCTGTGCAGAGTGCTGGGGGATCCGGACACCAGCTCCAAGTCCCCCCTCCTGCCGACCATCAGCAAGTCCAGCACCCTGACAGATGAGCAGAAGGGGGCCATGGAGAACGCAGAGCTGGAGTGTTACAACAACTTGTCAAACTTAATTCTGATACTCTCTCTCACACGCACACACACGCAC